>JAZDUA010000307.1:0-437500 GCA_038098605.1 Gryllus longicercus
CAGCAGCATCGAAGACGCCGCACGCAACAAGTCATATTGTGAGCTGTTGGTGTGTGTACGTTGTTTAATACAGTTGATCTCCAAAGATCATTCCATTTGGGATAAAGGCGAAGTGAAGGAAATTTTTGTGAGGAGTAAGAAGATGCAGCAGCATCGAAGACGCCGCACGCAACAAGTCATATTGGTGAGCTGTTGGTGTGTGTACGTTGTTTAATACAGTTGATCTCCAAAGATCATTCCATTTGGGATAAAGGCGAAGTGAAGGAAATTTTGTGAGGAGTAAGAAGATGCAGCAGCATCGAAGACGCCGCACGCAACAAGTCATATTGGTGAGCTGTTGGTGTGTGTACGTTGTTTAATACAGTTGATCTCCAAAGATCATTCCATTTGGGATAAAGGCGAAGTGAAGGAAATTTTGTGAGGAGTAAGAAGATGCAGCAGCATCGAAGACGCCGCACGCAACAAGTCATATTGGTGAGCTGTTGGTGTGTGTACGTTGTTTAATACAGTTGATCTCCAAAGATCATTCCATTTGGGATAAAGGCGAAGTGAAGGAAATTTTGTGAGGAGTAAGAAGATGCAGCAGCATCGAAGACGCCGCACGCAACAAGTCATATTGGTGAGCTGTTGGTGTGTGTACGTTGTTTAATACAGTTGATCTCCAAAGATCATTCCTTTGGGATAAAGGCGAAGTGAAGGAATTTTGTGAGGAGTAAGAAGATGCAGCAGAATCGAAGACGCCGCACGCAACAAGCCATATTGGTGAGCTGTTGGTGTGTGTACGTTGTTTAATACAGTTGATCTCCAAAGATCATTCCATTTGGGATAAAGGCGAAGTGAAGGAAATTTTGTGAGGAGTAAGAAGATGCAGCAGCATCGAAGACGCCGCACGCAACAAGTCATATTGGTGAGCTGTTGGTGGTGTACGTTGTTTAATACAGTTGATCTCCAAAGATCATTCCATTTGGGATAAAGGCGAAGTGAAGGAAATTTTGTGAGGAGTAAGAAGATACAGTAGCATCGAAGACGCCGCACGCAACAAGCCATATTGGTGAGTGAGCCGTTGCTATGTGGTTGATAAGATCTCAGAGTGGTAAAAGTGCGTTGTTTAATACTGTTTGAGATCTCCAAGGATTTCAAGCATCATCCCATTCAGGATTATTGAATATTCCGACTCATGAATAACAACACTATTTACGTAGGATATACCTGATAGCACAAAATTTACTTAGGATTAGGATGTGAGAATCGGATTTGAAGTGGGATATGGGATAATCTGAAGTGGAATAACAATAATCTGAAGTGGGATAAATATATTGTAAAAGGATTTATCATTGCATGAAAATCTAAATATGCTTAAGCTGTTTGTCAAAAAAAATACTCACTGCGGGGCACTGTCCCGTGCGAAGTCTCTCTGGTCCACTTAGCTTTCCACGCAGCCAACACATCGCTCCGTTGCAACATTTAGATTTAGATTTATTAATAATTCTGCAATTAAGTGTGAGAACTTGGTGGCAGAATACACTAACTTAACATTAAAGAACTTAACAACTTTACAAAATCTACAAACTTTACTAATTCACGTGAACATTTTCACTGTGCAATCTTTCATAGAACTCCACTTCACCACACTTCACTTCACCGCACTGCGAAACAGCGAGCTGTAATGTCTTTCTTACACACTCGTTTCCCTGTTTCACTGTCACTGCACTTCGCGCCACTGAACTGCACATAATAATAATAATAATAATAATAATAATAATAATAATATTCTTCGCTTTTTGTCACCGCTCCCGACTGTCTACACTCAAATTGCCGAGCACCAACAGATTTCAAAGCGCCATACAATTATTGCAATGTAAACATAAACATTACGACGTTATATCATAAAATGAATAATTCAAATAACCAACACAGTCGGCAAGTTGTTCATAAATTATAATGGGAACATCATTTGTCACTTTCTTGACGCATACACTTCTATTATGGAACTTTGATATTAATTTAACATTTAAAAAGTTATGTTAGTGCTCTTATTCTTCCTTCATCAGTATTTTTTTATTTTTGGTCATATAAAATATTATTAAATTTTGAAATACTATTATCTGCATATCTTCTATATTTTACATGAAAACATTTGAAAGTTCTAATAAGTTTAGAACATTCAAATTTTTCTCATTGTACCATCTTTAAGAGAACGACGACGAGAAAATATCATCTTTAAAATCAATGTGTTACAGAAGTGTAATTGTCATATAAAAATGCAAAGTCAGAGAGCAAGAGTAGACCAATGGAAAATCAAAAATTGAGAGAACATTGGTGGTCGTGTGAGGCGTCCGAAGGCGTTGCTGTCGGGCGGTGCCATCCCTGCTTCCTCTCGTGCAGTGGTATGCGCCCACCCCGAGGTCCGGAACTTCCCTTCAGATACCCACTATCCGATTTCGGCTAGCTTCGATGGGATGCCCGCACGGAGTACCTCGAGTCTCTCCACAATCGGCAAAAGAAAGACGAGGTGGTCCCAAGGTCAACCTCCTAGAGCCAAGAGGATAGAGAGCGTCCTGGCAAGCCGGCACTAAGCCCTAAGTAGGGTTCCCCACGGAAGTCTCTCCGCAGCGGCACCTTGCTGGTAAGAGCGCTAGCAGCAATTACGTTGACAGCACGAGCTGCAGCTTGTAACAAAAGAAAACGTAAATTTTGTACTCACTACGGTGATAACAGATGCTGCTAGTGTTGTCCCCTTCACTTGGTTTTCCAATGATCTGGTTGCTACCAACATAAATACAATTTTGAATCGGAGGACTTGCTTCGGCTCGGTACGGGTAAACGTTCCTGGCGCCCTGTAGAATAGGCAATGCAAAGCAATGAGGACCGCTAACTAAATAGGCTGACGAGGTGTCGAGGAGGGCAGGGCTTTATTGAGCTAGAATTGTCTGAAGTGTCCTGATGTGCGTACACCCACACACAATGCCACTGTTTGGTAGAGCCTTAAGAAGACGCTTTACCGGCGGGCAGTCTCGTCTGTTCCTTCTCATGTTCTAACACTGCTTCACAATTGTGCAAGTCATATATTTGTGAGATGCTGCGAGTTCAACCACACGGGGAAACTAGAGCGCTGTCCGGGAGAACAGTAGCTGCCGTCACCAAAGCCACCGTCCCCTCCACATCGATACGAATTGCATCGCCACTCTTCTCCTTCAAAACCATTTGCCACTGCCTACTATTTAGTTATAGATTACTTAGTCAAAACAATAAAAACTGTATGTGACGTATGGGGGAGAAGATACTCTCGGGGAGACGATAATTTCATTTCCCTACAAGGTAGATATCTCGAATAAATAATGGATCAAACATTGAGTGAAGAGAAAACATGATCAACGTAAACATTTTCAGGAAAGTTTCAATTAGAACTTAGGTATTGGGTAAAAATAGTGTAACTACGACACACTGGACAACACAAAATGTGCGGTCCGTTTGATGGGATACTGCTCGGGTATTCATCTGATATTGACCGGGCAAACCATGTCAAGCTATCGAACAGCGCAGCTGACCGCTAGAATTCTCTTCCAGGCAGCGGTTGAGTTCGACCCATCTACATAGCTGGTGTCGAAACTCCTGTCACAGTCGGGACTCAAACCCTAGGACCACCCGGTCAGAAGCACTGCAGTGACATCAGTTGTTGCCCTGACTCATCCCAGCCTGTCATTTGTGCGACAGCTCATGGTGTTTCTCATTAGTGAAACTCACCGAAACTATCAGCAATTTGCGCACAGGACACGGTCGACACTGCGGAGAGCAGACGAGATTGATAGTTACGATCCTTTGCAGAGACTTATGTGTAGATTGCACAGGTAGATAATAACTTTCCGAGACCATAAAAGCAAGCCAGCGACAACGACCGATAATAGAATACGTCTTGAGAGGTTTCACTCGACATACTTCTTCTTTTGAGAACAATATACATTTGAGAAGTATCTTACAAGAATCAAACAAGCCCAAATCCCACATTTTGAGGTATTTCACCAAGTTATTTGCCACAACTGACGCTATCAACTGGCATATTTCCCTTTAGTAAATGATAACACATTGAAAGGTATAAGAGGGGCGAAAATCATAAATTTATTACTGGGCACGTCTACGTCCACATCTACGCTATGAAGTTTTCGATGCCTCCTGAAAAATCTCGAAAATGGACTTGTTTACTTCTTGTAAGAAACCCCTTTATTTGCTATCCCTTTCCCCTTGGGCGGTTGATTTCCCAAACATTTTCCATCTTCCGTTCTCCTTATCTCCCTCAGCTCCTCCCACAAGCAGCTTCACCATCACCATCGCCTCCACTTCGCCCATTCTTTTCTCGGAGGCTTTATTCTCCCTTGCACCCGACGTCTTCAAAGGCCAAGTTTTTCTCCCAAGGTTCTTTGGTTGAGGTTTTTATATCGTAAAGGCGTCTCTTCCAAATTTCTCTCTTTTTTCTCTTTCCCCTGCAGCCTCAGTTCTCGTTATCCTCCCCAAGACTCCGTGCCACCGAGCTGTTAGCCGAATGCGTAGGTCGCGTTAACGTCAGGCGAGATTTAGTGCAAAGTGAGTTATCGCTGGCGTCAACGACTTTGTGTTACCTGCAGCGCTGTCGAGTCTAAACAATATCGTTTTGCTCGTGTGTATACCATGCAGTGGATGTAGAATTATCGCTCAACTTTGCTACTTGCTGTAGAAGTTGTTCTAGATTCGTCTAACTATATTGTTTCCACTTCTACAAAAGAGAAGAAATCTAGTGTTATAGTTTTTACTAGCAGGTTTTAAAGTTCTAAGAAGTAGGTGAGCGTTGTGGGGCAAAGACCAAACTACCAATACATCCTGTTTTACTTTTAAAATGAAAGTTGTTTAAGTAAATCACACGCGTATATCAATATGGTACACCTTATTAAAACAAAACAAAAAATTAAAACTTTACAGTAAGTAAGAAAAATTCGGTTAATAGCAACAGTGGATTTCATTGGGTATTTGCCACGACATTTTCTTTAGTATCGGCTTTTATCATTCATTTTATATTATTATTTGTTTTTTAGTTAATTTTATGATTTACTAGTTCATTGCTCTGCATTCACGGTCCTTAAACAAATTAAATGACGGTATTGTTAATACCCTTAGCGAGCCTTTCTGATTCTTTATCCTGTTTGGTTAGGTAAAGTCACACACTATGCCATTATAATCAGTTTTGTAATGAAGTACTTTACCAACCTAGTATGGTAATGTACTTCATTACGACACAATAATTGTGAAGAAATGATGCATTTTTCCACTCTTCTTTTGATAATATCTTGGATTTCTTTGTCTTGTATCCTTCCCTTCTCCTATTGAAAAATGCGACGCTGAGTAAATGACTGAGTAAACTTACTGATATCAATATTGTCATTAAGTGATATTGTACTCTTAATATACAGTAGTGGGTCTAAAGACTACTTAGTTTCACATTCTCTGACTTCAATAAAAAGTAAGGAATCAAAACTTTTCCGATATGACGTTTGTTTCACACCAATCTTTAAAAATTAAATACTAACGATCATATTTCTTTCTTTATTGGTTAATAATGTTTTTATATCAGTATTTGTTTTTATATCAGCATATGTTTTTATTTCCGAATCAGAACTATATACTCCAATGTGAAAAGTATACACCAAGTGTGTAGAATTTGTTTTCCTTTGTAGAGAAAAGTGTTGCCACTTATAGAAGAAAATATGTGAATGCGATAGAGTTAGATGATAATAGTGTGAAAAATGTGAAATGAAGGGGGAAGAAGTAATTTCACATTAAATCTAACAAATTTTCACAAAGTGGATAAAACGCTGCACGTTGGTGGATGAAACGCTGCAGTGGATAAAACGTTATTCGTGTCGTAACATCTGATTACAATATTCAATTGGTTACCAAACTCGGGCTAACGGACTCGTTTGGCGATTTCCCTATCTCGTATTGTAATCATATGCTTCCTGTTTCTGTCTTCCTATCCTTCCATATAAGAAAGATGGGTGACCCATTGTGGGTTTTCTTGGGATTATTACTCAGGGTCTTTTTCCCCGTTGCCTTCCCTGATTTTTCGACCTAGGCTTCTTTAGAAGCCTACCTCCGACACGAGTCTAGGGACCTTATCGACCAGGCGCGCCTCACAGGCAGTTCCCTAATGCGCCTGGGTTTTGACTCTAACTTTCTCTGCCGGATTTCGGTCTCATTTACTATATGCGAACTGACTGTGGGAAAGTGAGATCTCGTTAGAGCGAATGATGTCGGAAGGATTTAATTTTCCCGGGCATATCGCCAAGGTTCTTTTGCATGCCACAAGTGTGGCAGGGCTACTGTGGGTTTTTCGCCCTTTGAAAATCCGGGCACCTCGAACGGGATCGAACCCACACACTGTGGGTTCAGAGTAAGCTGACCCCTCACCCACCAAGAACCCAATCAGATGCTTTACCACACTTGTAGCGTAGTAAATAACTATTATATTAGAGCCCTAACGTTATTAATTTCTGTATTCACACATTACAATGAATCTAAGGATGAGTGTGCCGTTTCAATACATCGCTTTTCATGGGCACCGACGATACGTTGTCCCTGGCCCATATTTTCACCAGTGCCTCGCATTATCCGCTGGTCGCGACCCTCGTAGTTTCGCCCTCGGCGCCCGACGCTCCCCCGTTCTGTGCCGCGCAACGCAGCACATTGGGGCAAGAACTCTAAAAGCTGGCCGAAAAAGCGAAAAAAGTGTTTATTTAGGGAATTATAAGCAAGTATTTAGATAGACTGGGTCTACCTAACTACTTTCTTTGTCGAATTCCACGGTAGGTCAGAAATGGTCCTAGGCGTCACATTGGCGTTCTTCGTCATTGAAAACGTTGCCGTTTAGCGAGAATTTGCCTTCGGTTTTGAGCAATATTCATCATTCAAAATGCATGAAAATCGTGATAATGAGCACAATGTTATCATGCATTGCAAATATTTAAAGAAACGTGTTAAAATTACCTAATTAATATTTAAATGTGATACAGTTAATTTGTTGTTGTTTTTAAGTGGAAAACCGAAAAACGAAATTTGTATAAAATTCATTCTTAACTATTTAGCTATTTAATTGTCAGAAACGCTACTCTTATCTGCTATACTGCATTCTGTGCAGAAACATTTTTAGACATTTTCAGTTTTCAACACGCCATACTAGATCCGCCATTTGGTTTTCTTCTCTCTCAACATTGGAATCGTAATCAGTGAACAATATCCTGTTTACATTTTTTTTATAAAATTTGAAACACTTTTAGACATTTTTAAATTTTGAATCCGTCATATTGGATTTGCCATTTTGTTATTATTTGTTGCAATTTTGACAATGGAATCGTAATCAACTTGAGTAAAAAGCGTTGTATACAAAGTTTCATTAAAGTTGGATAACCTGTACGTATATTTTGGCCAGCCTTTTGAGATATTGCCCCCAACGTGCGCCGCTGCCGGGCCGGGCGGTGGAGGGCGCGGCGCGTCTAGGGCGAACGCGTGTCGGGAGCACCTGTTGGAGGCCGGCGCGGCGCGCACGCAAAACAACCGCCGCCGCCCTCCCCTCCACCTCCCCCCTCCAACCGAACACGGAACATTCTCGAACTGTTGCCGGCGCCGCTGCGAGGCCATCCATAACGGCGCGCGCGGGGGTGTGAACTCACGGCCCGTTGCACAGCGCGGTCGACTCGCTCCCCTGCCCTGCGCTCCTTCGCCTCGCCCCCGGGGGGGGGGCGATCGAATGCGCGCTCCGGAATGGGCCAAAGCAACTTTTAATTCAGTTGTCTAAACCCTCATGTTGTGGTGATCGCAACTTGGTGGTGTTGGTTGCAATGCGTTGAGAAAAATCTCGACGTTGTTTACAAAGATCATTCGTTTTTGAGATATACGAAACCGATACATTGTTACATCGGAGAGTTCAGGTATACGTTTTAAACTTTAACAATGTTGCACTCGATTTTGAAATCAATTTGAACTCAATAAATACCTCTACAAATTGCATAAGTAATGACATTTTTAATTGTAGATCGTTATCGTAAGCTTGATTTTGCAGAATTTTAAACATTTTGAAAGTTGCTAATTAAAATTTTGCTTCGCACGTTAGAACATTTCGACCATCTACCCAAAAATGTAATAATCCTATAAATAATAACAACGTAATCACTTTATTAATGTTTCGATTGAATAAAGAGCAAATAGGAACAATAAGATAAGAAAGAGTATTTTAGGTATACAATTCACTATGTTGCCCATTATTTTAGATGAGAGGTCACAATATAAACAGTGAAATGGAGATTCTTTTATTTGTAGATGATCTCATAATATTATCAATGTTATAGATCTACAAGAAAAGTTAAATAACTTACATGAATACTGCCAAATGAATTCTCTGGAGGTGTAGAAGAAGAAAACAAAGTTTCCCAAAATCTGTAGAAGACGCCCCAAAAGAACCAGTAGTATCAAGTTAAAAAAAAACAACCGATTGAATATATCTCAACCTATACGTACTTAGCAGTACCATTCACAAGGTCCGGACTATTTGGCAAAGCTGCAGATAACTTCCTGATTAAAGCAAGACCAGCTATGAGCTCCATCTTGCAGATCCTGATGTCGGGTAAAGTTACCATTTGAGACTCGAGATTGAAACTATTTAACGTCATTGTGAGTTCAACATTTTTTATATACATCGGCGATATGGGGGACTACAACATAAAGATATTGCAGATAAGTTATAAGCGAGTCTCTTCAAACTATTGTTAGGACTTCCACAATCTTCTCTGGGCAACATCATAAGAATGGAAACAGAATCCTTTGCTTTAAGTAGACTGATAATTCAAAGAACTATAAAATATTGGATTCAATTATTAAACATGTAAGAAAACAGATATCCAAAAGATGCTAGAGGTTGTTAAAATAATTAGACAGTCAAAAAAATAAATTAAACAAATACACCTGGTATACCAATTAAAATATCTGCTATACAGTTTGAAATAAATTAAATTAAATATACCATATTTTCTGAAATTGCAAAGCGTTCACTTATTTCCATATTTGTTTAAAATAATGCAAGAAGAATAGTAATGTTCCATAATATTCATTTTCAGGTAGTTTCATTTCATACAGCATTAGTCATTTCATATTGTTTTCGAAAAAGGATAACAGAACAAATAATTCATCTGATTTGACCCGTAGGTATATTCCGCTTTCCGTAAATCATTATTTTTAGAGTGAAAATAGTTTATACTGAATAAGAATTTCGGAGGTCAGACTGAACTTGCACAGGATTATAAATGTAATACAATGTCTGAACAGACATTTTAATATTGATAAGCACTGGGGTTAAATTGCACAGAAAAGGAAAGAATCACATTGCATTCGTGGATATTATTTCTGTCTCTATTCCTTCCATTTAATTTTACATTGACCTCCAACTTCCACATTTTCAGATACTTTCGAGCGAAAGTTTCGCAAAAAATGACTTCAATTTGTTTCTTCTAAATTTTTAAACGAAGAGTGCTAAATGCACTGAAGAACGTACTAAATTAACGCAATTTTGATTTATTCTTTTATTTTTTTCAAAACTACACATGTGTATTTTTAAATATATCTCTCATGGTTAATATTAACATTAAGCACGGTTTTTACACATTGTTGCATTTGTGAATAGAGTGCCTCTAAATGATTTCTGGTAAAGTATCCCTAAAACTAAAAAGATGTCTGTGAAAATGAGCTTTTTAAATTGAGCATTTTTCGAAACACTCAAACGATATTTTCTCAAAAGCACATTTCCATTTTTCAACGAAATTTGCATGTAGGACTATGTCTCACATTTTTATAATATTCTTAAAGTAATATTTCAATACTACCTTTAGGGGGCCGAGTAATTGAGAAAATGTGAAAAAATGTCCTTTAGGCGGAAATGGATGGCAGCTAGGAGGGTGGGGGGAAGCCGACAAAGGAGCCTTAACTAAAGAGACAAAGAGACTAATACAGAAAGTCTGTGTCATTCGGTAACATCTCTCGTTTATTGATGTCCAAACCAAATGGGCCTTTAGGGAGTACAAAAATACTCTAATTCTTCTCAATTATTATTTATTGACTAAAGGAAGTAACAGTGTACAAACCAGATTAAGTACCAGCAATAGTGGCTAAATTGAATATTAAACAAGATATAAAATCTTTGCATCCCACTGAATAATAATTAATTTTCACCTCTTCACCACTTTATTCACGTCACTAAGTTCCTTCTGTGACACAACTTCAAGTCATCCGATCGGTGAATTACCATCATTTTTTGTTTGATTCATTGCTTTTATCAGGCTCTGGGAAATGTTCATCTCTCTCCTTTACCTCTACGAGTATTTATCTTATAGAATCTCTTCGCGTCCCCCGCCACCCCCACCCATTCAGAGACGAACGAAAATTTATTATCACGCGGCGTCGTAACTCGCAGCAGAGAGCGCCCGCTCTGCCGAATAAAACTAATTCCTCATAAATCCTTTACGACTCGCCCGGGCGTATCTGCCACCGACGGAGAGGCACATATAGAGAGGAAGGGACGGGGCAGAGTAATGACTCCCAGTTAATTTTAATATAACGGCATTACGCGGAAATCTGCACTTATGAGAGGGGAGTAGAATAATCAATGGCTCCTATCGTGAAATCATGTAAGTTTTCAATTGCCGGTACTTTAGGATTTAGAATTAGAAGATTTAAAGATCACTCATCATCACACATGTTTGCTAAATTACTTTTTTATATTTAAGCTTGAACCTTTGTTTTAAATAATGAAATATTACATTTTAATACTTCCTATAAAAAGTCATTTCAAATAGATAGTTACCTTTAATAATATTCCATTCGATATAAATATTAACAATTCGTTTGAGTATTCTTGTACAGCAATTATCCTTAATCCTCGACGGGTTGACTTTGTACAGAGAAAAACTGTGAATAATTGTTTATGACTACTAAAGAGAAAAAGAGGAAATGTGTGGTTAGTGACTTATATGCTGAAGTGTGGTTTAGAGAAAAAAGTGAAATTTGTGGTTATTTTGTATATTTGTGAAAATTGTAATAGAAATGTTATATTTGTCGTTGGTAATTAGACAACACCATATTCACAGACATTAACAAGTATTACTCGCGCAAGTTTTCTTGATATACGAGCTCTCTAGTGCTCCTCAACGCTGAATAGCACGACCCGTTGAAACAGTTTGATTCGACTCGGAATGGTAATAACCATTTTACAATACTGCCAACGACCTTTATACGTTTAAAACAATAGTTGCACTTTTCGTTGTGTGGCGTGTTAAGTTCATGCCCAAAGTTGGTACGACCTTTTAAGCCGGGCTCTCCTCTTCCCGCACCTCCCGCTATGGAATATCAAGCACACTTGCGCGTGTAGAACATGAAATATATTTTATTGCGTCAGAAAGTGAGTTGTCAAACACTAGTATACAGGGAGTTGCCGGAAAATTGGAACAAATGACACATGTTTAATATGAAATTTCACATTATACTATTATCAAAAAATCGACTCTTCTACATGACCTAGACATTTCTAACATTTATTCTAAACTTCTAGACATTTATACAAGTGTATGATTACAATTGCGTTTAAGTATATTATTTTAGTACATTGCTTTTCAAGTATTTTCTCCCTTCTAATTCAAAATTAAATAATAAATCTAAAAGCTTTTAAACTTTAGTGAATAAAATATTAGAGAGCAATGCACTTACCCTTTTTAGTATGTGGGTAAAAACTACATTTTATTTTATGAGAAGAAAACATTCCCTTCCCTTACTCCCGCCCGAAATAAAATTACACGAGGAAATGGACATTCTATTCCAAGTGGTTGTTTTTTGAAGCACAGTATTATCATTTATAGCAGCTTCATTTCATTTTCAAGAATATTGTCAAACCATTGCCCTTTGTATAAAAAAATAAATTTTGTTGCAAACCTTTAGAAGAGACATTCTTATAATTAATACTATCTGAAAAATTAGGTCACAAATCCATGCCTTTACAATGAAACCAGTAATGCTACAGAATGGCATAGACTATTAGTTTTCTATTTCTTTTGGCCGTGACTAGGTATTCGAAGTTGCTACATTCTCTTGCTGACATTTATCGCCACCCAACGTAGATGTTTTTGAAATTTCCTTAATTTTTCTGTTCCTTAACAATAGAACGGAAATATTATTTTATAAATATTACCAAACAGTAAAATCTCACCTTAAATTGCAATTTTCTTGAAACAATTGCAACTGTTTTTAAGAAAATGGCAATTAAGCGATACTGAATTAGACATTTGAAGCTCTTTTTCACAGAAAATTTTCGAGTTTTCGAAAAACTTCATTTTAATTACTTTAACTCACAAATACAAGTGTTTACAAATTGTGGTAAATGTGCATATTAATGGCGTGAGAGATCTTTCAAAAATATTACATTAGTGTAATGTTTGAAAAAACAAAAAATTCCCCGAAATGAACTTTACGTCATATTATAAAAGTGAAATTAGCACTATCCTGTCGCAAAGTTTGAAAAAAATGGATCCGGTTTTTAAAAAATAGCGTCCAAGCATTTTACGCAATATTGCGGGAAAACAACTAAAATTTAAAAAATTCACACGACCTTAATGAAAGAACATACAATGAAAGAACAATGAGAAAATAAATTTTATCTGAAGGGAAAATCTCTGTGTTTAATTTTGTAGTTGTAGGAAAACCCCTAAAACATTCAAATTTTTGAAATTTTCGAATACTCATAGTTAACCGTGAAAATCGGACTTACGCCACCTTTATAAGTGTATTTTACTTCATTCTTACAAGAAATTTAAAGAAAAAATTTGGAGAGTTTTTTGAGTAAATTTTGAAAATGTCCGGGGGCTTCGTATAACGTAACCCAAATTTTAAAGATTTTATTTCAAAATCTCAAAGATTCGACTCGAGTCTGACGGACAGAGGTTTCTTCAATTTGGAAAAAATCCTACGTATGGTTCAGGCGCTAGCAGTGTTCACAGATAAACGGACAAACAGACAGATGGACAGACTGGCGTTTTGAAAATTACTACTTTTTCAACATTAGGGTACCCGAAAACGTTCATTTCCGTTGAAATTTCAAATTCGATTTTCGGCAGGGTTAAATAACTTATCCTAAACTACGTGTAATCCTCCGTTTATACGTACGTATACGGGAAAATTAAAATATAATTTTAACTTTTCACGTTCGTCTTTCTTAAGAAATATTTTGAAAAATGCCACTTCCAAGCGAGAGACACATCACGTGGCCCATGCACAGCGAGGCGGTGGCGGGCGTGCAAACGACGCCTCCATCCGAACGCAAACAATCGAGGACGCGCGACAAACAAGCGACGCGAGCCGCCCACGTGACCGCGGGGGCTGGCGCCTGCCACGCCTCTCGCACGTGCGCGCCCGCGGTTTCAACGCTCCAGCACGCGCGGGCGGGTGGGGGAAGCGGGGGCGACACCTGTTACGTCACACAGGGACAGCGAGGCCCTGCCCAGAGAAATTGGTCGGCCGCTTCGCGCTCGGAGTCTGTCTGTCCTGCTCGGACTCTGAACCTCAAAAATGAGCTGCCCGAGTTAGTGTCGCCTTCAGTGGTAGCCTGTCGAAAAACGTCTGTTGCCCTTTTGACAAACTGCTTGCAGAATTAGGTATGTTGGAGTGTTGTGTGTAACAAATAAAAAGTACTGAAATATGTGACCATTATTTTGAATACAGTAACACTCGTTCAATGCGGAATGTGTATAATGCGGAAATCTGTCTAATGTGAACATAAATCGCGGTCCTACCTGACACAAATTCCACAGTATTACATTGTATAATGCGAAACCACGGCTCATACGGCCATATCTCTGGTCCCTTTACTGTGTAACACAATTATGGTTTTATTTATTCAATGTCACAAACGTACGTGTGACAGTCTATTCCGACAAGCACAATCTGTGAACGTTTTATTGAGCTCTGAGATCCCTACCCCAAATTTGTAGTATTAGAATTACAAGTAGCAGCGAGCGTTCTTGTCAAGAAGTGATAAAAAATTATTTACATCTTGCAATAAAACCTATATAATTACAGTTACAAATTAACAACACATTTTGAGTTTTATCCCTTATCAGGCACCATGTGATAGAATCGACTTACAGTCTCGAGAATATGAAGAACGATTTTTTGAATAACTAAAAGTACATATATTTTCCCCACTGATCTCAATAAAACATAATCAACAAACTTTACATATTTACCACAGCTACCGCCACAAAAAGAGTATCCCAGAATTTTGTGCTAATTAAGAACTAATTTATATCCAAATTTCAAAATTTTCTACCGATGGCCAACATCAACAAAATATTCAACACTAAAGAGTGGGTACGCTAACTTAACGTTAGGTTGTTCTTAATAAGAACAAAATTCTGGGATACTCGTTTTCAATTTTGTGATAAGTGGGCATGCTAACTTTACGGACATCAGAGCACGTCGTGTTCACGACGAGGGTTTTGTTAACGTATGGGTCGGGTTAACCGCTCAATGAGCGTGGTGTATCCTTATACGAAATGACCCAGAATGTGCGAGTTCTTCTTTTCGCTGCTTTTCCTAAAACACTCCTATCCACCCCAGGTTTTATAAGTTCCCTTCGCGGATGTACATATACTTTCCCTACGAATACGTAGTTTAGAGAAAGTGAAGTAATGGTGTGAAAAACTGATTTCAAAATTTTAACCGAAATACATTTTTTAGGAATCCCTGATACCGAAAAAGTGTATTTTTAAATTAATTTTTGAACGACCTCCCGTCTCCTTGTCCGTCCATTTGTGAACATTAGCCTAAAATATTCGTAGTATTTTTGTCAAAATGAATATTTTCCCTAGATCTTGCCCGACTCAAAGCCCTGGGATTTTGAAAAGAATTCTTAAATTTTGGGGGTACTTGTCATGAAGCCCCTAAAACACTTTCCATTTTTTTCCACCAGTTCCAATATTTTTCTTTAACTTCTTTCTAAGAATAAAGAGTTATGCGCCTATAGAGATGACATATCCGATTTTAACCTGAATGTTTAAACATTGCAAAAGTTTGAAATTTTTTGACCCCCCCAGTAGAATTACATGGATTGAACAAAATTATATAAACTTTTGACTTATAGAAAATATTTATTTATTGATAAGATATTGGATCATCATTTAGTTCTTGAACAGCTGCAATTCGTCGCGGATGGGGATTGTAGAGTGTCTGAATAGTCTTCATCAGAATTTTTTCCCACTCTTGTACTACAACATCTACTAAATGCTTCAATGATGTCAGCGTTGGAAATTTACTCCTTGATTATTGCTATAATACGCCACTAATCAATTATAATGATATCTGTTAATTGTGCTGGATAGGGAAGAAGTCTGTTGATATTCTGATGTTCCGCAAACCAATCCTAAACCTTTTTTTTGTGTACATGGGTGTATTATCATCTTGGAATAGTGCAGTGTTTGGCAACAATATGCTAATTATTGAAAGCCTCTATTTTCTAGGATGTCGATGTATTCTTGCGCAGTAATCAGGCCAGTGAGGGAAATGATTGGACAAGCTGAATAGCAGGGTAGAGCAGCCTAAATCATAATGGCATCTCCCCATAATTGTCTGTTGGAAGCAGGCAGGCCAGATAGTAGGTTTATTTTGGAATTCTCGGTACATAAAACCAACCGTCTGTAGGAAACAATGTAAACGATGATTCATCAGACTATGCAACGTTTTTCCAGACGTCACGTTTTTTTCCACATCATAGGTTTTATGATCGCTGCACTTCCTCTTTCACAGCATTACATTGGCTTCCGTTATGAAGGGTTTTGCAATTGCAGTTCGTCCATGAATGCTGGCTTTGTGAAGCTCACTCCATACTGCTTTTGTGGAAACAGTATTAATCAAGTCTCTGTTTAGTTCTGAAGTCACATTTGCCGCGGTAAATTTACGTTGACTGGCCACCAATGCTTTTTAATGTTAGTCGGTCTGTCAGTCAACTTCGGTTTTTGTTCACTATTCCTCTTCACTGTTGATGCTTTACCATGCTTTGTGTATGCTGTAATTAACCGTGGACACTGTCACACGTGAAAGGTTAAACAGCTGGTTTCGTCCCAGATGACCCCGTTAACTGCGCACCGACATTTCGTCCTCCTCATTCGAATTCTGAGACATTCTGAGAAATTCTGAGATTGACTTTTCATTCAATCGCTATATTCACACTCGCAAACAACAGCCTATAAAAAACTGTAATATAATTTCCAAAATGTGGCGCGTCAACTGCGCAATTCAGCCGCGTCGCAGAGTTAACAAGTTCGCAGAGGCGCCTCCATGCAAAAAGATGTACTATGTTGCTTGGTGTTCATTTTATATGTTCCAACCCTTACATATTATTAAAAAAAAGATTTCTTCTTCATATCAAATGTATTCCTTTCAATTAATTCTAAATTAATGTCAATAACATTTTTTTAAAATATAATATTATCTTTTCACAATATTCTGTCAACTATTGGCAATGTTAAAAACAAGATTTCCTAAAAAACGGCTCCAATATTTTTCTTTACGTTTTTTGTACAGGAAGTGCTCTGAATAAACGTGACTGTGTAAGAATAAGAAATATTTGATAATTTGATAAACATCACATAAACATAATTTTGATATATTTTCTCACCTTTCAAAAATGACACAAATACCTTTTTTTTAATATCTCTCACATCGTCAATATTTACAATAGGGGCAGTTATATACATTATTACCATCGTGATTTGAAATGCTTTAAATTATTTGTTACGAAATTTCTCGAAAACGCAAAAGTTTATTGAGAAATTTAGCTCAAAATTCCGAATTTTCAGTAACGCTTTATCGACACTTTTAAAAAAACACACCCATTTTTTCAATGAAAATTTTCATATAGAACCAGGTTTTCTTTTTCAGTAACATATTTCAGTTCTACTAAAAGGGGACTTACATACTGAGAAAATCTGAAAAATGTATTTGGGGGCGCCAATGATGAGTCAATAACGAAAATCTATCCCAGAAAAAGAATATTAGACAACGGACCAGTTCGGGAAAGAAAAGTATTCCAATCACTTAAACAATACGACCTCAAATTATATGTCGTAAAATTTGCTTTTAAAGTTGTTTTGATTTGTAATATCGCAATCACTTCAGGAAATTGTATTTCTGCTGTCTCAGAAATAGTTAAGATTAGTGCAGATGAACCAAGTGTGTACCCGAAAATTGAGATGCCTATCCTTTTTTTGTTATTTAAGATTGCATCAGTATCTAAGTCATTAGCGACCACTATTGCATTTAACGGTATCCTAACTGGGAAAATGCATGTTATGGGTACAATAGGGGATGAAAGGACGAACACAAATACAACCATCCTTACGACACTACTGCCATAACGATATCGCCCATCCGGACCTGCTGAGATACCTATATTAATGGATGGATTCAAGGAAGATGAATATATCACCCATGAGACTGTCAGATCATAATCTTTTCAGCTCAAACGTGGTAAGCACATCAGAACTAAGATTGCCGTTTTGGAGATTATAATTATATTTTAAATTAGGGGATTACTTTACATTAAACTCATTGACGTTTGCAAAAATTCCTGAAAAAGAAATGCACTTATTCTCTAAAATATTTTGTGCGAATAGAAAAAAGTGCCTTCGAAAATATTGTATAGTTACGATTTTTATTACAACCTCTAAAATATTGAAAATTTCTAAGGATTGAACTTACCGACAGTTCAGACCTGTCCTACACATATAAACAGTTTCCCTTATGTCGACAAATTAATACGCTCTTCGTTCTCATCGCACACTTTATTGAAAGGAACAAAAAAAGTCTCCCCAACACAAGTTACAAAAGTTGGTAATTAGCTTAAAAATTGAGAATATTTACGCCACCATTAATAACATTAGGCGCGCGTTAATTGCTTCGTGTAACTTAATAAACCGCTTTGCAGGGAAGGCTTCCGCTCGATTTATCTCCCTGCGAAGGCGCGAGTCGGCTGCACCCATGCGCGCCCGCCTCGCCTCGCCTCGCCTCGCCCCTCCCCCACACCCGCCCACCGGGTTTGCCCCGTCCCGCCCCGCCCCCGCGCCGGCCCCGCGCTGCCCCCGCGCCGCCCCCGCGCCGCCCCCGCACCGCCCCGCGCCGCCCCGCGCCGCCCCCACCCCCTCACCGGCTTCGCCCCTGGCTCCACCACCGGCCCCGCCCCCAGCCCCGCCCCCTGGCCCGCCCCAGGTTCCGCCCCCGCCCCCGACCCCAACCCCGCCCCCAACCCCGACCCGCTCTGCCCCGCCCCACTCCGCGCCGCCCCGCGCCGCCCCCGCGCCGCCCCCGCGCCGCCCCGCGCCGCCCCGCGCCGCCCCGCGCCGCCCCGCGCCGCCCCGCGCCGCCCCGCGCCGCCCCGCGCCGCCCCGCGCCGCCCCGCGCCGCCCCGCGCCGCCCCGCGCCGCCCCGCGCCGCCCCGCGCCGCCCCGCGCCGCCCCGCGCCGCCCCGCTCCGCCCCGCTCCGCCCCGCTCCGCCCCGCTCCGCCCCGCTCCGCCCCGCTCCGCCCCGCTCCGCCCCGCTCCGCCCCGCTCCGCCCCGCTCCGCCCCGCTCCGCCCCGCTCCGCCCCGCTCCGCCCCGCTCCGCCCCGCTCCGCCCCGCTCCGCCCCGCTCCGCCCCGCTCCGCCCCGCTCCGCCCCGCTCCGCCCCGCTCCGCCCCGCTCCGCCCCGCTCCGCCCCGCTCCGCCCCGCTCCGCCCCGCTCCGCCCCGCTCCGCCCCGCTCCGCCCCGCTCCGCCCCGCTCCGCCCCGCTCCGCCCCGCTCCGCCCCGCTCCGCCCCGCTCCCGCCCCGCCTTGGTTAGCCTCGCCGCGCCGCGCACCGACAAACCCCTCCCCGTCGCCCACCTTCCATCCCGCCCAGTACCTCTCCCCCTCCACTTCACCGCACGTTTCTTCCTCGTCTTCATAGATCATGGTGTCCGCGTCACCCTCCTCCTCGTCATCCCCTGATTCCGTAGCCCTCTTATCCTCGCCACTATCCTCCTCCGCATGAGCGGTGGGCAGTAGGCGGTGGGTAACAAGTGGTGGCGGAAGGGGGCGCCGCAGGCAGAGGAAGGGGGTGAATAGTGGACGGTGGGTGGTAGGGATGAGACATTGGTGTCGATGTTTTCAAACATCGATGTTTTTGTAGAATCATTGATGTTTTCAACATTGATATATTAAAGCGGATGTTTTTTAACATGGATATTTTGTGATCGGCGTTTTTTTCTTTTAGGATGATTTATTTCTGAATGAAAAATTCACATGATTATAATACTGTAAATGTTGAAATATAAAATAATAACTGACTTTAATATTGTTAGTTCATGTGTTGGAACCAAATGAACACCGTTTGTACTACCTTCTTCGATTAAATTCTCTGTTCCCAAATAATCTCCATGCCCTTGTATTTCTTCTTTTTTCATATTCATTTCGTATATTGAGATAGGTCAACAAATACGGTGTGGGCGTGGGATCTTTCTCTTCTCTTTTTCCGACGCGTTGATAAACACGAATATTAAATTTTAATGCAATCGAATTTAAAGTTAAGAGGTTACTAAACCAGTATAAAAACATCAATGTTGTAAAACATTGATGGTTTTTAGTTAATGTATTTTGAACATCGATGTTTTGCTATCGACGACGCATCACTAGTAGGTAGAGGATGGTGCGCAGAGGGTTGTGGGCGTAGAGAAGGGGTCAGTGGGTGGTGGGAGGTGAATAGTGGGCGTTAGGCGATGGTCGGCGGACAGAAGGTGGTGGTAACTGGACGGTCGGTGGTGAGTAGGAGGCGATAGTGAACTGTGTGTAGCGCGTATCGGACGGTGGGCGATAGATAGTGGGAGGTGGGTGGTTTGCGGTGAGTTGTGGTCAGTGGATGGTGGTTAGTGGGAAGTGAGTGGTGGACGGGAGGCGGTGGGCGGTGATCATTGGGCGTAGGGTGATAACTAGCGAGCGATGGGAAGTGAGCGGAGGGGTGTTTAGTAGAGGGGTGGACGGTGGGCGGTGGCCGTGGTGAAGCGCTAATTAGATTCAGGGCGCCCGCGGGCATCGCCCCAAGCGTAGCGCTGCCTAACTTTTTTAATTACCTCCGTAGACGTTGGCCAGCCGCAGGGCGTCACGCGCCCCGACGCATCTCACACCCACATCGCTCGCGCCTCGCACGCGCCTCGCACGCGCCTCGCACGCGCCTCGCACGCGCCTCGCACGCGCCTCGCACGCGCCTCGCTCGCGCCTCGCACGCGCCTCGCACGCGCCTCGCACGCGCCTCGCACGCGCCTCGCACGCGCCTCGCACGCGCCTCGCACGCGCCTCGCACGCGCCTCGCACGCGCCTCGCACGCGCCTCGCACGCGCCTCGCACGCGCCTCGCACGCGCCTCGCACGCGCCTCGCACGCGCCTCGCACGCGCCTCGCACGCGCCTCGCACGCGCCTCGCACGCGCCTCGCACGCGCCTCGCACGCGCCTCGCACGCGCCTCGCACGCGCCTCGCACGCGCCTCGCACGCGCCTCGCACGCGCCTCGCACGCGCCTCGCACGCGCCTCGCACGCGCCTCGCACGCGCCTCGCACGCGCCTCGCACGCGCCTCGCACGCGCCTCGCACGCGCCTCGCACGCGCCTCGCACGCGCCTCGCACGCGCCTCGCACGCGCCTCGCACGCGCCTCGCACGCGCCTCGCACGCGCCTCGCACGCGCCTCGCACGCGCCTCGCAGGCGCCTCGCACGCGCCTCGCACGCGCCTCGCACGCGCCTCGCACGCGCCTCGCACGCGCCTCGCACGCGCCTCGCACGTGCCTCGCACGCTCATTTCACGTTCCTTGCACGCTCCTCACACGCTCCCCTCACGCTCCCCTCACGCTCCTCTCACGTTCCTCGCACGCTCCTCACTCGCAGCTTACGAGCAGCTCACGCGCAGATCTCCCGCGCCTCGCATCCCACACACGAAAAGTATTTACTACGATCATCTAATTTCGCAGCGCCCCAGCGGCTTAGCCGCTGATCGGAGAAAAAACATAAAGAACACCAAATGTAGATAAATTTAATTTCTTTTACATTATATCAGATCAACAATTACGCACAATGAATCTTTTTTGTATTAATTTCAGATAAAGAAGCATAATTTTCGGTATAACTGTTTTCTTCATAACAGCAAACTTCGCAATACGGAACTTAACGGAAAGTGGATGGATTTGGGGTTATTTAAGAGAAGGCTGAAAAAAATGTTTATATTTATCAATCAATAAATGATGATTTTTTTACGAGGCGAGACCTTGGCCATGGAAACTGCTTTACCTCCTGACCAGCTCATTTTGCTACGCTCCTTTCACAGTGTAGCAGCAAAAGAAGGTGTCACTCGATCAACGAAACAGACGATTTGAATTATCTCAGAGGCTTATTTTAGGCGTGACAATCTTTTTCATGGAGTAAATCTACAAGGGGTGGTTGGCTTTACTCCCCCCCCCCGAAGAAAGGATTAATTTGTGTTACTATATACCGCTCACCATTGCCTAAAGAAATATTTAACTCCTCCATCAATGAAGTTCGTAGATTCCTTCAAAACATACTCGACCCCCAAAACATTGAATAGGCCAACGGCGAAATACACATGTTTCCTTTCACAGTGGGGAAAAATATTATAAATGTGCGGGTTTACCTCAAATTAATGTTTCCCCGAAATAGACTAATATATAAGCAAACGAGCATTGCTTAGAGCCGCATCAACCTAGTGGTCCCACAATTTTTTTAAATACAACTTCGTCTTTGTTCCTAATTTTTTGTAAATAAGTTTTTTTTAATGATACACAAATCCAACCTGCGGTATGACTTTCTATGATGGGTAAGTGAAACTTACACTAAACATTCAATACCCACGTCCTTAGGGATATACACTGTGTTAATTAACTGAACATACAGTGTGATAATTTCAAGGTTACAGTTTTACTTTCATTTTAGTGTTTGATTACGTATGTACAATATTACAGTATTACGAGGCGCATCCAGAAATTAAGTTTCTGTTGCGTCCAAAAATGGCAGGAGTGGTTGTATTAGAATGCACATGTGCAGGGGTACAGAGGAGGTATGTGAGACTAATACAGTGTAGTTTGTCTAGTAAGGGTAGTGGTTGTCGCATGGTTGTCGCGGGTTGGTGCTATGATAAATTTGCTGCTCTGATTTTGTCTCCTGAAAACTGGGAGGTTCGTGCAATCATCCAATATTTGCACGTTCAAAAGCAATCTCCATTAAGATCCATTGCTATTTGATACACGTGCATAGACACGACACGATGTTCACAAGACCCATTACGCTTGTGCATGACGATGCAAGATCCATACAGCCAACGGCACAAATCAGTTTCGATGGGAGGTCTTCCTCCCTACGGCCCTGACCTCGCACCAAAGTGACTTTCATCTCCTTCGTCTCGTAAAGAATATTCGGCAGAAAAACGTCTCACGCCACAACGACGCAAGGAGCAAACTGAAGTGACACCGTGGCTCCGGCCGCTGACGGCGGACTTCTATGACGTGGGCATGCAACTGATAAATGCCTCAACAGAGGGGGGTGACAATGTTCAGCAGTAGCCAGTGAATCTAAGTAAGTATTCCAATAAAAATTTATTTCTTAACCCATTGACGCCCAATTAAATTTTGTGCTCCACCGCATAGGGTTGCTTTACACCGGCCTTTCTGTCCGTCTTAACCATAGACACATAGCAGATAGGCACGATTTTAGACGAAACTTCGAACCTATTCAAGTCATGAACACACCTTGAAGAGGATCGTACCATACCCTAGAAATCTAGGCTAAACCGACATCTAGCAATTAGCAACGCCCAAACGTGCTAATATTTAGGATGTCTACGTATCTTGAAAAAATAAAATTAGCAAATTACTGCAAAAGGAAGCAAATTTGAGTTGACCAGAAACGTGCGTCCTCCAATGAGGGCTGTGGCCGTTTAGGCGTTAATGACTTTCTTGTTCTCTTTATCGGCCATCGGAACTTCCTTTCAGAATGCACCTCGTGTTTGCGGGTTTCGTAGCATGCTCGTCGGGACTTCACCCGACCTTCACTTTAAGGGCAAGTGCGAAGGGGGCCGGCGCGAGAGAATCCGCGCGCGAGGCCGAGGGTAGCTCTAAGGTCTGAATTAACGACGCGATGCGCGGGAAGGGCCGTCGGGTGGCGGAGGGCGGGCGTGGGCGGAGGGCGGGCGTGGGCGGAGGGCGGGCGTGGGCGGAGGGCGGGCGTGGGCGGAGGGCGGGCGTGGGCGGAGGGCGGGCGTGGGCGGAGGGCGGGCGTGGGCGGAGGGCGGGCAGGCGCGGAGGGCGGGTAAGCGCGGAGGGCGGGCAGGCGCGGAGGGCGGACAGGCGCGGAGGGCGGGCAGGCGCGGAGGGCGGGCAGGCGCGGAGGGCGGGCAGGCGCGGAGGGCGGGCAGGCGCGGAGGGCGGGCAGGCGAAGGGCGGGCGTGGGCGGAAAGTGCCTTTGACAGGCAGCCCCGCCGCTGCGGTAATTAGCGGCAACGCGGCGCTGAAACCCTATCGCCCGACCCCTTCCTCTTGCCCTGCCGCCCCCGACCCTTGCCCTTTTCCCGGACGCAGCCCTTCGCTTCTTACAACCACAATATTACTGACAACTTGTTTATTTATTAATTATACAACTAATCGTTCTGGAGCTGTACTTTCTCCTGTTTCTATTATTATTACGTTGAAAAGTATTGTTTATGCTATTGTCAATAGTTTTTTTCATTATATGTATTGATCTTGACAAGGCACATGCTAAATGTGCGAAACGTTGAACTAATAATAAATCTATAAACTACAAATGTCTTCATTCCTGTTATCTATCTGTAAGAATGATCATATATGGTCCAAACCTACCTAAAGCTCACCATCTATATCTCACCATCTAACATTAAACCAGGATCACCAGGAAGAACTAACAACACTGTCAAAATTGTTATTATTGTTATTGTTATTATTATTATTGTTATTATTGTTATTATTATTGTTATTGTTATTATTGTTATTGTTATTATTATTACTATAGCCTCTCTAGCTTATAATCAGCTAACTTGCTTTCCGTGGGGCAATCATTCATGTAATTGCTGTTAATAAATTTGATACCAGACAAATATTTTAGATGTATTCCTGATCCTTATCTCATCCAAAAAACAACTTAATCTTGTATATAAAAGACAATGTTTGTTTGTAGGTTCATGCTTAATGCGCTGCGGTACCATTCATCTGATTGCGATAAAGCTTTGTCAACTTATTGCTTGCAAATCCGAAAAGCATATAGGTATAGTACGATGTGTATGTACATATGTTTTTGCACATAGATGAGCGTTGATAATGATTTATCGTGACTCAAGTACCCTGAATAGAGCCCTCTACGTAACGTCACTTGTGGCAACCCGTTGCACACTGAAGAACGATTTTAAAGACGTCTTTATTGCGTATTCGGCCCTTGGGATTGTGAAATTTCTCCCGAGAGACACTAGGAGAGATAGAGAAAGATAAAGATGCAGAGAGAGAGAGAAACAAGAAAGATAGTCAGAGAAAGAAAGAGAGAGAGACAGAGTCGTAGAGAGAGACGGGAGAGAGAGAGAGAGAGAGAGAAAGAGAGAGAGAGAAAGAGAGAGAGAGACGGAAAGTCATGGATAGACAGAACCACACACGCAAGAAAAACATTCGTCAATCGACAATTTTGCAATGTATACCGTAAAACGTGACCAGTAGCATGTAAAGTGTCATACATTGCAATAACGAAGTATTGCCGGGTCCACTAGTTACGTATATTTGCAAAATAGTATCAGAGGGCATTGCATTGTCACTGTTTCAATTTCTGAAGTTAGCGCAGGACAAACGTTACATTGCGTTAGACGTGTTATAATCCAACGCTATTCATGCTGCTTCATAACATATAAAAAGTAGTGGCAGCTTCTCGTTTATTCCACGAACAATAACTTTATTCATAGTCGGCGCGCATGAAAACGTTCGCTCGTCCGGAACGAGGTTCCTAGGCTAGTTCCCCCGCCCCCACTTCCACCCAACAGATCCTTCGCCCTCCGTAACTCCTCTCCTCGGGGCGCGAGCCCGCCCTCGCCAGACCCGAGAGCCAACAAAAGGCTTTGAAGCTCGAACTCCTTCGAGAAGGGAAATAAGATATTTAGAGATTAAGGTACTTCTTGGCAACGTTCTTTTCACAATATCAAACTTCACGTTCTTTACACAATATTGAACCTCACGTTAGCACAATGGTGAGTCTATTGATACGAGGGTTGACTTTTATATTTCAGGATTAGAGAACAAAAACAAATATTAATCATCGAAAATCACTTTATTGTTTTGCAAAATATTCCCCATGAGGATCTATACACTTTTGCATGCATTTGAAGCAATTTTCGAAGCACTTTTGCAACTCTGATTGAGGTATCTCCAAAACATGCATTCTGAATGCAGCAACCGCTGTGTCGAAAAACGTTAACCTCCCAGTTTGTTTCTTTACGAATGGGAATAAAAAGAAGTTATTCGGTGCCAAGTCAGGACTATACGGCGGATTGAGCCGATGTGTGAGAGTTCGCATTGTCGTGGTGAGGAGTGATCCGTCTTCGGTGGTTGGTTTTCCTGATTTCTTGGACGACAGCTGGCAACAAATCGTTGTGTACCACTCAGAATTGACTGTTCTGCGTGGTTCTAGTGGTACGGTTGCGACATGTCCATTTTTTTCGGAAAAAACCGGCTACCACCACGAAGTGCTTCGTGCGCGAACAACTTTTGTTGGATTCTGCTCATCTTGAAACACTCATACAGTCGACTGCTGTTTACTTTCGTACTCATACTCGTAAATTCATGATTCATCACCTGTCACGATGTCATAGACGTGTTTCGAAGCACCGCGATCGTATTTTTTGAGCATTTCTTTCAACCAATCGACACGAGCTGCTTTTGGAGCGATTGACAAATTGTGTGGGATCCAACGCAAACAAATTTTGTTGACAGTCAAATGTTCATGCAATATTGAAGGTATGCTGGTCCCACTAATGCCTAAGATTGTCTCAATCTCACGATAGGTCACATGACGATCTTGCAATATCAGTTCACGCACAGCATCATTGGTTTGCGGAACAATAACTGATTTCGGACGACCTTCGTGAAATTCGTCTTGGAGTGAAGTACGACCATTGAATTCACCATACCATTGATAAACACTGGTCCTTCATGGAGCTTTATCGACAAAAATTGAATTAAGTTCATCCATGCACTGTTGCTGAGTTAATCCACGTTGAAAGTTGTAAAAAATAATCGCACGAAAATGTTCACGATTTAATTCCATTTTTGGGCCAAGATAAATCTTTTAAGTTACTGTAAACAACACAAATAGCGCTCGTATGTCAAAACGTTCTGAATACGTATAACCTCAAAACATCCAACTTTACGATAGAGCTGTCAGTTGCTAGATGGCAACACCAGGGTTGCCAAATCCCGAAACATAAAAGGCAACCTTCATATCGCTACTGTTTTAATAACACAGAAATCCTTGTTCGCAATGAATATTAGAATAGTCATAGCTCAGATGATCCTATCAAATATTAGTAGAATTGGAGACACCTTTAAATCTGAAAGCCCTGAGCAAAGCACTGATATAATAGAAAATACTTTTAGTTAGCCACTCGCAGAAGCGGTTGCTTCTAGGGCATACACAGTTTAATTTTTAGCAGCAGTGGTAAAAGTGAGACGATGCTCAAATTTTCACATAAAACTGTGAATGCAACATAGGTAACAAAATACTTTCGTCTGATCAGCTTCAACTGATCTTCATATAACATGGAACCCAATTAATTGATTTGTATACTTAAATTAAAATGAAAGGTAAAATCAGTAATACTGTCTTAACTAGCGGTGTTAACAGCACTTACTTTTTCGTCCGTATTTTCACGCAAAATTGCGCGAATGGTACTCAAATTTACGAAAACTTGTACATCACCTTATATCAAAATCGCAGATTAAAGAATATATTTCATTACGGGAAAAATCTCTATTTTTAATATTTTAGTTGTTGAAAGACGCCAGAAAATTTTTTCATTCAAAAAATAAGAGTTTTCAATGAACATGATACCTGCACTCTTCGTTTGCACGTCCTTCACACTATTAAACAACAAACTTTAATCAAAAATGATGGAGCCATTTATTTTTGAAAATTTTGAGTGTGTCTCAGAGCCTCCATGTAAAGAACCCCCAAAATATCGATTTTAAATTTAAGTGGCCGCGGCATCAGCTAGAACAATTGAGGAATATCAATTTTGAAGAAGGTTGGCTGAACGGTTTAGCCGCTTGCGTTGTTCACAGACGGAGAGACAGACAGGTCGACGGACAGACGGATAGGTGACGGATAGACGGACGGACAGACGGACGCACAAACGGACGGACAAACAGACGGATAGACAGACGTACAGGCATACGGATGGGCAGACGGACGGACAGGCAGACTAACGGACAGACAGACGGACAGGCAGACGGACAGGCAGACGGACAGGCAGACGGACAGGCAGACAGGCAGACGGACAGGCAGACAGACAGACGGACAGGGGGACAGACGGACGGACAGACGGACGGAGAGACGGACAGACGGACAGACAGACGGACGGACGGATGGACGGACAGACAGACGGGCAGACGGACGGACGGACGGACGGACGGATAGACAGACGGACGGACAAAAAGACAGACAGACAGACAGACGGACGGACGGACAGACGGACGGACAGACCAACAGACAAACGGACGGACAGACCAACGGACGGACAAACGATTTGCCATTATTCGATATTTCGTTATCAAGGATCCACAAAACATAGATTATGGTTAAATTAGCCGTTTTTCGCGCAGCATTGCATGACATTCTGTTCCATAGCGAAAAAGTAAGAAGAACCATGTCGTGACATTAACATTAAATAATTCTGAGAAATCACTAATAATATTTTCTGAATAGATGAAAGGTTTCGTTTCATATTGTGCACATTATTAAAGCATATAAATGTTGTTTATATTCAAAGATATTACAAGTGTTTCATTTAATAACCGTCACTGTGGTTTCCTTTCGTTTGCACTGGAAAACATTCTTTTTTTGCGCCCAGAATTCTCCTCCTTCTTTGTTTAATTGATTTAATTTAGAAGATAAGTTTAAAATATCTACAATAGATCCTCAATATGTAAATATCATAAGAACAAAAAATAGTTTCATCTAAAAAAGTTACTTACGTCACCAAGCTGGAAGAATATCTTCGCTTTGGCGAGATGCATAGTTCAGAAGTCAAGTACAGTTCGTGATCATATAATATCGGTACTCAACAATCTAACCTATGTTATGTTCACAGGTTGTTTCAGTGAAGAGTACTTGAGAGTAAATTTGCATCGTTTGGCATATTCTTCTCAGAAGACGGAATCATTTGTTTTGAATTTCAAACGTTCGTGCCAGGAAATTAATACTAGGTTTCTTTCCCCCAATGCAACAACCTTCCTGCAATTCTCTCCCTTCTTCAATCCAATGGTGGTCTCCTTTCGTAGAAAGAAAGGTACAAACGGTTTTTAGCATTATATTTTGCAGCACCTTCTTGTACCATCTGGCACGAAAGTTCCTTTTCGGTGGAATTAACTGTGATTATGTAAATTGCTGTTTCATAACCCTCCTGCCCAATTTTCTGTCTGCATCACTTTTGTTCTTAGTCACGCAATGTTCCATTCGTTTAATGCTAATTTCACTTTACCAGCGTTTCTGTATGCTGCTCTGAAGAGAGCGTGGGATATTGAAGCGATGGTAAAGATCCTAAAAAGCGAGAACAATTTCGTGAGAAACACTTCACCTCGCCCCCGACAAACTTCTTTTAGCCATTTTGTTTCCTTAGACATTTATGTATTTCAATTTCAAAACTTTCATTGTGTTGTAGTTTTTTTTAATTATTTGCTGATTACATGGATTTATAGTTTTACACCGAAGGCTATTAACCTTACGGTTTATACTTTCTCACGAGCAAGACGATATGATCTAGGACGTACCTGCCCTTATGTTATAACTTCACAGAATGTGATCCTTCTACACTTCCAGCTTTATGAACACTGGATCCACCCAGGTTTATAAGCAATATATTTTACGGTCATTTAATACAAATGATGAGAAAAGAAAAAATTGAAGCCATTTTTGATAGAATAATTGTTTAAAACTTGCCTCTATTTCATACAAATTACGCGAATTGATTATATCTCAGGAACAAAATTGATTCACGTTTTTGTTATTATTATATTCGTTATATTATTATTGCCCGTCAATAAGAGTTTTTCTGTCAACAAATCGCACGATTCAATATTTTCTTTTTTTATGAAGTAGGATGACAGTGAAAAATAACCAGGATCAGATATGACTCCCTTAACATAACGAACGTAAAATAATATTATGTCTGCATTTATATTTAGCGTTCGATTTTTTACTTTCCCGTAAACGTACATATATACGGAGTAATATACGTAGTATATTATGTAACGCGGAAACGTTACGTAATGCGGAAAAGTGATTTCGAGATTTCAACGAAAATATACGTTTTCAACGAAATACCTTCCGTCTGGTGTATGTAAACAACACTAGTGCCTAAACCATGCGAAGGATTTTTTCCAAATTGAAGAAACCCCTGTCCATTTGACCTGAGTCGAAGCGATGCGATTTTGAAATTCATTCATTAGTTTTTGGAGGTACTTTACATGAAGTCCCTGGGACATTTTCAAAATGGCTCCACATTCTTTCTTTAAATTTCTTGTAAGGGCAAAGTAAAATGCACTTATAAATGTGGCATAAATCCTCTTTTAAGGTTAACTCTGAATTTTCGAAAATTTCAAAGGTTTGATTTTTTTCGGGGTCTTCCTTCAAACAACAAAATTATAGAGATTTTTTCTTCAAACAAAATTTCTTGGCCATAATTTGTTCTTTCATTGAAGTAGTACATTTTTTTAAAAATGTTAGTAGTTTTCGCGTAATATTGCCTGCAATTTTATAAAATTGGCAATTTAAAGAACATTGCCATTTATAACGCGGTTTTACTGTTCTTTAATATTCTTAAGATAATATTTCTGTTCTTTTATTAGTAAATCGACCGGAGAGGGGGGCAACCGCCCCTCCTTTCGAAGGGGGAGACCTTTTAACGAGCCGCCCAGCGCCGCCGGCCCTTTCTCATTACTCAGTAGTCAAATCAGTCACTTACTGTGCAGATCAGGCTTCTCTCCACGGTTAGGCTTTCTGGCTCTTCGAAATTAACTTATTACGAGGACCCAGCTTTGTATTTCACCTACTGGATATTGTGAGCCATTGCTACGTAAATAGTCTATTCTATGAATTTTGGAAATATAATAGATGTAATTCAACTTTGCATCTGGTGTTTTATTTACTAGACAACAATTTCGTATAAAGGGGAATAATGTCATTTATTATTTGTGTAAGATATATATATATATATATATATATATATATATATATATATATATATATATTGAAAAGCGGAGCGTTTCTCTAATTAATTCGAAACGCAGGGCATTTTCTTCCAATTACGCCTATTTTGAATTGCGCGGCAACGGCGGCGAGTAACGGACGTGACAAGGGAACGAGTCAGGCGCGAGAAGGCGGCGAGACCGGGCGTGACGACGGCAGTTGCAGTGTGGAACAGAACTCGAAGGAGAGCGGAGCGATGTTGGTGCGCGCGGTGAAAAAAGGACAAAATTAAGTTAAATAATGTAAGGGAAGCTATCAAAAAGTGAGTTAAGTGTGACAGTGGCAAATGTTAAACAGCGCAAGCCGGTGATCGTGGTATTGGTGTCAGGAACAGTGGTGAAAAAGGCAAGAACTATAAGCCGCGTGGCTGGTAACGGCACGGGTAGTGGCCACGTGCCTGCGTTATTGTAAAAAGGAAAGCGAAGGAGAATTGGTGGATTGTGCCGCAAGAAAGCATCGGGATAAACTGCAAGGGATAGGTGGACAGTAATATAGAAGTTGTGCCTGCTCGATTTGAAAGACACGTGCAACGGTCGGAGTTGAAGCTGAGGTATCGTGTAACGGCCGAAGAGGGCCGGTGCCCCGGGCGTCCACGCAGTCAACCGTCCGAAGGGCGCCGAGTCGCGCCGAAGGCCGCCGATCGTCGCAGCCGTTGGAAACCATCCGAGAAGAAACGAACTATTGGTATTCAAGGTATTGTGAAGTCTAAGATCTTGGGTATAGGTTTGGTACCAAAACAGGGAGTAATTAGATTGAAATTGGGGTACTAAATGTGTGATTCCGGTAATAAATTGCTTGTTTGTTTAAAGAAAATTATAATTGAGTTTTTCCAATGTTCTTGTCAAAGCTTACGAGACCCATTCACGAACCAAGACACCTGTCCTTTCTAAAAATAAATGTAGTGAAAAGTACCGCAAAACCAGGTACGTCACAATATATATATATATATATATATATATATATATATATATATATATATATATATAACATGCACAATGTTTTAAAATAATATTATGTTTATTAAAAAGTGGATATTTGTTAGAAGATGAAAATCTGATCGATAATAAGTTTTTAAAGGAATTATCAGGAAGGTACGAAATGCTACGGTACCCAGAGTTTATGATCTCATCATCCAAATCGACAAAGTTACATTACATAGACGTCTGAAAGTTATCTCCGACAAGAGCCATTCGATTTTCATTAGTTAATAGAAAGATTTTAAGGTGATTTAATAAATGGTCGGTTTTTACGGATCTCGTAATAAACCGACTAAGAAATTTCTGGGCATGTTTATTAGTACTTACAAACTTCAGATGCGAAAGTCTTAAGTGAATCTTCAAAAGTAACTCAACAATCGATGCCTGCGAATTTTGGAGTAGATATATGAGTATATAAGAGGTAAACCCAAAAATAGGAAAGAAAGAAAATATTCTAATATTTTCTTGCCAGAAAATATGAAAATAAATAATTTTAAAATGGTAAGAAAAATGTGGGTAAGATAATTTCTTGAAGTTAAAATGGTATTTCGTATTCATATATGGTCAATCCTATCCTAATGTTGAAGAAGGCTACCAAAATGTATCTCAAAAGGAGAGAATTCGCTCGCGAGAAACGAGAAAACGCAATCCTCCAAATTTCCCTTGCCTTAAATATTGTACGTTATTTGGGGCGTTATTTTGCTTTCTGTCTGTGGTACACTGCGTAAAGCAAACAGTCACGCCAAGAGTTCGTTATCTGCGAGGACCAAAGAGAGCCGCTCGACATGAAGGATCGTCTTCTTTTGTGCTCGGCGCATGCGACCCCCCGAGAAAAGTGAGGACTTTCCGTGAGGCGCCGGGAGAGAGAGAGAGAGAGAGAGAGAGAGAGAGAGAGAGAGAGAGAGAGAGAGAGAGACAGCGTCTCCCTTTAAAACGCCGAGATAAAACGGCGCCACGGCGCCATCTGCAAGTGTCGTACAGTGCCCGCCGCCTGCAAGCCTCCTCGTCGTAACAGACCCTAATGAACTTTGCGGGTTTCCGTAAAATGCTTTTTTGTGGCGGTCGTAATCTTTATGCGCATAGCGACGACAAAAATGAGAAATTTACGGTTTTTATTGACTTAGTTTGCAAGAACTTTAAATTAGTTTACACGTTTGTGCTACCTTAAGTAAATTTCGTGTTCGTGTAAATGTTTAGATAAATATTTAAGAATATTAATACACATGAAATATTACAAAAACTCTGAAAATGTGATTCCGAGATGCCTTCTTTGCTTGTGGCGAACGAACTGTTAGGGGATCTGTTGCGCACCTTTCAGCTATCGCAACAGAGCTACGTAAAAGCATTCATTAGGGGCTCTGCTGGTTCTCTACTCCAGTATTATGCAAATATATAGTCAGTGGAAACTGAGAAAGAAAAATGTCATTTTCCAGAAAAATTGTTATCACTTAAGCGTAACCGTTTATGTCGCGGCTACAAAGACCAAGTTATCTTCTCTACACCTCGGTTGGCTGGTGAATTATTTTTAAATATGTTTTATGTTAAAAATATACCGTTTTCATTTGCATTTCGTCACTTACTAAAAATACGATTTTTTATAGATGTCTTTTTCTTTCGCACCGACGACATGCATTGAGCTGCTGAAATAATCGTTCACAGCAACTTGAAGTTCATATTTTGATTTCTTTATAGTTTTCTGAAATCTCCGACGACAACTACTATTTACATAAAAACTACTTAAAATCCTCCTTTCATCAGAGTTTGTCGTAACTACTCACAAGTGGGTGGCAACATGAATCAATGCTGCATTTTATTTCTGGAGAGACACTTTAAAGTATTAAGAAGGACTTTGCTTTACTCATGTGCGACTTGTATTAATTCAAATTCTGACAGTCGGCATTTCAAGAAGGAGGCCAAGGTGAACTCTTATATTGCAACGCACGTTATTAGAGAGAATTATCCAACTGCAAAAACGTGATCTCGAGCTGACCAGTACAGTGATTTATAATTACTGTAAAGAACCCGAATTCGCTTAAGTTTTTGGCGTTTTTCAGTTTTCTTGTTAAAAATACAAACTCGTTTGTATACTCTTGGGAAACTAACTTTTAGACAGCATACAAACGAGCCCAATATGTCCTCCCTTTGTTATGGGAATTGAAAGAAGTTGGCGAAGCCGTGCACGGTCCATGGGTAGTTGCCAACTGAATTGATTGCTGGAAACTACGGAAGCGACTGCTCCGATAGGAAGAAGAAATTCTCGACCAGGCAGAGGTGACGTTGGATCCAGACGCTGTCGTACATAAGCCATCGTTTTATTGCTGTCACAAGCAAGCCATCGTGCCGTTGAACATACCTTATCGTGATCTAAGATGAATCTTGATTGTTGATTTATTTCCGTGAATTATCATTCCCAAGAAAGAAACGTGTTTGGGGTGACAACATTCTACGTTACTGATGCGTAAAGAGAGTCGTAAATTATAATATTGTCCCGCAATCGATACACAAATGGCAAAAAAAAATTTTTGCCATTTGCGACTTGTATTAATTCAAATTCTGAAAGTCGGGTATTTTTTGCGAGAGCAACATCATTCAAAGTTTTCCTGCCTAAAATGGGCCATTCAGGTTTAAATGACGCAGGTGGGTTCAAAGATAAGGTCAAGGATGGGGGTGTAATTGATGTGCGTTAGGAGGGGGAAAACGAAGGCTTGAAGATCAGATGATTGATTGATTGATTGTCAGAGATTTCGGGCGCGTCAACTTCTAAGGTTATTAGACCCAGAAGCGTAGGACTAGTTTTGGCAAGGGAGGAGGCGGTGGTTTTTCCCCGCCGTACGGCGAGATCCAGCATCGACCTACCAGTGGCTATCGGGGTTCCCCCGACCAGGTATCTCCCACTAGCAGGAAACCGCCGTAACATGCTCTAAGCTTCCGACCGGTCCCCCTGCAGTGCAGTAGTGTAGTGCACCTTAGGGTAAGTGTGTGAGAGAGGAAAAGATAGGACAAGGAAGGGGTAGGAAAGATCGCTCGCGGTCCGTGGCCCGTTTGTTAGGTGACTGCTCCGGAATTCGCCTGGTGTACACTGGCGAAATCACGGAAAACTTCAGATCTGGGCAACCGGCCGCTAGACTTTTCCTCGACACAGCAACGTAGCTGATGAGCTACGGTCGAAAATTCTGCCATCATCGGGACTCGAACCTAGGACCTCCCGATCAGAGAGGGGGGCGAGGGCGACGAGGCGAGGTGCGCGATCACGAGACACGAGGGATGTGAGGCGGGAAGACGGCAGACAGAGAGACCAGGGCGGGAAGTCCAGGCTAGGAAACTACTGCATGACGTGAGGGTCTGCTGTGGCCGATAGTCCCGTTTGTATAGTGAATGTTTTATCCCGGAAGGTAGCGGTGTTCCTCCCGTTGATTGGTGACATCCGGCCGATCTTCAAGTCGGCTTGCGAGCATTTTCTCCCACGCACGGGTATTCCCAACCGGGCCACCGCCTCAGTCGAGGCAAGCTTTAAGCTTCCTGGTCTCCCGACAGACGTGATAGTGTTTTGCATGTCTGTGTGTAAGTGGTAAGGAGAGAGTATATAAAAAGGAAGAGTACAGAAAGATCGTACGTAATTCGTGTACTGCTCCGGAATTTACCGAAATGCTTTGCCTAAAGCGGAAGATCCACGTACAAACATCGATCAGAGTAGCCGCCTTCTAGAATTCTCCGCCTGGTGGCGTCTGAAATCGGCATTTATATACAGCGAGATGTCAAAAATCCACCTCCATCGGGAGACAGTGGCAATGCTTAGTCTCAGCTAAGTAAGCCGTCGGGAAGGGGAGTGGCGAGGCCAGAGCCAGAGCCAGGGCTAGGGCTAGGCGTGGGCGTGGGCGAGCGCCTGGGCGAGGGAGGCGACTGTACGCGCCAATCGCCGCCAGAGCGCGTCACGCCGATAGTGGCACCGCCGTCGCCGGCGCCGCCGTTGGCTGCTCAGGGCGCGTGTAGGCGATAACGTTCCGCCCAGCCCCCGCCCCCTCCCCCACCCCCGCCACGCCCCCGCCACGCCTCCGCCGCGCCCCCGCCGCGCCGCCTCCACCCCCAGCCCGCATCCGCAGACTGCTCGTTGCGAACCCTGGCTCCCGGCCACAACCCCCGCGCGCCGCGCCCCAACCAGCTCAGCGAGGGCGCCCAGTGCAATTTGTCAGAAAATGGACAACTGGCTGATCTTCCACTCAGATGGTGTTTTTCACTTTCGGCCCACACGCAAGCATTGACTTGGCACCGCCCATATGGTTAGACGAAAGCACTTTATGTGTCAACGTAGACGAAGAGATAATCGCTGGCCATGATGCGTGAAACGTAAAAGAGTCATCAATTTTTCACGAAAACACAGAGAAGAGAATATATTATAGGATTTTTTTCATTTTGTAGTAAAGATACACGACAGATTTTTGCAGTTCAATTTTTTTTTTCGTTTTCTTCACGAATGACCTATATATACTTCAAATCTGCATTACCTCTATCACCGGTGGCAATTTTAAGAAATCTCCAATTATTTTCATTCTCTTTACTGATGTATTAGATATTTTTAATACACATTTTCTGTCGCATCTGCTACAATATTTTTCCCCCACAAGGGGTACGAACATTTGAATTATCTTATCAAGGTCAGAATAAGACAGATTATTGTGACATAAAAAACTGCAACCAAATAGCCTCTGAGTTACTAGAATTCGGTCCTGAAAGTGATACACAAAGTAACGTTTCGGCAAACGAATCCGGGCCTAGCATATATTTATGAGCATTCCAAACTTGATTATCATTGTCTAAAAATATTGTCTATAAAAATTGATATCCAGTTGTCGAAACTAAATTCTTTCTTCAAGATACTCATTTTAAGCTTATGGAAACCCGCGTGGATTTGTCAAGAAAATTGAAACTATACTACATGTCATCTAAATGTCTTAATAAATTTGTCATAATAAATTTCTAGATTTAAACCTAACCACAATGATATAATGTTGAAAAATAGTAATTTAATTTGATTTATTTTCACACACACACACACGAAAAACGTCAAAAAGTGTACCTGACATGGTGAGAAGCAAATTCTGCGTACATTTTCATGATCGTCAGAATCCCTACTCCAACTGTATACTATACATACTTGAATGTTGAATAGAACTATCAACAAAGCGAGGCATCATCTGAAAACGAACGCCTGTGTAACGCATTTTCATGACCAAAAAGTCTAAAAATGAAAATGGACGCTACTGCGTTTTTCTTCTGGCACTGCCTCCACACCGTAATTTTTTTTATTACTAGCTGAATCCTTGCGACATCGCATAGAAATGCCGTTGAAAGGTAGAACAGAAAATAGTGCGTATCCCTAACATTCATTATGTTTTGTATATACCAAGATTTTTAAGGCCAGCAAAAATACACAGTGTACAGTACGGTGCAGATTGGACGTACAGAAACTAAAACTGTACCGCGTTACTGGCTTTTACACGGATACATGGATATTGTTTTCGCCTGTAACAGCAAATCCTGTTATCAACCTCATTTTAATGTATGTAACAGAATGTATAAAATAGAAATTTCAAATAATAATCAGAACACCCTCACCTTTTTATGTTTTCTATAGATATTATAAGAAATTACATTAAATACTTTTAATTGATAGGCACAAACAATTATTTTAACGATTACACAACATGGTGTTCTTTAAGTAAAGGCAACTGCAACAGCATTTCCCGCGCGAACTTGCAAGACGTCATCTTCCCATTTCCATTCTAGACGCGAAGTATGAACGCAAATTTCATAGCTTTTTATTATTAAAGGAAATCTTCTATCTATTAAAATATAATTTCCTCCACTCCTAATTGATTTATCTTTTTTTTTGGTACCTCACTTGTTTAAAACCGTTTACTGGGAGCCAATCACAACTGGGAGACATCAAAATCGACCTCTTTACAACTTTAATATATATGTTAAGGTTCCGCTCCTTTGGCAGGATGGGTGACGGCCGGTGTTGATAAAAAGGAGGAAGTCAATGGAGTTCCAGCAGTGGAGGAATGAACGGTAAGAGAAACAGGTAAACAAAGATATCCACTGCAAACCGCCAAGTAAGTGAACTTCTACACCGGAAGAAACATTCTGACAGAACGGGGGCCGGTCTGGCACTGGCGCTTCTCCGCGCCAGTGTTGCCAGGCGGTCTCAAACCTTCCCCCAGTAGAAATCGCTGCAAAAACCACCAAACGCAACAAAATATTACTTCGTATTTAAAATACATGGAAAGGGATAGAAGTTAAAGAAATACGAAAAATATTATTAATCATATAAGATGACACTATATTTTACAGTAAACACCCATAATTGTAATGCAAAAAATATGTACCATTATTTATATAATAATGTGTCTATATACACACATTGCACAAGTTTTGTTTTACGGCTTTTCACAGCGTACGAATTATACAATTTAAGTATCTTGGTTTCACTCATTGACTGAAAAAGACATAATGATAACTCTTCGTAAAACTTTTGTTCAACCGAAACCGTTGTTTTCATTACTTGTTTCTTGTTATGATTCGTTTCTTTTCATCAAATGTGATGCCTTCTTCTACTAATATTTTGTTGGAACTTATAACCGTTTAATTTTATTCGAAGGAATTCATTTAAAATTCAGTTAAATTTGAATAAATATACCTGCAATAATCAAAGGGAACTATTTTTGGGTTTTGTGATATTCAATAGATACTTTAAAAAATTAACATTCAAGAAACTCCCCACTCGAAATCCCCAAACAAAAATCCCAAATAAATATGCTCCATAAAAATCCACCAAAGACCAAAAAAACTACATTTAGGGGGAAAACTGCTAAGCTGGCAACACTGCCCCGCGCGCCCGCCAGTGGCGCCAGAGCGGGGGTTCCCCCGGCGTTGGCTCGCCGCAGCGCTCGCGCTCTCTGGGGTCGTTTGCATGCGGCTGAATGCGAAAGCGCCACATGAATACGGCACCCCGCGCACAAAGCAGGCGCTGCCCGGAGGATTCCTCCCGCAGCCGAAAGGCAATCGATTACCCCCGGCAGCCACCGGGCACCGAGACGCCGCCCCCTGCCCCCCCCCACCCCCGCTCAGGTGCGGCGCTGCGCCCGTGCTCACCGGGCGCTGCGGCCCCGTCGGGGACACTTACGCTGGTTATGGCCCACCGAGGAATACAGCGGCAGTTTCTTTGGCGCCGTGAAAGAAGAATAGCTAGTGGCTTGAAGGCAACGTTTGGCTTGTTATATTACTAATTTCCCATCCGCAATATAACCGAAAGAAGACGACGCAGCCTCAGGCCTTGTGAAAAATGTTAATAGTTTTGTTGGATGCCAAGGAACTCGGAAAAAATACAAAAACAAAAAATATTCGATTTTAACGAAAAACACAAGTATTTCATTGTTTTATTACCCATATTCTCATGATGCTCGTTGTGATTGAATGCTCATATTCAGCAGTGCGTTACTGCTGACGAAAGAGCTGATGACAGCAAAGTTCCTAGAAAAATGCCGACTACCATTAAATATTTGCTATTCATATGGCGTTATGAAACAGCAGCATTTTTAATATTCATGGTTTAAAAGAACTTATGTAGGCCTACTGTATAAATATCATCCTGTCAGTCAGCACAGTATTTGTAAAGACGAATTGCTTTTTTGCTGCTACACCGCACTAATATAAATTACTGGTGTACTCTTATTATTCACTCGCGTAGTTATAAATTAATTAAACTTGTAAAATAACGTACACGCTGTGAATTTATCATTTGAAACTTATTTTATTTCACTACAAGTCTCTCAGAGGTTGAGATGTTGTTTGGATGTGTTCATAGGCTTCTCTGGACGGAGCCATTGGATTCTTGGCGGTCCGGGGTGAGCCGCGTCTCAGTCGATTGAGCTGACGTTTCGGCTAACGTATTGTGGCCTTCTTCAGCAGTATAGTTCTGAAGGTCACAACACGACGGCCGAAACGTCAGCTCAATCGACTGAGACGCGGCTCATCCCGGACAGCCACCCCCCCCCCTGTTGTTTGGAGCTCTGAGGTTTAAATTTGATGAGATAGACGCAAACAATCCAGTATTACCAAAATTGTCAGTTGAAACCCTAATTTCGTAGATTGGGAACTTCTACGTTCTCTTTCGAGAAGGGGAAATTTAAATACAATTAAAAAGCTGGATGAAAAGGCCACTGCCAAAACAAAATCCCCAGAAGTCGCTTGTGTTGTAATTGATCTTTCTCGCGATTCCCTCCTATTAATCTTAAACAGCTAGCGAAGCAGTGCCCTCACACCACCGGTTTTTATCGTCTCTGTTTTGCCCTCACTTGCATGATGGATTCCGGGCAATGACCTGATCCCTCGTTCCAATACAGACCATAAATTGAAGAATGGGACAAAACTACAGCCAATTTGAGCGAACACTCAGTTTCTCAACAAAAAATCAAGAGTTAGGCTGCTTCTAATACTTCTCAGGAGATGTATAAACAAAACTTTGCTAGAAAGTTCTGGATACCAAATTCAGTTGAACAAGACGTATTCCATCAAGGGACACGAATAAACAGCAGTCTAAAAATATCACTTTCCTCCTGCGCCGAGCAAGGTTCTCCGTAAACAAAATTGTGATTTTTCACGAAAAAGGTGTTTTTTAACAATAAGCACAATGTTTAGTCCGTTGGGTTCTATTTTTGTGAAAAAAGAGATTCTCAGTTATTGCTGGGATCTTTGTGGACGAGTCACGTTTTGAAAACGAATGGAATATGTGCACAGATCGTCAAAGGTAGTATACATTTTTAACCAATAGGGCATTATTTTAAGTTTTCTTTCATTGTCACTAGAGCAAAATTTTCTGTTACGCTCGGACGTTTCAATTACAAGCGCCATACAAATATTTGGTTGCGTTCTAACCGCACAAATTTTCCTGCTTTATTTATAATGATTAAGTAATATTGTAATATTATCATATTACTTGAACCCGCAAAGGTGTTTCGAACCCACAAAAGGTTTGCCCACACTGGCAATCGAAGCCAGGTACTTATATTTATCTAGCTATGAGCACATTCACTTGACCAATAGCTCACACCGCATTTCAATCTTCCAGATGCTGTGAACGTAAAGTTGACAAGGTGTAACCCATAAATTAAAGAAACTACACGACAATATTTAAGGATCAAATTTTGAAGTATAGATATACTTCAGACAAAATATCAATCATTAAAAATTTCCTAAATTTTAAAAATTCAGAGAGATCAACAAAAATTAGATATGCGCCATGTTATGTACGTATTTCTCTCTACTCGACCAGAAAATTTCGGGTTAAAGTGCTGGGAGTGGCCGTTACCAGGTTCTAGTGAAGTTGGGCAGGCAGTGAGGGCGCGCCGCGCCCCACAAAGTGCGGGGTCACCGCCGGCAGAAAGCCATCGGGATGTGGCGCGGCGCCGGTGACCCAATAAAGCGGCCGCGAAGTGTCCGGCGCCGCCGCCGCAGCGGGGCCGTTCTGCCGCCGCCCGACGCCACGGGTGCCGCGACGCCCGGCGTCCTTCGATATTTCACCGCCCGCCTCCTGGAGGCGCCAGAATCGCGGTGGCTCAGGGCTGCTCAAACGCAGCATTGCGAGCTCATCTCGCAATTCACGGCACCACTTTCCTTGGCTCGTCGTTTCTCCAATGTCAGCAGTACTGGCTTAAGTGGCTCAGGGTATCAATTGATGTCAGAGCAGTGCCTCTGACCGAGATATCGCAAGGCTGGAGTCCGGATAGTGCTAGAATTTTCGACAGTAGCTAGATAGCAAGAGCGCATTCTGTCGCAGCCTGGAAGATAATTCTAGCTGCTACCATATCTGATCAGTATTTTTCCATGGTTTCTCCCGTTAACTCCAAGCGAATGATAGTACGCCACAAAACGAGCAACGCACCGCGCGCGATATTTCCTTCCTCTTCCTTGCCCTCTCCTCACCCCTTACAAACACTTATACTAAAAAGCACTACACTACCACACATGCCGGGAGATCGGTCGGGAGCTGAGAGATTGTTCCGAGTAGGGCGGTGCCCCGCTGGTGGGAGATACCTGATGAAGGGAAACTCCGCTACCTGACGGTAGTTTGACGCCGGATCTCGCCACCCAATAGGGCAAAATAACCGCCCGCGATAAAACATGAAAGACACTTACCAGACTAATAGCGTTAGCAGTTGATAATAATAATAATAATAATAATAATAATAATAATAATAATAATAATATATTTATTTTGGCCACAATTGGCGTCTTTGCCAGGTGGTAGCCAATTAATTACACTATACAAATGAAAATGAAGTGACATTAAATATTTCATAATAAATACAATAAAAACGAACAATGAAGTAATAGTAAATATAATGTATTACATAGAACCGTGTATACCCCAGCATAGCATGAAAGTCTCCATTTCACGCGTACACACGTGAAACTCAGACTCTCTGTGCACACACCCAAACACGCACTCAAACACGCACGCACTACGCTCAAGTACGTACGCACACACACATTGTGATGTTCCGGGAATCACCAATCATTCAAAACACAATATTAGTAGCACCACATGTGTCTTCTGTGTCCCCTGTCATCGCACTGACACACCAAGTAGCAGGTCACACTTTTACCCGCCAAATGCTGTGGGCCAGGGCTCGCCGCCCCCTTGATCAGCCCTGGACGAGTTCAGGCCCGCTCAAACCATTTCTCCGCTTTATTACGCAGTTACGAGAGCTTCGTGCATCAAAGGTTCTTCAATGAGGAAACGGCTTTTACGATACAGCGGAATTAAGCGACCAATGAGATAGATTCTTTGTGATAAATCGCTTATTTTTATGCTTATTTTTACTAGTTCACTGTTGTGGGTTTTCAGCAATTGTGTTCTTGAAATGGAACTGTTATTACCAATGATAGAGACAATGGTGTGATAACGATTATAAAAGAACATTCTAATAATACTTTTATTAATATTTGTTGTTTACTATTACAAAAATTTTGGATATTATGAATAATGTCTACTAGGATTGACCAATTCTATTACAAAACTGGTGTGTAAGCCGCCACCAATGTTCAGTGGAACGAATTTGAAAAAACATTGATGTAGCGGGATGTAGTGTTAGCAATATTGATTCACAGCTATTGTTCTTTTCTATAAACAATGATTCGCGATTGCCCGAAGACACCTCACAGGCAGCGTAATGCGATTGCGGGTACGATTCCCGGTCAGAGCAAAAATAGAGTTGTAGCTTTTCTTTAAAGACGTCTCATTTTCTGTAGCTGTGTGACGACGAAAAGATAAGAAGGCGGAATTTGCTTCTTACGGTGAAGAGAATACGTCATGTTCACCACAGCTCCTTATTATCCCCCACCGTTATCCACCGCGCATGCGAGTTACACTACACTTAGGCATAGGGAACACCGATTGCTGGCAGGTAAAGTCGGACTATAGACCCAAATTGCCAAACACGTCCAGCAATTTACGATACAAATTTATAATGTATGTTAACTTACATTTAAGCAATAATATGAGATAATGGATAAATTTATTTCTCCAATTAATTGAGTCGGCCTTTTATATTTTCATTTCTTTTCTCTTGTTTCGTCGTACCTCATATTCCATTCCGCTTTCATCTGTCGTGCTCAGCGATCATTCGTCCCCGCCCCCATTTCGTCCTCCGCGAAGTGCCGCCACCGCCCGCCGCGTCGTCCCCCGCTGGGCCAGCGCGGCCCCCACGCAGGGCGACGCCAGCGGCGCGGCGCGGCGGCGGCGGCAAGACACAAAAGTTAAAAACTCGCGAAGCGGCGCGCGCCCTTAAAATTTCATTAGTGCCCGAGAGGCCCGCCCGCGCGCTGCCCACGGCCGCTTCGGCGGAAGGCAAGCGGGCAGCAATGCGCAGTGGTTCCAATGCGAAGAAGCGTGGGCAAAACAAATTAATTGTTTTCTTAAATTGTTTATTAAGAAGGTTAATGGCACTTCTTCAAGTTATAATATCTTGGCAGTGTACCTATTTATAGCCGAGAAGGGATGAAAAAAATTAAGGAAATTAATGACGTTACCTTCGTAAACGAACATGTCAAAATGATTTGTATTTCTACTATTTGTCTGGGCATTCCCTGCGACATTATAGAAACTGGCTTGACCAAACTTAATATTTTTGAAGCAAGCTTTTAACAACACAAAACATTACATATTACTCACGATGATAAAGATACTTTATTTACTCGAGGATGAGAGATTTCAAAATCCTTTGTCCCGGATGAGGTAATACCCCCTCGTAAACAAAGTATCGACTGGAGTAATAAAATACTATTAATTCGTAATTGCCTAAATATTTTTTTACTCCATCAATGTTTCTGAACATATCCCCTCATACTACCTGTTTAGCATAAAACATTTATAACGCGGAAGATATTATTTAACTAACATTTTTAATTATATTCCAAAAGTGCAAACAAATATAAAGTAGTGATGCTACAAGAGCAATTACTTTTTCGCTCGTAAGTACAGGCACAATTACACGAAAAGTACTCAAATTGTGGAAACACTTTTCATGAGCTTATTTCAAAATCTATGTTTACGGAATATATTTCATTGAGGGAACAAATCTGTATCTTCATAATTGTAGTTGTAGGAAGACGCCGAAAAAAGTTTGAATTTATTCGATTTTAAAATCAGAGTTTTCAACAAAAATGAGATCAGCACAATTGTCTTAAACGTCCTTCACACCATCCAACTATGAAATTTAATCAAAAACAATGAAGCCATTTGTTTGAAAATGTCTCAAGGGCTTGATGTAAAGTACCCCCAAAAATTAAAAAATCGGTTTCAAATTCAAGGGGCTCCGACAACAACCAGATCGATTGAAGACTATCGATTTTGAAGAAAATCAGCAGAACAGTTTAGACGCTAGCGATGTTCACAGACGGATATACAGACGTTTTGCCGTCATTCGATTTTTCGGCAAAAGGGACCCACAAAACACGGATTCTGGCAACACTACGTGTTAGAGGATTTTTAGCAACTAGATTTATCCACTATTTTGCCACCAGGACTCTGTAATAAGAGTTTTTATGTCGAATATTCGCCATTCTTCACGCAGCCTTACATACCATTCTCTCTAGAGTAATTAACATACATACTTTTCTTAGGCGCACTACCCTTGTAATCAAAAACGTAACTTGTTCCTTTGAAGTTATACCAGATGGGTCATATATTTAGAATATGGATTAATTACGTATCTGAGGACATAAATATGAGAAGAAAAAATAGTGTTTAACACTGCGTGTGTATGTCATTTCCTTGGGAAAGGTAAATTCAACTTTGAAAACAAGTTATTTACTAAAAAATGAAGGTAAGAAAGAAAAATAAGAATGGTTAATATAAAAGTTAAAAGTATATAACATTTAAAATTAGTTATGGCCGTTAATTGATATCTCTGATTATTACTATTAATATTCAAATATAATATATGGCTAGTACGTCAAATACGGTGAATAATCAATTCACGGGAATTAAATGTTTGAATCGCGGTACTTAATGACGAAAATGACAAATATCAAAGCAGATCCTACATATGCAATATTTGACGAAAAGCAATATATATGTTTTATATAAATTTTTAACTCTTGCGCCCCATAATAATTCCACAGTTTATTTATGAATTAAATATCTGAAACAGACGGTAAAATAATGTACAGTATAAAAAATACAATAAATGATATTTATTGACTTTCACAATGTGTCTTCACTGCTACCGGCATATTCTGAACGTTAAAAATAATTCTCAATCGTTCTTCAGTTCCTTCTATTACCAATCAATCTTTTAATTTTAACATAATATTCGAATTCACGCGTTTTTCAAATCCTATAAACAGTAAATTAAAAAAAACACATTATTGTTCACTCTCTTTTACGAAGTCTTTCACTGTGTGGGGTCGAGAAGCGCCCTTCCGCTAATGTTAGAGACAGGAAAACGAATGAAAAGCTTATAAAAGAGAGCCAGGCTGTCATGGCTAGAGCTTATAATGGTCGCACAGTAAATGCCTCTGTAGCGGAGATGTTAAATAATTTAATTTGTTAAGGAACGCTATGAAAAGCAAGTTATATTCTCTTCCATAAATTTTTCTTGAAAAAAGCTTTTATACGTGTTCAGTAACTGATAATCGATTAAAAGTAGGATAATAAAATTATTTGTATTTGTCAGTCATATTGCCATGTTTTTGAATAGGTTTTGCACACGCTTTTTAAATGTTTGCTGTGAAGATGGTAAGTAATGGAGAACAAGTGACACGCTCTTCATATTAATTCTCTTATAGAGAGTACAGTAGAAGTTTTTCTTCCATCACACGCGATTTAGATTTTTTTAAAGTTTTAATACACGTCAGTAGCTTGTAGATGATATGTCGTTGGTCAGCCTTTCGCTTCACTGGACAAGAGAGAAACAAAGTTCCGGTATTTATTGAACATTTGGTATTTATTGAACTACGTCGGTATCATAATCTCCAATTTCGCTCGGAGTAACAGAATATAACACTTTATCCTACAAGAATTATCCTGTCACGACCCTTATAAAGAACGAACGTACTTTTAGATCGTTGGAATTACAATTGAAGCTTCATTCAACAACTCGTTGAGGTCCATTTGTTTGAAACTCCTTCGCTTCTCCACTCATTTCCTTCCACCTACAGACCGCTTCCCTCTCCTTCCACGTCGTTTCCTACTCTGCGCATCGCCTCCAATTCCACGCAGTTCCCCTCGCCTCTGCACCGTCCACCACGCCGTTCGTCTGTTCTCCGTTCCGTTCACCGATCTCCGCTTTGCTTCTTTTCTCACGTCTCCACACCTCTTTCCCGGCCTCCGCTTCTTACTTCACAACCGCTTTCTTCCCTTTCACATTATCTTCACCTTCCCTTTGCTCCGCCCTTCCCCATCTTTCTCAGCGTTCCCCCCTCGACTCGCCCTCTCCCGCCTCCAACATCTCGCCGGCTGGTTGCCCCTCGCCCCGCGGGGTTTGTCCCCGGGCGCGGGCGGTGCCGTGGGCGGCCAAGACGCGGCATCCTAAGGAGGCGGCGACGCAGATTGAGGCGCCGCCTGGCGTTGCCTCCGAGTGCCGGGATCTTGGCGAAGAAGGCCACGGAAGTGAGCTTCTCACATGGAAATATGCGCGACGTCTCCCAGCAGAGCACTCGACAAGCACACTCGCGTGTGGGTCCTCATTGAGGTTTGCTCAGAGAATATTTCCATTAGGCTCTCTTCTTCTTCTTCTTCTTCTTCTTCTTCTTCTGCTTCTTCTTCTGCTTCTTCTTCTGCTTCTTCTTCTGCTTCTTCTTCTGCTTCTGCTTCTTCTTCTGCTTCTTCTTCTTCTTCTTCTTCTTCTTCTTCTTCTGCTTCTTCTTCTGCTTCTTCTTCTGCTTCTTCTTCTGCTTCTTCTTCTGCTTCTTCTTCTGCTTCTTCTTCTGCTTCTTCTTCTGCTTCTTCTTCTGCTTCTTCTTCTGCTTCTTCTTCTGCTTCTTCTTCTGCTTCTTCTTCTGCTTCTTCTTCTGCTTCTTCTTCTGCTTCTTCTTCTGCTTCTTCTTCTGCTTCTTCTTCTGCTTCTTCTTCTGCTTCTTCTTCTGCTTCTTCTTCTGCTTCTTCTTCTGCTTCTTCTTCTGCTTCTTCTTCTGCTTCTGCTTCTTCTTCTGCTTCTTCTTCTGCTTCTTCTTCTGCTTCTGCTTCTTCTTCTGCTTCTTCTGCTTCATCTGCTTCTTCTGCTTCTTCTGCTTCTTCTGCTTCTTCTTCTGCTTCTTCTGCTTCTACTGCTTCTTTTTCTGCTTCTTCTGCTTCTTCTATCAGCTCTCCGGCACTTAGAGTTTTGTTTTGGATTCTGTTTTTATAGAAGCCCACTTTTGTCTATATTGCTCTTTTCTTTGCCAACTTTTAACATATAGGTTTCTCAAATCTTTATCCACCTCATCATTCCATTCAAATCTCAACCTACCTATTCATTTCCTACCGGCCATGCTCACTACATATATCTTTCTAACGGCTCTCTCCATTCATTCGAATTGACCCAATTCATTCATTCATTCATAAGTAGTTTTAAGTAGTTCTGTGTTGGTTCGACTTTTCCCAGATTTTACTTTCTTTGATCGTGTTTATTCCTTCAAATCCTTCCTTCGGTTTTTCTTCTTTCTTTCGTAAGTTTTTTCTTTCCCACACAGCGAGTATGTTTGCCGTTTTCTTTGTTAGAGTCCAGGTTTCACTACTATACAATGACACTCGCTTAATGATGGTGTTATGTAATTTCAGCTTAGTTCTTTCAGATTCTTCATCTTTTAAAAATTTAGTAGAGACCTCTATAACATCTATTCCCTGTCGATATTCTCTTCTTAATCATTATACTCAAACTAGGTAATATAACCTCACAAGATGGACATTCTGTAAAGAAATGAAACTAATTCCAGAAAAGTAGTTAATGAATAGTTTTATTTATCTGAAGAATCTCTTCAATGTGTGAAATACGTCTGGTGGCGGTCTGCTTGTTTCACAAAATCACATACCAAACGTCAGACACTTAGAGAGTGACAGAAGTGCCATTTTGTATACACTGAGTTTAAATAAATGTTTTTCGTGAATTCATTATCTTTAAAAGAGCCATAACAGTCCACTATTAATCATGGGATCAAATTCTTAATCATGGGATCTATGTGTTTATGTTATGTCTAATTTGAAGGGAATCCTCATTAGACAATAAATCTGACATTTTAGAGTAATGACAGATCAAAGTTATAACATCGTATCTAAGGTCATGCTCTAACGTCTTAAAATCTCGATCTTAAAACATGCTCAATCCCCTAGAAACCAAATTCTGGCCGAACCATGTGGAATTTTTGGTGAGCTGAGCAGGTTCTGTCGATTCCCCTGCTCTTCATGTACCAATAATCAATTTACAATCATATCATCACATCATATTAACCACTCCATAAAAACATTTCGTTGACTCTAAGTAAACCTTGAAGGCTTCACCTGCATTCATAACACGAACATAATTTGTGCCTTGCAGAGCACCCGGAAGAGAAATTTTTTCTTGATAGTGTAACTGTAAATAAATAAATGATCCTATAATTGCGCTTCAATAAGCATATGCCGTTGCTGGAACTTGTTCTTCATTTATTCAAACCTGATCTGTCTAAATGTGTATTTACAAATAAAATAATTGCATCGTAATGATATTCTATTCATATGTTCAAACATGTGATGTTCATGTTACCAACATGAAAAGAAAAAGCCATATGAAAAGAATTTGCAACTTCACAAGCAAACAAAATGTACAAAATAACTAATATAATGTGTTTTTAATTATACGAGACAGAACGATGGAGGTTAGAATATAATGGACAATGAACTATATGATACAATAAAGCATCACGCAAGAGCTCACATCACATCAAACGACGTACTATTAATTTCATTTTGGAATAAATAAACTGGATTTAAAATTTCACAATTTTTCATAAGAGTACAATACCCTTAACGTCGTTAACCTTCTTGAAAGGTACTCTCCTCCAGCCAAGAGTTGAAAACACCACAACAACAAGCCTATTGTATGGGCTCGCACTTCATTGAGTTCTTTCTGCATCACAGTCCACCGCATTATAGAATTTCAATTGAACGCCGTCTCCCTTCTCGAGGTCCTCTTTCTGCCTCTCGCTCGCACGGAATGCAAAAAAAAAACAAAAAAAAACAAAATCTCGCGTGGTCCCACGGCGCTCCTTTCAACGTCAGTGATTTATCGGCAGTTTATTACGCGTAACCCTGCGGCAGCGCCCGGAGTGTGCTGCGGCCGAAGGAGGAAGCTGCGGCGGCGACGAGGGATGCGAAGGCATTTGTTGCGTGCTTCGGCCACTGAGAGCGGTTGTTGGGTATGGTAATGGACAAGCGTGCAACTGGGTTGAAAAAGTTTTTTTGCGCCGTCGGATAATGTGGCTCGACGTTGCTGCGGGAATTCATTCTCTAGAAATCATAGCTGAATCGCGTAGCAAAATGAACGCCAACTGAGTGTGCGTTAAAAATTGGTGTCAGCCCTGCCCTCTCTGTTATTACCAACTGAATCCACGCAGCGAGTAGAACATCTACTCTCTCGCTCAACGTCGCTCAACACTCACTGTGTCGCTCAACGCTTCATCGGTGTTGATGGCAGATATACCTCCTCAAGCTTTCAGTTGTATATTGTATTGTAGCCTCGGGGACAATATGCATTTATTATAGATTAAATTGAACTTAGTAAGTTTCCTCATGGTTTCAGTCGTTATCTAAAGTCCTCATTTGAGGACACATATTTCTGAGCAAGACAAATTTGTTTTGTTTGTATAAATTTGTCAAATTTATCCCCAAAACCGACACGGACATCCTAAATGAAACATTGGAATTCATGAAAGCCAAACGTTGATTTAGTCGAGATCGGCAAAGCATGAATCAGAATACTCAGGTCGTAAAAATGAGTATAATATTGAAAATAGTGTCTAGTAATACACATCGTTTCAACAAAGCACTTATTAGTGCTTTAAATCCATTAAAACACTTGTTTTTAATAATATTTTCAGAATATCCTAGATGGAACTGGCTAAGAATTGCGTCAAACGATTTGTTCCGCTTATAGGAACCAAACAGATATTGATCATTTCTTTGGAAACTTTACCACCTTACGCTCGTTGCCAGAGCGTGTTCACGAGTTGGGTGATTCGGATCTATTGCTAAACCCACCTTTAATGCCAGTGGTAAAGTCGGCGAGAGATGACAGTGTAAAGCAAATGCTGGTTAGTCCACAACTTGGTGACAAAGCTATGATTCACGTAAGATGAACAGTTTTACTATTTATTTATTATACAATAAGGAGTTTTTAATGTTGCAGAATTCTAAGAAAAACGCACAAAAAATGCAAATATTTTGAAAACACTAATATTTAAAAAAATGTATGTATAAAATTGATAAAATATTTAATAACGGCAATTCCATTACAGTGCATACTCTCAAATCTGATTACACTTTTAAAAATAAATTAACTTTAACTATAGACACTTGCACCCTAAATTCAATATGGGCAGAATAGTAATGGCGAGCACTCTACACAAACTATCAGTATTTACATTCATTCCCCATTCCACCAAGAAAAAAACATGATCAGAAAAGGTATTTATTCATACGTTTCCCCTATAGATTTCCATTTTTTTTTATTTTAGAAAGATTAGCTTGTGTGGCAACCCCGACGAGTCTTTTCACGTCAAAAAGTTTTATTTGTGTTTGGAATTTAAAAATTAACTTAATACATATTACAGTCACCCGATTCATCCATTTTCAGGAATAGAAATTTACAAGAAAAGTTCCAATTAAATGAGATCAGAATAATGAAGAATCAGAATGTTGAATCAGAATACTCAGGTCGTAAAAATGAGTATAATATTGAAAATAGTGTCTAGTAATACACATCGTTTCAACAAAGCACTTATTAGTGCTTTAAATCCATTAAAACACTTGTTTTTAATAATATTTTCAGAATATCCTAGATGGAACTGGCTAAGAATTGCGTCAAACGATTTGTTCCGCTTATAGGAACCAAACAGATATTGATCATTTCTTTGGAAACTTTACCACCTTACACAAACCACCCTCTAAAAAGTTGCTTGAAACCCAACACATTTTTTACAGAAATTTATGTGAATCTTTTGAATGGAACCGCCTTCCTCACCGGAAGAGCAAGTGTAACGTTTCACAAATCTACACTTAAACATTTAGAAAACTTTCACTACAACAGGAAGATTCTTTCAAAATGTTTATTACAATTCTATGCCCTTCATAAAGATTCCATTGCTTTCAAAAGCATACATCACTATTAATGCTTTTAGCATTTCACAATTTTTTATAAATCATTGACACATACACCGAATTGTATCTCTCGTCATTCTATTCAAACCCAAATGTTGCTATCGTAAAAAAACACATGACGAACAATACCTCATTCATCTCGACTGGTGGACCGGAAATGGTCCAACCGTGCGTGACAAACGGGCTAAAGGTACTTGATAGCCAGAGAGCAGCTGTTGGCACATTGACCGCCAAATTGCTTCAAATTTGGCGCCATGTTTTTAATAGGGCATTTTTGATGTTCTTCGAAGGCGTTTCAGAGGAAAGGACAATACATTTCAAACCTGGCACTTCGGAGATTTTTCTCAAAAAGCCGCGCAAATTTCTCTGTTGACTAAATACTCATTTCTTTCGTACAAAGCTCCTTAACATAGATTTTCAGCTGCTTCCAGTTAGTTGGGAGTGTCACCGAAAGATAGCATCAGTTCCTGGGCAGCTCCTCGTTGCGAACCGAACCATGTAGACCATTGTCAAGGTTCGAAGAATCCACCGCAGCGACGCCACGAGATCGCATTGTCATCGCAAGCTAATGCAGAAAGCTTAGTAAAAACGTTTTGAACGCCTTCAAGGTTCAATTCAGGGTGTGCGAGACACTTGATGCAGTTGAAACATGAAGTAAAAACGACGAAATGTGAAGAGAAGGTTTAATTTCGTTTGGACAGAGGTAACTGTGACAATTTCTTGAATACTCGTTAATTCTGTCTCCAAGTAATAATCTTTGTCAATTGTGTGTCGTCACTTTTCCAGAACACTCTTGTATGACTAAAACTACTGATAGAAGAGGTAATGTTTCATTGCAGTTTCTACCAATAGCTCTCCCAACTTCTTCTTCGAGTATTTCGCCGCCTCAACAGCAGCCAACGTGCGGTGAATCAACGCACGATGCACGAGGTCGCGCAGCGCTTCGGAGGCTTCGGCAGTAGCCGCTGGCGGTGGCCGAGAGGCTGGCTGGCGGAGGCGGGAGGGGGGGACAACGGGGGCGGAGGCGCCTGCGGTGGCGCTCGCGGCGGCGGCACTCGGCCCGGCCGGAAGGCGGCGCGGGCACGCTTCATTTCCGGCGCATTGCCACGCCCGGCGCGCGCGCCGCTCAGCCCCAGACCCTCTCAACACCCCACACGGGGGAGCCACTACTGCGAAGGTGGTCGTGATTTCTGGTGGAGGAACATAAGCGGCCGCCCGGACTCTGAGCTTCACGGCGCAACGCACCTCCAAAATCCGAGGTCGGTCCTCAGTGAGTAGGCGGTTTGCTGCCGACCCTTGGGCGGGATTGGGCGTGGGATACGTTAGACGGCATCCTCTGCGCAACTGGGATGCATATCTGAAATTCACATACAAAAGTCCAGACGTGGAAAATAACATCCTTGTCAGAGTTCCGGATGACTCATGACGAGGTGGAGGTAGTAGAGAGATTTGTTGGGGGCCCCCCAGTTGGGCACTTGGCTTCGTCGTGACTCAACATTCTGGGAGATGATGAGGGACTAGTATCCGGCACATGTGAGTGGCGCATTGTTTGGATTCTGCTACTAGCCTGGATAACCAGGAGTTCTGAGCTGGCAGGTGGGTCCGACCTAGGCATTGAACGGGGGCACGCACTTCCGAGGGGGCAAATTGCGGAATACGGATATCAGCGTACTTGTGCGCCGGAAGGAGGAGGAAATAAAAGCACAAATATTAGGTGTCCACCCTGGGGCCAACGCCCCCTGGTAGAACAAGTACATGTGTGGGATTGTAGACCACGATGGGTCTATAGTTTCTCTAAACGGCCATTCCCTTGTCTCCCCCTCCCGACACTGCCGCCAGCGTCTCCGTCCGACTACATGACACTACCTGCGGCACTGCGTCAGATTTAGTCGCCGTGTAGAGCAGAATTCTAGCGGCCAGTAGATCTCTTCGGTATGAATTTTCTGTGGTTTCTCCGATCAGAATAAAAGACAAATGCCGAGCAGAGCGTTAAAAACGAGCTACGGATTTTCAATTCCCTTTCGTTGTAATTTCATTTCCGCTTATTCTCGTACACTCTCATGCAAAACATACATATCCAGTCCAGGGGAGCTTAGAGCGTGTCGCTGCTGAGGCGTAGTCTCGTTTGAGAATTTTACTGAAAGAGAAATCCTCCGCAAGTCGACCTGAAGGCGGGCTCACTATCGAGAAGGGGTGGAACACCGCCACATTCTGGCAAAATACATTCACCACAAACGGAACTGACAACCAAAGGAGTGGAGGCGCTGGGAAATTAGTCCATTCCGTCCACCGGCCCCCATAATCCACTCGCTCCCCTTTATATGCTCCGCCACACACACCGCCTCACCCACTGTCCTCATCCCTCTACCGTCCCCACCCCCATCGCTTCCGCTGACCCCATCGAACCGCGCTACCGTCTCAGTTTCCGCCATCAACGTCGCCCACGACGTCCCATCACGCCTCTCGCCCGGATCGGTGCTGCCTTTCCAGCCGACCCCACAACCCAAGTCTTTGTACAGCACCCACTCACCCTCTCCACAATCAACCTCTCCTGGACTATCATCTTTTTGTGCTCACGGAGGCATTGCTGAAACCCTCGCATCCTGCATGCTACTCTGAAAATTCTCCCTCAACATTCGACCTACAATCCCATCCTTTGTTCTCCTCCGCGGTCTTATCTTGTCTCCCTAACGCATCCTCTCTCTCTCTCTTTCTTTCTCTCTCCCTCTCTCTCTCCATTGTTAGCTTTCGTTCCCGCAAACTCCGCTGTTCTGCACGGCCTGTTTGCACCGCGGGGCAGTCGTCGGCGTCGCCATTGCCTTTCATTACATTTTCGTCGCCCATCTGCAAGTGACAGTTCGACGTTTTGCTCAGTTTCCGCGCAAACAGAATCAATCCCAACCCTCAGACCGACCTTTTGGCAGTCACTAACGCCTGGTTGAGAGTAGAGAGAGGCCTTACATTCTCCAGAGTTTCACGGATTTCTATCCAGACGTTTACACTCACTAAACTAGATATCAGAAATATTATGGATTGCTACACTGTCAAGCATTTCTCTCTATCTAATATTATATCTTTAGTTTCTGGTGTACATACGTGTGTACGGAGTACATTAGTAGTGTAGAGAATAGAATGTAATGCTGCGGAAAAACAATCTGAGATTTCAACGGAAATACATGTTTTGGGTTGGAGTGAGTGAGTGAGTACAACTTGGAGTTGGAGTGAGTTCGGGGGCAGATCCGGAGGATAAGAGGGCGAGGGACGTTGATGGGGATGGAGGTGAGTGAAGAGACGGGGCGGAGTCTGAGGGCGGGAACTGTAGTGAGAGGTTGGAGGGCGCGCCAATGGCGAGGCCAGGGCACCTGGTGTTTGATTGAAGGGAGGGAACGAACCAGGAGGAGGGGACGAGGGCCACTAGTGGGTCTGAAGTGAGTGCAGAGATCGGGAGCGGGAGGGAAGTGGGCGGGGCAAGGCGGGCGAGGCGAAACGGGCTGGAAGGGAGGAATCGCAGCGGGGCGGGGAGCGGGGAAAGGAGCGGGGTGGGGAGCGGAGCGGGGAGCGGGGCGAAGAGTGATTAGGGATCGGTGAATCTGCGAAGTGGTGATACTGGAGGCGCAAACTGCGTGGGATTGAGGGTGGAGGCTGCAAATCCGGAGGATGGTGTGAGGGCTACGAGTGGGGTTGGGGTGGGTGGTGGAGGCCGGAGGCGCCGAAGCAGCGTGACAGACGCTTCCTCCGCCCCAACAGGAAGGAGCGAGGTATTAGGAGCGGTGACGCTAATTAAGTCCCGGGGCACCGGACGTCGCGTTATCTCAGCGTCCGCTGCCGTCGCTCAAGACGCCGCCGTCTCCGCCTCCGGCCTTGGAAAGGTCAGAGCGTCGGTCCTGCCATTCTTCTTCTCCTTCTTCTTTTTACTATGGTGCAGTGAGTCAACATTGCTTGACATTGCGGTCCTCCAGGACTGGAGGTTTCTTCCTAAATCACTGCAATAAGTCACTACAAGGAAACATAATTGATTATGGTCCGTCGCCTTTGTTTCGTCAACTACTTTTCGTTTAATTTAAAGAAAAGCAGGCAAGTGACGGATGCGAGAAACAAGAGGGTAGCTGTTCCGAGCTCTGCGACCTGGTTGTGTAAAATTTATTAATCTAGACATCGTATGTCAGTATGCCAACACGATTTACATCTACGATTTTAAACAATTCTCACATTGTTTATTGAATATTATGGCATATTAGCGTGTATATTTTTCCTGGCACACCATCTACGTGTGTTTTTGGTTTTGAAACCATCGAAAATGCCATTGTTTGGGCAGAAGTTGCAATGTATATTTAAGAAAATGATCAATAAACGATGTTCTTACTCAGTACGTTCTGTTTTTCAGTTAATTACTTTCCTAGTTAAACTTTCTCTCTTAAATGAAAATGAAAAACTATTATTCAAGGGGAAAGATAGCATTTTACTATACAAAGTACAATAAGTAAAATCCATAAATATAAGCATCTGACATCAACTATTTCCAGTTCGTTGACCACGTGAGAAGGCAACCTGCACCAAATCCATAACTTGGCGCTGATTGTCGCCGTCACGCGCATCCACCACTCCTTCCCCGCCTCGGCCGTAGCCAGGGGATCGTGGCCTCTGGGCGGCGCGCCGGAAACGCGACCTGCCGCGGGGGATGAACCGGAAGACCTCCCCACCCCGCACCCCCCCTCCGCGCTTCCCGTCTCAATTTACTTTCCCTCTCGATCACTAATTTTCAGCTGCCATCCGCTCTTTCTCTTTCCCTTCCATCTGTCTCCTCTAACCCGTCTTCTCCCGCATCTCCTCCTTTCGTCCTCCCCCACTAGTCTCGCCCCCTCCCGTCCGTCCCCTCCCGTCCGTCCCCTCCCGTCCGTCCCCTCCCGTCCGTCCCCTCCCGTCCGTCGCCTCTCGCCCGTCCCCTCCCGTCCGTCCCCTCCCGTCCGTCCCCTCCCGACCGTCCCCTCCCGTCCGTCCCCTCCCGTCCGTCCCCTCCCGTCCGTCCCCTCCCGTCCGTCCCCTCCCGTCCGTCCCCTCCCGTCCGTCCCCTCCCGTCCGTCACCTCCCGTCCGTCACCTCCCGTCCGTCACCTCCCGTCCGTCCCCTCCCGTCCGTCCCCTCCCGTCCGTCCCCTCCCGTCCGTCCCCTCCCGTCCGTCCCCTCCCGTCCGTCCCCTCCCGTCCGTCCCCTCCCGTCCGTCCCCTCCCGTCCGTCCCCTCCCGTCCGTCCCCTCCCGTCCGTCCCCTCCCGTCCGTCCCCTCCCGTCCGTCCCCTCCCGTCCGTCCCCTCCCGTCCGTCCCCTCCCGTCCGTCCCCTCCCGTCCGTCCCCTCCCGACCGTCCCCTTTCGACCGTCCCCTCCCGTCCGTCACCTCCCGTCCGCCCCCTCCCGTCCGTCCCCTCCCGTCCGTCCCCTCCCGTCCGTCCCCTCCCGTCCGTCCCCTCCCGTCCGTCCCCTCCCGTCCGTCCCCTCCCGTCCGTCCCCTCCCGTCCGTCTCCTCCCGTCCGTCCCCTCCCGTCCGTCCCCTCCCGTCCGTCCCCTCCCGTCCGTCCCCTCCCGTCCGTCCCCTCCCGTACGCCCCCCCTCGTCCGTCCACTCGGAGCCTCGTTAAGTGTCGCGATCGCATTAATGGAAAGCCAACGCGAAGAGGCGCTTGTTTGCGAAGTTTCACTCCGGGCATCCTCTCGCGGGAGGAGGGGCTGTTCTCGCCCAGTTGCGACTGATGTCACGCTTGATGAACCGAACGAGGAGAAAGGGCGTTGCCGCCGTTGGTAGTGATTACGGAAAGTTCTTGCAAAGTCATGTAAAAAACGGAAGCAGCTTGGTAAATTTATCTAACTGTAGCTCATTAGATTAGTGAATCCATTTGCAGCGAAAATTCAACTAAAATGTGAACTTCAAAGAAACTCAAATGGTAATTTAAACAACGTAACGAAACATTTTGATACGTAGATAGACGTCTGAAAGGAAACTTTTGATCTCAAAAACTATTAAAGATACATATTCACAATACAAAGGAGCTTTTAATTACGAAAATTTACCTTTGGCACATTCCTTGTAAACGTTAAAGTTGTAGTCAAACTGATACGAAAATACGACTAGATCGGAAACAAAGACGTTCCTAGAAACTTCAGGCCTCAAACGAAGGATATATTAAGCTTTCTGTCGGACTACGGTGGTTATTCTTTCAAATGCGATTTGCCACGAAACATTCAAAGACATCTCAACTGTCCACCGTTTTTTGTGTACGTCACACAAGTAACTAATGGTACTACAGAATAGCACAGACGTTTTCTTACTAATTAGTTTCTTAATCCCTTTAGTCTGCGCTTTCTTTTCGGTACTCCCTAGTCTTTCCAGCTGCTATCTATTGGCCGCTAAAATATATTTCTTTACATGATTTCAATTTTGGAGGTCCTGAATAGCAGAATTCATTAACGATTTTAAGAATATTATAGAAGAGTAAAGTCTAGATAGGACCACTCTGCCATCTCAGAGCTATTAGCTGTCCGGGATAGCGCAGAAGACTAATTGAGCGTCACTCACAGTGCGCCGTGACAAATCACTCCTCAATAACGCATTAGTATCGGATACAGTTACGACGAAACCAAGTGCCCGTGTGGGGCTCACCCGGGCCGACGTCCAGGTGGCTGGGGGCTCCAACCCGTCTTCTCCCTGCACTCCCAATTAGTACTATCGACGTGAGTAACCCAGTAACTAGAGCAACCTAATGGAGGATTTCAAGATTCCTCGTCGGACTTCCTTCGGTGGGTTTAGGGCAAGTCCCACACCCAACCCTACTGCAGGAGCCGGTGAGTAGGAGCACAAATTGTGGGTTACCGGACACGCCCAGCAACAAGGCGCCTACTCACCGCGCCCACCTTGACACTAACGACGTGAGTGCCGCCGAGAAACTAGCCCCCCCAAGACCCTCAGACCCTCCGGCCGTCGGATCCCCCTACGGGGCAGACTCACAAACCCACAGACTTTACGAAATTCACCCAAAATATGTGTTTCCGTTAAAATCTCGAAATCGGTTTTCCTCAGTCGTATTATATTTATCTTTAAACTACTCCGTGCAGACGCACTTTTACGAATAAGTAAAAATATTTTACTGTTCTTATTGAATATATTTGTACACTCAGGAGAATATATGTACATTCATTTTCTTAGTTTACGGTGCTATTAGTAGAAACGTGGCTGATTGTTTAAAAAATTCTACTATTGTAGATTAGTTCTAGGACAAATTAATGGTAAGTGAAACCAAATACAAACTAAAGATCAAATATGTAAGAAATTTTAAACAGATAAAAAATTTTAATTGTTTTTCCCTGTCGTCAATATTATTTAAAAATCTGGGAGGAAAATGTTATAGAACGTTATAAGACACATTCTAGGGAGAAAAACTGAGACAGTCCTCCAACGTTATCATATCGAAAATCATTTTTTTATAAAAAGCTACATTTAGCCTCAAAATGTTTTGACAGAAATACCTTCGAAAGCAACTATTTGTCCCCGTCTCTGTAATTTTTTTCAGTCTAATACATGCTATAGAAGCTGAGAGAAATAAAACATGAAACACACGTTTCTCATTGTATCTCTGCAACAGATTGCCCTTGGAGGCTGCTTTTTTGCGAACTTGCGACATTTGTATTCACTTTTACATGAACATCGCGAATATCGATTTGGTTTGGGAGCACTTTTCTCTGCTTTATCCGGCAATACCCTTTGCAAGTTATAAGAAATTGCCGGTAAAAGTATAAAAGTATGCGATACAATGTTCAAATCGTTAGTTCTCCCAGCTATGAATTATGGAGCAGAAATCTGGGGAGTGGATAGGATAGATCGATTAGAAAGCATCGAAACAGATTATTGCAAATTAATTCTAGGAGTTTCTAGATGCGCAGCAAATGCCGGAGTCTTAAGAGAGGTCGGTAGTATAGGAATTTGGAGATATTTAAAAATGAAATCTATGAAACTCTGGATTAAATTAGCAGATGAACAGGCCGACACACTTATACATAGGTGCTTTAGAGTGCAATGGCAGGGAAGCGACCATCGCTACTGGGCGTACAAAATTAAACGGCTACTTGACCGCGCAGGGTTGGGAGACGTCTCTCCGGAAATGGTGGGAGATAGGGGAACCCGTGAGATAGAACGGCTGATTTCCAATAGACTTGCAGATATTAAAAGGCAAGAGATCTGGGCAGCAACGGCTGAAAAACGTTCGCTGGTAGCTCAAATCCATGCGAGTCCGTTATGGGGTTGCGAAAGTTACGTACATACTCTCGGAAAGGACGCAAGAGGGGGATACGCTTGGTTCAGGGTTGGGGGGTGGATGCAGCGTAGACTAAAGGACGCAAGTGGTAATGATATCTGTGTGCTTTGCGGTGATAGGGAAGACTGGATCCACATCCTCTTAATTTGCTGTGCAACCGAAACATGGAGAAAAAATGGATGGGAATGGGAAATTACTACTTCCTAAACAGGAACGTAACGCTCGCCCAAAACATTTTAGGAGATAAAAGGTCTAAATTCATGAAAGAATTAGGAACATTTTTAGGAAAGGTTCGGACCATTAGGGAAACTGAAATTAGGAAGTGGGAAAACAGCACCGGTTAGCATGAGCGGAGCCTAGACTGGAGAGAAATAAATAAGTCAATAAGCTAACAATAAGTAAGTTAATCAGTAATTTTATGTTAAGTTAGTAAACAATTAAGAAATAAGTCATAAGTCGTAGTCAATTGGTAAATAACAGGTCAATATAATAAATAAAATAAAACTGGCATAGTAATAAGCACATTAGGGGGTGAAGGGAAGGGGGGATCGAAAATGTAAGGGCAGAGGCGTTGGTGCGGACGATCTTCAGTGGCGCTGTTTGATTTCAGGTGCTGAGGAGGCCAAGCACTGGAAGGAGACGGCGGGACGCCCACGCCAGAAAATAAATAGTTAAAATAAACGTCGGATAGATTAGTATGTATTCGGCTTCTGACGGCAAGTTTTTCCCCCTTCAGGGGTTTTTTCCTGAGCCGTACCTTATGGTCTCTTTTCCGCGGCTTTGATGCGATGGAGAGACCATTTGGGGTGAATACCAGAATTCGAAAGATTAGAACGCGAAAGGATGTAGGTATTGTAATGGCTTAAAGGCCTTCGGCCTAGCCACATAGGATCAAGTAATCTAAGTTGTTTGTAATAATTACCTATTAAATAAATAAAAATATAAGAAATTATTGAAGGAAATTGAGATTAGAAAAAAGTGGCTTTATTCTAATATTATTTGATTAATTCCTAAGATCCGCCGAAAACAAATCATATTCTTCCAACATTAATCTTGATTAGGGAATTTAATAATATATCTAATGAAATTCAGAGATGTCATAATTTCAAACTCACAATAAACAAAAGTACGTACTATGAATTATTTCCTTTGAGGTAAATGACAATAATGTAATAAAACGAGAAAACAAATTAAAACATCACCAGGAAAGGGTAGTTTTCATTCCTTTGCAATAAAAGATAAAAGAAGGCGTAATCTGGACAGCACGATTTTGTTTCTCATAACTGCCGAGTAATTTCTCTAGACAGATTAAACGCTCCTCTTGAACGTAAGGAGTACCAACCTCAATATCGCAAAAGGAGATGTTAATATCATGAATACAAACTGCACATTAATGATCACAAAGAGATGTTAGTAGTGGTTGGTGGAAAAAATGGAGAACAAAAACACATAAAACGGCACATAAACAGTTGAGGACAAAAGGGTCATATTGACATTTAAAATACAATTACAAAGAAACACTTAAATTAGAAGCACGTTCAATACAATCAGATCACAGGTGAAATTAAAAATAAATTCAGATCCTATTCAATGGATCTTCCTTTTTTACAAATAAAACCACAATGAATTTATTATTATTATTTTACTGTTGAAAGAAACTGCATATTTTTTCATCGAACACCATAATTTTTATTGAAGGACACAGAAATGGGCCGCGGGAAGAAAACGAGACAAATCGACTGTGGTGTGCATTGTCCCGTTGCTTCAATAGCACTCCTTGTTCAACTAAATCGTGATACTCTAAAGCGCTATCTACTCGCTTTTTTATAAAACATGCCCTTCGTGTCTTGATTGTGTCACTGAATATCCAAGATTTACTGAATCTGTTCGTTGTCTTCCCGCTTGTTGCTTGTTGTTCGGTCGCTCACTTAAGTGTACTGTTTGGTCCGGTTGGTATAGATGGATTGATTGATAGGGGCGCATCAAGAGCTAAACCCTTAAGTATAGTGCATGTTTCGTCGGAGGAGATTAGGGTGATCATTCCGTGCTGAATAGCGAGATCCAGCGACAACCTACTCGTCGTCTGGCGGGGTTTTTCCACCCACGTATCTCCCACGAGCAGGGGCACTGCCCCAGCCGGGACAATCTAAAAGCTCCCGACAATTTTTTCAACATGTGTGGGTGTGAGAAGCATGTAAGAGTGGGCAACGAAGGTGTGAGGATTGGTCAAGTAAGAGGGAGGAAAGATCGCGCGCGATCCATTTCCGATTTGTTAGGGTACTGTCTTTTTTTTAGGGATAACTTTCCCCCCGCCAGTAACACTGGCGAGGCGGGAGTTTATTTTCTTGGGGTACAACATACGCCGCAGCTCTATGGCTTATGCGGCAAAGAAGGGGGCAGAACCTACTTACTAACTTATTTCTAACTTAACCTATGGATGAAGCCGGCACTTTGGCCGGCAACCTAAGATTAACACAAGACAGGATTTATTCAGACTTCAGGCTTATTAGTTTTAGTTTTCTTGTTTTTTCTTTCATTCACACGCACATTCACACTAGATTATATGTTCACTTGACACACGCACTTTCACACGACACTATATGCATAAACACTATTTACACTATTTACACTACACTATGTGCGCCACGGCGCCGACTTTGCTCCAAGCGTCCGTGGCGGCTAGGCACAATGTGCCCTGGCAATTGTAACGGGCGGAGCCTCACTCGTCCTGCTGGGAGCCTCACGCCGCTGCTCGCAGAGTTCTGCGAGAAGGGTACTGTCTCGTCATTCGCTTGGCGTTGATCGGAGAAACCGCGCAAAATTTCCGATCAGCCTCCCGCCAGAACTCTCCTTCAGACAGCGGCGGAATTCGACGTAGGTATTGTGGCGTCATATCTGTCGCCAGCACAAACGTACTATATCAGCCATGTGGACAGCGCTGGCGGAAGTGACGCTGGGCTGCACAAAGGCTTAGGGAGCGGATGGGAAGGGGTGCCGTGTCTTGGGTGCATATTTGGAAACCCCGAAGCCGGCGGAAACGCGTCGGCAGACACTGCGGGTGACGCGGTTCCGTCAGCCTGCCCAGAGGGTATATAAGCGGACTCCGACTTAAGAGCTTCCTTCTGTTCTTCTGATTCTTCAGGTTTGGGCGCGTCGGTAGGGCGTCGTGTGGGTTGTGCGCGGCGTTGCATTGTAATGCATAGGCTACCGAGGCGGGGAACCGAAGCCGGCGTGCTACGTCGTGACGGTCGGTGCGGCATACTCGCATGTATGCTCGCGTAAAGTACTACTGCATCACACCGGATGGTAATTAATTATCGGGCCAGCGGTGGTGGTAACCAGGGAAGGTTCCTTCTTGTAACGGTCAAATTAATTTGTAAATATTGTATATAGTATTTTGGTGTCGGAGTATTTTTTATTTTAATAAATACTAAATATTTACAAGCCGTTCACGTCTGTAATTATTTTCCCCGGCAAAGACGCCACAGTATGTAACTAGTGCCGAAAATCCTTCCATCATCGGGAATCAAGCCAAGGATCTCCCATTCGGTGGCACTGCAGTCACATTAGTTGATGCCACATAAGCCGGTGACACAGAATGCAAGCGTAACGACTCACCGGTGCAGAGCGAACGGTGACAGTTACCCTTACATGGATTTTCGTCCCGTTTTAAAGGCGTTGGGACGAAGAGGACCTCACATTTCGCGGACCCCAGTTTCGACATTTTGAGTGAGTGAATCCATGAGGTGTATGGTCGAAGATACATCCACATAATCGGCCTCTACCCCGCGCTGCAAAAATTCCATTCTTTAAAAAAGTGGGAATTTGCGATGCACTGAAACACTTTACGTGTCTTTATATAATTACTTCACATCTACATTTTTTTACAAAAGTACACGCCAACAATAATTAAAAAATATATTGCATTTATTTGCCTAATTTGCAATTTTCAAAATTTCAGAGATTGTAATGAACATAGAAACTATTCCAAAACAAAAACAAATTTTCTTTAATTCTAACATTAAAATAATGCAGCAATTTTGCAGAAACGTTTACAGATGTCACAAGGGCTTCATGTAAAGAACCCCTTCAAAACAAAATAGCTTAACGACCTTCAGAACTGCATGCCTTGTAGATGATACCTCTGCAGTATTTACCAAGTTTGAGTTCAAAAGTTTATAGACACATATTTCCATCCAGCCATACATCATGTTCCTATTTCCGGGAACAAAACTAATCATTTTCATGTAGTTTATTCTTACTACACACATCAATCTTCTCCGTTTTTGTAGGAGCTCTAATGTACCATAATTCTGATGTGTGTGAAGCCACAGCTAATAAAAAAAACATGCATTTTACCATAAAAAATTTGGGCTGTTATTTTGGAGACGCTTTCGGAACTTCTCGTCTCTGTTCTGCAGAAAATGTAAAAGCTTTTAACATAGACACCGTTGTTACAGCTACCATACCGGCAACACCTATGCCGGTCCCCTCTTCCATACGGAGTAGACTCTCTCGGGGCAGGCGAGCTGTTTTCCGAGCGCCGCGCCGGCTGGAGGGGAGCGCCTGGTGGCGCGGCGGAGCGGGGCGGGGCGGAATTACCGGCGGCGGTGCCGCGCGAATGAGGCGCCGCCGGCGCGCGACAGGCGAGGGGGCGGGGGCGGCGAGGGGGGGGAGGGAGGGGACGCGAGCGAGGCCGTTGTTCCAGGACGCGGGCGTCTCTGACGCGCATTGTCGAGGTGACAGAGACAGGCTCCTCGCCGCGCCGCGCCGCGTCGATCCCGCGTCGCTCCGCTGCGCCGCCGCCGAGCGCGCCGCCCCGACAGCGTCGCCGCAGGTGGCGCGAAAAGGCGACGCGGGACGAGAGCCTCCGGGCGCACGCGGCGCCATCGACGCACCCGGGAGAGGTGGCTCAGGGCATCAACTCACGTCGTTGCTGGGGAGACCCCAGGTTCAAGCCCCGACGGTGGCAGGCTTTTTGGCGTTAACTATACAGCTAGGTCGAATTCAATCGCTGTCTGGAGGAGAATTCTAGCGGGCGACTGCTCTGATCAGTAGTCTTCCGTGGTTTCCCCGATCATCACCAAGCGAATGCCGGAACAGTACCCTAACAAACGGGCAACAGACCCCGCGCGATCCTTCTTTCCTCTTCCTTGCCCTATCCTCACAACTTATTTGCGCACACTTACACTTACATGTACTTCAGTACCTCGCATTTAAAGTCCTAGTAACAGTTTAAAGAGGAATCTGGAATCTGAAGGTAAAATATATAAATGACAGGTTGAGGATCATCAATGGAAATATATTAAGAAAATTATATAAAGCACCAAAAAGTATTAAGATGTAAGAATGTATAAAATTTTAAGTGGTATGTAAGATTAATATTCGAAAAAAAAATGTAGTAAGATTTATAATAATAAGATGGAGAATTTCATAAATTAGTCTAAAACAGAGTAGGGAGTAATAAATAAAATTAAACAAACAAAAAGAGATGAAATCTTTACGAATATGCATGTAAACGTTAGAGAAACAACATAAGTACAAAAAAAGAAGTGAAATAAAACACTTTTTAATAACAAAATAAAATAAACAAATATGTCATATATTATGACGCCTCATAGAAAGTAAATGTTCAAGTATGTTTTAGGGTATCACCCATCCCGCTGGTGCGTCGACGGCTAGCGGCGGCGGCGGCGGTTTCGTGCGGGCCGGGACACAACGGAGGCGCGGTCGCCGCGTGACAGCGTTTAGAGACCACACCCCCCGCGCTGTGAGTGGCAGGCACGGACGTGGGGTGGGCGCGCGGGCGCGGGGAGCGAAGGGGCGCAGGCGTGGATGGGAGCGCGGGCGTAGGTAGGGTCGAGGGCGGGGGCGGGGGCGGCGGCACGGGAGGCGGTGGGGGCGAGGGTGGTGGGTGGGGGCGCGGGTTGGTAGCGTAAATGGCGGCGCGAAGAAGGTAGGGTGAGGGCTGTGGGTAGGAGCGCGGGGTCATGGCGGGGGCGCGGGAGGGGGCCCGGTTGGGGGCGTGGGGGGAGCGCGGACGGGAGCGCGGACGACGGGAGCGCGTGTTGGGGGCTGAGGTGTGGGTTTGGTGGCGGGTTCGGAGGCGATAGCGGGGGCGGGGGCGGGGCGTGGGCGGGGACACGGGTGGGGCGCCGGTGGGGGCACGGGCGGTGGCGTTCTTCGCCACGCGAGACGACCTGTTGCGGAAGCTCCGCCAGGGATCGCGAGCGGCCGCCGCCGCCTTCGCCACGAACCATCTGCCGGCGCACGAGCGCACACGCAGCAGCACAGAATGCAAAATAAACGCTTCCAGGGAACATCGGCATTCCGGCCACGTCGCTTACACTCACCGGAAAATATTCAGAGGACTATTTATAAATGGATGTGCTATATGGAAGATAGGGTAAATGTTACTATATGCAGGGTAAGGTGCTGAAGGTAAATGCTATTCAATATAGTGTTAAATATTGCAGAGTATTTTATTTATTGTGTATATAAAGAAAATTACAGTTTATGTCTGTGATTCCAAAATCACTGCGTCTTTGCTCTCTCGCAGTCTCATATGTGGCACTATAAGGTCAGACTAACCAGCTAGCGAAATACACATGGCTGGACGCTGTTTTATCATTACCCTCACATCGGGAGAGACACATGTGGCAAGCAGGACGTGTTCCCTTCACCGTATCTAGCATACTAGGCCTGCCCGAACGATTCTTTCGTCACATAGCCATAGAAATTGAGACAATTAGAAAGCTACGACTATTTTTGCCCCCTACAGAAATTGAAACCGGAAGTAGTTGGCGGAACATGATCTACCCGAGGGGCTATAATAATAATAATAATAATAATAATAATAATAATAATAATAATAATAATTATTATTATTATTATTATTATTATTACAATAGTACGTACGTGAAAGTTTAGCTGTAGAGCAACATTTTTACAAAAAAAAGTTCTTAGTGATATTGTGCTCTTAGTGGTAAGAAGCGACGGGGTTTGTCACAGGAAGGTTTGTCACAAAAACGGCAAGCATAGCGAGATGTAGCCGAGTTTCACGTGATCTAGCGGATTGTTTGATTGAGTTATAAAGGTATCTGAGCGCGTCAACTGCTATGATCGTCAGTCCTGTTAGTGAAGTGAATTTTTTATTGCGGTGGTGGTAGTCTTGTTTCCATGAAACATCGGCATGAGGGGTTGCCCCTCCAGAAATTTACCCTAGGCGCAGCGGGGGTACCGCCCCGGACAGGGGCAGGTTCCGGTTCTCGTCATGCGTAGAGAATGTAGTTATGCGTGTGTGAGTAAGAGGAGAGAATAGGGCAAGGAATGGAAATGATCGGAGAGACCGGAGTAAACAATCAATAGGAGCAGATGGCCGCTAGAATTGTCCTCTACGCAGCGGTCGAATCGGACCTAGGTATTTAGCTTGTGTCAAAAACCCGCCACCGTCGGCACGTGAATACCAGGGCCCCGCAGATTAGAGACCTTGCAGAAAGAAAGGCAATGCTAGCTCTGAAATAATTTAGCGTCCGCGAAGCTGAGCTTCACGTGGCAGAACGGGGCGCGGCGGAGTAGGGAGGGGCGGGGCGGGGCGGGGCAGGGGCGGGGCAGGCGCGGCGAGACGAGCGGGACGGGGATGGTGAGGCTAAGGGACGGAGCAGAGGGACGGGGCGGGAGGGGCGAAGTGGAAGGGACCAGGCCGGGCGTGTCGGCACGGGGCGGGAGGGACAGGGTGGGAGGGACGGGGAGGAGGGATGGGGCAGGAGGGACTAGGCGATGGACGGGGGGAGGGACGGGGTGGAGGAACAGGGCGGCAAGGACGGGCGGGATGGACGGGGTTGGAGGGACACGGCAGGGCGGGACGAGGCGGGGTGGGAGGGACAGGGTGAGAGGGATGCGGCGGGGCGAGAGAGACGGGCCGGGAGAGATGGGGCAGGAGGGATGAGGCGGGAGGGACGAGGCGGTGTGACGGGGCGGAGGGACAGGGCGGGAACGACGGGGCGGCAAGGAAGGGGCGGCAGGGGCGTAGTGGGAGGGATGCGGTGGAGCGGGAGGGACGGGCCGGGAGAGATGGGGCAGGAGGGACGGGGCGGAGAGACAAGGCGGAGGAACAGGGAGGGAGGGAGGGAGGGACGTGGCGTGGGAGGGACGTGGCGGAGGAACAGGGAGGGGGTGTGGCGTGGCGTGGCAGGGTGAGGCGGAGGTGGCGTGGGCGAAGCGCGCCCAGCGAGCGAGGGCGCCCCAGAGAGCGCGCGTCCGATCGCATCGGGCCGCTCGTCCTTTCGAGGCGCCTCCCCAGGGCCAAGCAAATTCGGGCCGCGCCCTCCCCTCCTCCCTCGCGTGGACTCGTCCTTTCCACTCCCACGGGAAGAGGGGACGCCCCCGACGTCCTAGGGTGCGAGTCCTGGCGGTCGGTTTTCAGCACTGGCCACATAGCCTCGTTCAATTCACCCGCCATCTGGAGGAGAGCGGCTAGCTGCTAGAGGTAGTTTTCCGTGGTTTCTTCGATCGATACCAGGCGAATGCCGGAACATTCCCCTAATACACGGGACACGGCCCGCGCTCCATCTTTCCTTCCTCTTCCTTGATATAACTGTTCCACTTATTTATAATTACACACACTACGGTGGGTGTTCTGTCTGGGACGTTGCCTCGACGAGGAGACACCCGGAGGGGGAAATATCCCACAACCCGACGTGTATCTCAGCGCCGGATTTCTGCATCCAGTGAGGGGAACGCCACCATTTCCAGGAATAACACATATATTACCTTCGTGGGACTGATGTCCACATCAGTTAACGGGAGTCAACCCGACCGCATAGTCTCGATCCTCACCCATTACTTTGTGCCCTCTTCTTGTTCCAACCTCCCTTCTTCGCAATCAATTTCAGTATGAGGTTTTCCGACCGCTTGACTTCAGCTATTCCTGTCTCTATCACCTCGCGCTGACCGTGCACAAGACTGTGTTCTCCACAATTCCCAGTATTTCCCTCCGGTCTGTGACTGTCCGACTCCCATCGACCAATTGTGGGTCTGACAGCTCTCCCACTAGGACCTGCCGTACGTGGTCCCTGCCTCTCCCTGCCACTTCTGCCCTCTCTCAACGCCCCGGATCTTCGCCAAAGCTTTTACCTATTGCAGTTGCTTCACGGTATTTCATAAGCTAACATACAGTTCATGGTGTCCTTGTCAATTGCCGTCACGACTCGATTATTCAGATTTCAATTGTATTTTTCTCATCGAAAGTTGGTATTTTGCCGGATCACGAGGGAAACCAAAAAAGTATTTTAGTGCAAATGACTTTCCCGTTATTTTATATCGTCGATTGTCTGTGTCTAATAGTTTTTGTGATTTGGCTGAGAGGTTATAATTTAGAAAGTATTTTAGTGCAAAAATGCTGGTTTTGTAGCAGCTAAAACGCTGAAGAACAAAACCACAAAATATGGTTTCCCAATACGTATTACATTCCCTGCGCAAGAACAACAAATAAAATTCTCTCGTATAGCGCTGCTACAGTTAAATATTTTAACAATAACATCACGAATTCTGCAATAACATACTAAGGCACTTTACAAAACAACAATTCTTTAGTACCGAGAATGAAAATGTTTCATAATATATAAAGTGGGTAGCAAATAGTTAATAATAAACAGCCTCGTATATCATGCCTGGCCGTCCTATGACGTCATCTGTATCGTAAGTTGTTGTTGTAGTTATTATTATTATTATTATTATTATTATTATTATTTCTTATTATTATTATTATTTATTATTATTATTATTACTATAAATATTATTTGCCAACTAAGATCCTATTAAGGACAAGGGCTTCCTGCCTTTTGGAAGGAATGCTATTCAGAATGCATATACCAAAAAAGAAGCTGCTTAAAGTACATCAAATCGCGATGTGAGCAGGTTTGCCTATCGCGGTCAAGTAAACTCTTTGAGAAAGGATTCAAAGAAATTCATAAAGAAGAATTATGTTTCTATCTAGGGTGGATAGCAGGTTACCCTTTACGTCCCGATGGGACACATCTGTCTATTCACTAGACATCAATACAATTTAAGTATCCTCTGATCTGTGGTCAGCAGAACGCAAAGCGCTCTGCGACAACACGTACATGAGACACAAGGGACAAACCTATGCGGGACACCAATTCGCAACCCTTCGAATCGAAAAGTGGTAAGTTAAGAAGGAAAAATACGTCCGTAATTACTAAAATTCAGTTAATATTGAAACCATTCAAGACATCCAAGATCACCGACAGGTAAAGTAATGGAAATATTGGCAAAATAGAAATATTAGAAATGATGAGAAAGTAACGTTATTATTCTGTTTCAAACAATTGTTGAACAAAAATAGGTAAAATATGCTTACACGTACTAATTATGTTCAAAATGCAAAAGAGCAAAACGCGAACATCCAGAGGTTGTCCACAGTGATGATCATGAATATGATGTTGTCATGCACTGCGGTACTAAAAATATTTTACGACTTATTTCCCATAGCTTCATGTTGATTTTTTTTTACTTGTGTCCCTTTTTCTAATAAACTATTATACACTTACGCAATTTACATCTAAAAATCCATTGCTAATTTTGTGCTGATTGGCACTTTTTAAGTACGCGTCTTCAAGTATGCAATTTCTTTTGTTTATTCGTTAGTCGATGTCAACATCTGCTAAAAAATTTAACAAGTGTACAAGAATTTTTATATTAAAAATTCAAGATAGTACTTGTGCAGACCTTTTTTAAAAATTGTCAATTTTCATAAATTGTTCTAGAAACATTCGTCAAAAGTCCATTGTCCTCGAAATTATAGTTATTTAATACACTTGTTACCATTCCACGTTCTGTGTTTAGCTTCAATCGGATTGCAATAGTCTGCCTTTGTGTTCTGAACTTGAAACAATAATATAACAATTCATATATGTTTCAAAGATCGCCGAGTTTTTAGACAAAATTCGAAGACCTATTATTTAATTTTTGGTCGTGAGTGTGTTTGCATTAAATCAAATGAATTAATTAGTAAGATTTATCTTGGATTCACACGTCTGGTCATGCATTTTCAACACTTAGCAAGAATAATAAATTGAGTAGAGAAAGTAAATACACTATGTGATCAAAATTATTCGGACACATTGCCGAAAATGACTTATCAGTTCGTGGTGTCCTCCATCGGTAATGCTGGAATTCAATTGGGTGGTGGCCCACCCTTAGCCTTGGTGACGGCTTCCACTTTCGCAGGCATACTTTCAATCAGGTGCTGGAAGGATTCTTGGAGAATGGCTGCCCATTATTCACTGAGTGCTGCTCCGAGGAGATGTATCAAAGTAAATCGGTGAGGCCTGGCACAAAGTCGGCGTTCCAAAACATCCCAAAGGTGTTCGATATAATTCACGCCAGGACTCTGTGCAGGCCAGTCCATTACAGGAGTGTTATAGTCTTGTAACCACTCCGCCATAGGCCGTACAGAATAAACAGATGCTCGATCGTGTTGAATGATGCAATCGCCATCCCAAAATTGCTCTTCAACAGTGCGAAGCAAGGTCTTTAAAATATCAACGTAGGCCTGTGCCGTGATAGTGCCTCACAAAATAACGAGGAGTGCAAGCCCCCTCTATGAAAAACACTACCACAGCATAACACCATTTCGGACGTGTGTGGATACTTTTGATTACATACTGTATGATGTAAGTTATTGTGATGAATGTTTAACATTGAAGAGCCTTTAATAATACTGCAAAAGTTGAAACTTCTACGAACAAGAGAAGAGTGTTATATATGTGTTTCCTTTACCGAAAACAGTATTTTCATTTAAATGATGACTGTGAAATAATGTGACACACCTAGAAACTGAACTTCATTAAAGCATTCTTCCTCAACATTTCCTTAACCGCGTCCTTCTACCGTCGCGGCGTCGAAGTCGTCGATTCGCGTTCACCACCAACTCTAATTTCGCCCGGAAATTGGCTGCCAACCGCCGGCCCCGCGCGCCAGCCCTAATACGCCGCCAGGGCTTTGTGCGGCCACTGAGGAGGGGAGGAGATGCGAGAGGATTCGGAAGTGAAGGGGGAGGGTGGGATTGGTCGCTGCGTTGCGGGAGACTCAACTCATTTTCGGATATCGCGCTGGGAGGAACGGTTCTCGATTCGTCGATAATCGTTTGCGGCCGTCCAGATCACTAGAACCCTACCTGAATCTTCTACGCTTTCGGACTCATACCATCCTTTGCGGTCATGGAGTTTTGGGGACAAAAATTAACATGTTTGTAAGATAGTTCATTACTCTGCTGTCTTAATAGCTACAGGACTCTAACATACACTAGTCAACTGGATAAGATACAAACGAACTTCTACAAACGTCTTTTGGGGCTATCAAGAGAAACTCCTAGGTATGTGAATAGAAAGGAAACGGACTCAACTAAGATAGAATCAGAAGTTATTAAAAGATCTCTGACTTACTTGACAAACAAGTTTTAGAATCAAGAAATGCATATCTAAATTCCACTAAACTTCCATTCTAAAACTGGGTGTTCGTTCTTGACGGATTGATGAATAATTTGGGCTTTCATAGCTTAATTACGCAGCAACAAAATCCGAATTTGTCAGAAATAGTATTTCCTCGAATGTTGCAACAATTGTAATGTGAATACATCTATCATAATGAAATATCACGAAGCAACAGTTAGAAATCAGAAAGTTAGAAATGTTTTTGCTACGTTTAAAATAATTAGAAATTTCAAAGGGACTGAAAGAGTCGCATTTCTTTAAGCGGGTCCAATTCAAAGAAGGCTGTTTGAAAAAAACGACGGAAATAAGCCAGACACGACGAAAATGAATTTTCTCTGGGCGGCAATTTATACATGTGCGTTTGTGTTCTGGGTAGTTTCAAAACTCGAATTACAACGCGCGACCTATGACTCAAGGTCTGAAAGGGCACCCATTCATTGCTTGGACACGGAGGGGGAGGCGAAGCGGCCGCGCGGAGATAGGCAGTTTGAAAGATGGAGGAAGCCATGTCAATAAAAACTGAAATAAACAAGACATGACGACCACGAAAGTGAGCTTTTCCCAGGGCCTTTTATCACGGCTACGTAGGGACGCTGTGTTCTGAATACTTTGAAAAACCTGAATTCTAACGCACGTCCTATAAGCTAATGAAGGACGTTGTTTCGTAGCAAGGAAGAATAAGGGTTGAGATTGGATGATAGGAGTAGATGACGTAGTATCAGAGTGAAAAGGGAACGGGAAGTGTCAGGCTTCGACGCGAAGATTGTCACTTTTACTTTTACTTTAGCTTTGCGCGCACATGCTTCTGTTTTCACTTCTGAGTTTTGATGTTCAGTTCACTTAGGCGAGTTACTTGCTGACGTGCCGACGCTGATGCCGGAAGTACTGCGATGCCTTATGTCGTACTAACTTGGGCTGTAATTTGAACATTTATTGGACGCACGGCGGTAAGGTCGGCCTATGCGCGCGTGAGAACTTTTAAACGATGCACCTATTCTATGGTGTGATCAGTTAATAAGTGCTGAGCGGGCTACTGAGAGCGAATCTGGGCGCTGTGTTATGGAACTGTCGTGGTCATCTGCCACCATCGCTGTGTTATGGAGCTGTGGTGGCGTCACCAGTCTACACGGACACGACGTCATATGACAAGAGGGGGCGAGTGGCCTTTCTCTCCCGTCTCTCTCCCCCCTCCCTCCCCTCTCTCTCACTCCTCCCGCATCTCTCCCCTCTCCCGCCTATCTCCTCTCTCCCCCCCTCTCTCTCTGTTTCTCTCCATCTCAGCTGGTGCCCGACTACAGAAAATGGTGAAGATTCGTGGATGCTTATCATCGCAAAGAGCTTGTCTGTTTGCTTTGTGAAATCCAACGAGTTTTAAGAAAAGTAAAGACTTTCATTGACTTTTATAGTTTGATAAGCAATGATTCTTTAGAACTTTAGTTTATTTTAAATTTTGCGCTTATCAATATTTGGCTTTTTTAAAATGTATCAAAATTATTAATTAGAAAATTAAATTTAGTATTTTACCCATTATGACAGTTTCATTCCCCCTTCATTCCTAGTCATTGAATAATGCTGGAGGTGTGTGTGTGGTCAACGATGAAAGCACTGTGCCCTGAGAGACTAATTGAAAGAAATCCCTATCATGTCCATGCTCTCACCTGAGCACCTAACCGGGCATGCTAATGTGTGCAACGGTGGACAGTAAGTAAAATATTTATGAATTATATGCGTAGAATCATGAATTCATCGTATAGTTTAATATATCGAGAAATAAGGGATTTGCAACTGCAGAAAAATACAATTATCTAACTTTGTCTCTTCTCACTTCCATGGCTAGAGAAGTTTGTCAAATCAGGATGTCCAATGACAATGAAATCAACAGTAGAAATATATGGCACAAAATTCACTCAAATTCAATGTGCTCTCTATGTAGTATGAATACTGACGAAAGCCTTTTAAACATATTTTATGTGAGTGCCCAATTTATAAAAGGATAAGAAGATTTTACCACAATGATTTATTATTCTTTCCCAATTGTTTGATTGAACTAAATTATGAAAGATCTAAAACTCATTTTTATTTCATCGATTCTGAAATTATGGGCATTTATTATAAAAGAATAGTTAAAGCTACATTATACGAGCTCTCTAATGATTAAATTATTACTACCGTATCATATCTGTAACGAATCCAGCCTCATACAAGTTGTTTTGTATATGTGTGTATGTTCTGCTGTCTCAATTATTTTGTATATTATGCTATAGTATTATACTGTTGTTTTTACTGTATTATTTGTATTTGTTGTGTGTTAGTGAATTATTTGTATTTGTTGTGTGTTAGTGTATTATTTGTATTTGTGAGTGTTACTGCATTATTTGTATTTGTGTGTGTTACTATATTATTTGTATTTGTAATAGAACAATCCTGGAAACAAATTACTAGTAAAATTGAATTGAATAGATGTAGGACGAAATTAATCCCTGAGAAGAATTGGCCTCGGATACGTTTATTAATGAAACTAAAATCACCAGCAGGAGATTCTTTAAAATTTTACTTCTCACATTTGTTGATTTCTTAGTCATTAGAGAAAATATATTTCATTAAATACTTTTAAACATATCCTAAACGAATTATTGTAAAACATAGTTTTATACAAGTACGTGTGTGTCATGAAGTACGTGTGAAAACATATTTTTCAATTCTTTTCGCAGATTCCTGTTCTTAGTAATCTAATGCATCTCTATAATTTATTCATATAAGAGTAAGCAATAAACAAATATTTAACGTCTCATGAAATATCATAATTACTTGGTATTTAAAGGGATAAATATGGTAAAAACATTTCTTATTCACTGCAAAAAAATCCTCATTTTCCTAAACCATTATTTCACATGGAACTGAAATGAAATATAAGTCATACTAAAAGAAATCTACGTTTGAAAGAGATAAACGCATCACTTTCAATTAAAGGCAGGGCAGATCCCCACTTCGCCCCGGGGGCTCCTAGTTCAAGGCCCTCCCTCACCCCACCCCACCCCACCCCACACCAGTGAGTAGACGGCGTCCGTCGGGGAGGCGCCTCTACAACGAGAGAGGAGATACAGAGAGAGAGAGAGAGAGAGAGAGAGAGAGGGAGAGAGAGGCGACTAAGAGATTTGTTTTGCTCCGTGCCCTCATCCATCTTCCGCTCGAATAAAAGATATTCAAATGGAGGAGAAGCGGCTGCGGCGGTCACCCGGCGACTGGGAGACAGGGCATCGCCCTGACCCTCCTCTTACTCCAGCACTCCCTTGTTTTCCCTCCCCCCTCCCCCACCCACCTTCCTACCCTCCTCTGCCGCCCGCCCTCCACGCACCCTGCTCATTCGCTCCCCAGACCTCTTCTTATTCCGATTGCAGATGGATTTCTCTGCCTCCCGCCCTCCTTATATTTCCTGGCAGATTTTATCCGAGGGCACGAAAGAATGAAAAAAAGTTATTTTTTCATCGTGAAATTTATCGATTTCTTCTATCACAACTTGAGAATGAATCATCGTATTTTTAAGGTCTTAAAACTACATATATTTTCAGAGAAAAGTGATATAGGCGAAATAAACTAACAAATCGTACAAATCAATATGATCAACGCACTCATGGGAAAGAATTTGAAGGCATCAACGTCGGTAGATTTATTACAGATACATCTCAGGGACCTTTGATAACAGAGCGTAGAAATAACTGTTTAGAACGTAGCACGGTGTGCAGAAAATATTCAAGTGTGCGAGAAGGAGAGAGTGAGGTAATGAATAATTTATTCGATGATGTAAATAAAAGAAACAGCGGAAGAAACACATGAATCGTTACAAACGCGAGGGCTGTTTGCGAACTACTGGCAGCCGGGGAGGAACCGAGCGGCTCGACGCTGGAGGCGTGTGGGGGTGGGGGGGGGTGGGGGGTGGGGAGGGGCAGAGCAGACGTGTGTTATTGGCTGCGAATGTAATTCGCCCCGCACATATTGACTCAATTAAAACGCGCCGCGCAAGCGGCTGAGGGCTACTGCCCTACCGCGGTATACCGTCTGCCGGAACGCTCTTGCATTTAGCAGCCCCCCTCTACACACACACACATTTACTTTTGATTTGATTAATTTTAGTAAAAGAAACAGTAAAAATATATGTGGACTACGGGGAAGAAGTATAATCTGCACACGTTTCTTCAGCTCCAAAATCACTTTCGCACCCTTTTACTATATATAGTTTAATGGTGGACCAAACAACAATAAATGTCGGATTACCAACAAATAAAAAGTAGAAATTGCCTCTCCAGAATAATATAAAGCTTATGTGTATCAGTAAACAAACCAGATTTTATTTTATAGTATTACTATCAAAACATAAATCCACAATCTTGCATCACGCCCACCACAACTAGTAAAAGGAGAGTTGAACACAGGAGCTACATTGATGAGCTACATTAATGTCCAGATGCAAAACAAGGAGCCATCTCAGGCATTTGCTCAATGGATCAGGGAAACTCCACGATAAAGGCTGTTCGAAATGAGGATCGTTATTTAGCACACACATATTCGTACACAACCACTCGCACATGCACACAGCCACACACAAACAGTCACACACAGACAACTAGAAACTCAAACACGTTCACATAAGTTTATTCAATCGTGATAGGTAATACATATGGACGCAAAGAGAGAGTGTTCTTTTTGGATGTCCGATATTTTCACGTATCTGTTTGAGACACATTTGATTAAGATACGTATCTGTGGGTAAGTTCCTGACGGAAAGGGATACCGTTCCCACCTCTGCTAGAGTCGTCGGCTGCGGAAAAGTCATATTATTATAACAGCATAGAAGGCAAGACACAGTACTAACAATCTAGCAGAACAATCTTTTAACAGAATGCGTAAGTTCATACAAGAGAAAAAATGGCATGGATAGCACAAATAAACAAGAAATAATCGACTCGACACGCCGGGAAATTATGAGTGACATTAACTGAACATTAAAATCATACACTGTGACCTATGTCTGCTCACGGGTATTGAACTACCACGAAACTATACACCGAAGATCGGTAGAGGACTGCTACGCTTTCAAAGAGCAAACAAAAGAACAAAATCCTGTGGTTTGACCAGAAAAATAAAAATTCCCATCTGAAAGCAACAAGAATCCTTTTCCGGAGGCAAACGAAAAATTACAAGACATTCGTTAGTGACCCGGCATTGCCGTAAGGCTTCAAGTTAGAAGGTTTCCCATACACAGTGAAGTTGTGTGAACGGAACCACGATACGGCAAATTAAAGTAATATACAACATAACAAATACGAGAAGAAAATATCCAACTATTACGGAGGTTATTATCTTATGTAACATTCTTTATATTTTTATAATGAGAAATTAACCAGCACGTCGCTAATCTGAACATCTTCTCTGTTAATTTCAGCTTTTTTAAAAACGTTTGTATCTATTTATTGACCCAGTTTTTTATTTTCATTCTTTAAATTTTACTTCTCTGAATGCACTTTCTATATTAATAATATGAATACTAGCTGCACGCTCGAACTGAATTATCGAACTTGCACCACCTGGTATTAACGCTAACTGGGATTCGAGAAACAACCATACTCTGGATTTGCATTGCGGCTACACCTCTCGCTTTTACAATTCGTCGTAGTGAGGATCGTAGCTGATAACGAAGAAAACTACACTCCGGAAAATCATCCTCTGTAATCCTGACAGCCCCGGGAACTGCTAACACCCCATTTCCATAATATTTATAGTAAACAGCTGGGAACAAGTAAACAGCCGGCTTACGTTGCGCAGGTGATCAACGAGGACTCGGACAGTGTTATCAGTTCTTCATGCTGCGAATTGGCTCACTTTAGTGCGGAGTTTCCACATCATTTCGAAATAGGAATACAACAAATAACAGGTAGACAAACCGTGTGTTGGAACACCAATCTCGACTAGAACTATTTTCAGGCTGGTTATGCACCACTATAGGTCAGAATATAACTTCATTCGGAAAAGATTTTAGCGTAGATCGAACTGACGGGTTCTCCCCCCCCCCCCCCCCCCGAGTTCCGTTACTTTCCCAGGCGTCCAGAGGGGCAGATCAAACGCCAAGAAAGAATGTATATTTCAATATTATGGTAGGAAACCTTTATGTTCTTTATGAAAGGATTGGTTAGAAAATAAAAGTAATTTTTGGGTTATTCTCTCTATCCCATTTTATGCTACCACAATTCATGAAGTGCATGATTTAAAGGCGAGTTAAGAAAGAAAAGAAAGAGATTAAAATAAATGTAAACATAAATAGTAACTCTTACAAGAATTTTGTAATGCTGTGGTAACCTGATGTAGAAAGGAATATTATGCGGAATTAGCTGAAAAGGAATTGTATTGTAAAAATTGAACGTAACTTACATTGTATGGTGAATGAGTATTGTTTTTTGTTAAGGGCAATAGTTTAAAAGTGTGTATTGCTTTAGATTTTAACATTTTTTGAGTGCTTTATGTACTTTGTTCGTTTTTTCGATTTTGTGAATAAATGTCAATATGGGTACAATTAGTGAGTTTTCTTATATTAAACGAAGAAATCGAAACCTTTGTGTCTTTCGAGCATTACATCATCAAAAACTCACTTCCCTACATTAAGAATTCCTCGCTTGTGTTATTGTGCAGTGGGAGGTTAGTTAACTAAATTAACTATAACAACGAATAAATAATACGATCACAATGCCTTACCCAGCGTGGAGTAAATAAACAATTCGATCAAAACAAAAGTAATTATATATATCTATGTTGCATCACATATATGAAATGCAATAGTTAATCAGTCTATCTTTGAAAAATGGTGAATGAACTTTACAAAATAGCAACTACATAATGACTTTACCTTATTAGAAGGTAAACAAAAAGTACTTTATCAAAATAGGATTTTTTCGAATATTTTGACCCATTCATTTCTGAACTTGTGAGCTGGTATTATTTATTAATCGAATTAGAGGTTCCAAAGTAGAAATACTCTGATATGCACGCAAACCATGTAATACGTTATAAATGCAGTAAAATTCCTTAAGTATGTTATTTGATTAGTTTTGAACTTAAGAAATGAATCTTACTTACAATGCGTCAAATACCGTCAACATAAAATTTAAGTCATACTGTGTAGAAAGAAGTAATCGAGAGAGTAAATCACGTATCAATGACAACAGTATTATGAGATAATAAACAGTTTCAAAATAAAGGGGGCGGTGAAAACAAAAGTTTGCAGCAAAGCAAATAAGTTACGAATGTGCACTGCGCTATTATGCAAAGGCATTGACGTTACCTGATAAAGAAATGTCAGCGACAAGGAATATTCCATCTCTTCAGAAATGCACTTTATTTATTATCTTTCACTAAAGTAAGATTTGTGAAAAGACAAGAGGAAGGTAACAACATTAATATATACAGAGAGACGAATATGTCAAAATGTATGCGATTTCAGTGCTGCCATATATTCTTCCTCTTCTTGCACACGTTAAGACCCAAGTGATAAATAGTGACAATACATACTGCTCCCTGTGCGCAAAACCCAGAACTCACACAATGTGTGTGTATCCTGAAAAAGGTCCTGGCAAGTTGTGCAAACATTACTCGAAACGAAGTTTAGACGACGAGGAGAAAAAGCTCATTTTACATTACCAGAACTACTTCAGAAACAAGGTTGCCTTAGGTTACGCAGAAAACGAATACGGACAGCAGCCACCGGCAGCGGGAATGCTGCAGCTGATGTGGCACGACGAACTCCAAGAGATTGCACAACGTTGGGCAGACCAATGCACGTCGTTCGAAGACCCTGGGCAGCACGATGTCTGCAAGGTGACGAAAGATTTCGAAGTGGGCCAGAACATCATTACGATAGGCACTCAGAGAGCCCGAGCAATGAACCACTCCGAAGCCATCAAAGACTGGTATCTGGAAATGACCACCTACGACCCGGACTGGGTGGGCTCCTACCAGGGCAGCGTCAAGCCGCCGTCGCGGATCGGCCACTACACGCAGCTGGTGTGGGCCAAGACGCAGTACGTCGGGTGCGCGTCCGTGACCTTCGTGGACGTGGTGAGGAAAAAACGGTTTTGGGTGAACCGCTTGGTGTGCAACTACGGGCCGTCCGGGAACATCATCGACGCGAGCGTGTACAAAGTGGGTCGGCCGTGCTCCAAGTGCCCTCCGGGCACCAGCTGCCACCCGCAGTGGGGCGGCCTCTGCGCCACGCCCCAGCAGCTGGCCGAGCCCCCCGTCTTGCCCGTCGACTTCCTCGAGCCGGCGGATTGGGTGAAGAAAAAGTACAGCGAAGCGTCGCGAAACGACGATGTAAGTATCCGGTCATTCCCGCTCTTAAACCTGACCAACCGTAAGCGGCCAATACTGAAGAGTACAGCATTAACAACCACGAACGAAATCAGTTTTTGTACTATATCACAGTCTATCTCCTTACTGCCGACGATGTCACTGACTGAGACATCACTAACGTCATCAACGACATTACAGTCGTCATCCCTGACGACATCACTGACCAGCGCTCACACACCAGCAATCCAGTCATATCCGCTCACCACCAAGCCAACACACACAAATTCGCCCTGGTCGGCACCAACCAAACGCCAGCCGTATTCCTTTCGTCGCCCGGCGACGGGCGAAGAGCGGCACCGGTGGACGGCCAAGGACAACGCGAGCACCTCCTCGTCCTGCGCGCCGAAGCACTTCCGGCGGAGGGCTGTGTTGCAGAAGCGGCGGCGGCGGCGCTGGCGCTGGCGGACGCCCGTGTGCCTGTGCCCGATGGAGGAGGACGAGGAGGCGGTTGACCGGGTGCTCCGCTGGAAGGCCGTTCGCTCGCGTGCCGCCTCGAGCGCGCCCCGCGCCGCCCTCGCGCTCTGCCTCCTGCCAGCGCTCACGTGCGTCCTCTGAGCTCCGATTTAAACGGAGCGGCCCCTCGAGGGCGCGAGCTACGAGTAGTAACATGTTGTGTTCACTTCTCTGCCCTTCAATCGGGAGCTACAATACCGAACTTCAAGTCTATCGAAGCTCCCGATTGGATGACAGTGTCCCCGTCTCCTTTCAAGCTAGTAATAGTTTGTGTTCACTACTCTGCCCTTCAATCGGGAGCTTCAATACCGAACTTCAAGTCGTATCGAAGTTCCCGACTAGACGACAGTTCCCTTTCAGCTCGTGACCTGGAGAGGACATTACGTTTAAATCGGACTTTAACTGTGCAGTCTGTCATGTGGGATCGCGTGTATGAAATGCGTGAGGTGCAGCCACATGAGCTATAATTGGAAAGACTGCTATTGGTCGCACACTCCGATGTTTTGTATCGTTATTTCATGGTTTGAAATAAACCGCCTGTTGTTTTGTGGCACGACTTTACTGACATGATAAAAATACGAAAAAATACTGTAAGAAGATTGTTTTACTCTGTGCCCTGTTAAACATGTGCCGCGAGTTCTGCCATCTATAAACATTATTTTGGAACTGCATTGGCAACAATTGTCAATTATTAAAAGAAGAGAATTAGATAAATGTTCTATGAAAATTAGAAATTCTCTACTAATTTAATAAATCAAAGGTTCTCTAATGAACTTCCTTGAACGGTATTATTTTTAAAGCAAATGTGTTTGAATCGAGTAGACAGTGGCGTGCAGGGTATTTTTAGATGCGATTGTTGTGAAGAAGAGCGACATCAACACGGTTAACTGAGTGTTGGAAGTGAGTAGATGAGTGCGTATGTTGTGTGCGTGTGTCAGGTTTTACAACAAAATACAAAATTAATTTGAACGAGGATAGACCTTTACGAAATAGACGTTGCTATTTGGTACACACTTTATTTTTACATTTTTCGTACAACTTCCTTAAACACTTTTTTCGTCATAATTTTGATACTTGTAGTGTGTAATAAATAAGACATACTTTTTTCTGAAAAAGCAATGAAAAAGGAGTCATAAAAAGAAACATAAAATATTACTTCGAACACAAACGGATTTCACAATAATTGTAACGAGTTTTTGTGTAGTCTGTAATAATTGCTGCGAAAGTTATTTAAATAAGCCATTCCCGTTGATAAATCTTCACTTAAAACTTACTGGATAAATACTCCTACTATGCGCTCAATGCCCAACACGGGTTTAAAGAAGCGTTGTCTCGATAAAGACGCAACAAGATTTAAAAAAATATTTTAAGGTATATATTTGTACCTTATAGTCTTAATTATGTTTACATAAGTGATTTGAAGGTTTCCTGAAATAAAGTTTATATTGTACACACACATTAACACAATGTGCAATATATGGTCATAAGTAATAAATTGCATTATATAAACAATAATCTGAAACTTATACGTTGGATGTGTCTTTCAGTGGTTACGTATCTTTGGATGGAATATACGATTTTTAACAACCAAAATATTTATATTTAATGCACATAATAACTAAATTCAACGTAAATTCAACAGTTTGATGCAAACAGTGAAAAGTTGTTACTGCTTTTTTCTCGCATGTAAATTACAGATCACCTCAGAGCTCACATTTTACTGATAGTGAAGCAACAGTACGCGGTACTATTTATTTGATATTGTTGGAAGGTTAGAATTCTCGCTCTCGTCTGTATATACTCGTATACAAATACATAGATCATTTTGTTTGTCGCAAACATCTTGAACAACGCCTTGTGTTTCAATTGTTTAAGAAACTCTTCAACCTAATGCCATACTTTTTAATGACTCCTGAAAATGTTAATAATCTTATTAAGAAGTCAGAATTGAACATATTTAAGTGAAAACAATCTACTTTGACTTTTAAATAGGAACGAACTCTCGGCTAACTCTTCGAGTTTTGAAAGTTATGATCAATCTGCGAGACAACTCATTTCATTGTGCACTCAGAATAAAAGCTTCATTTAATATCCCATAAAAACTCCTGTGACGTTGAGTTATCGATCTTCACCATAAACCACATTAACAAGAAAACTTTTATGATGGTTCAGCTACACACACTTCCAGGCAGCTGAAGAGGAGAGGTCACCTAAGTGGGTCGGAGACAGAAGGGCGAGTTTTGCTTCGGGTGATCCTTCCTGGGTCCTGAGCAATACATTATTGTAACATTAACAACAAACACAATTTACTACCGGTAACTATGAAACTTTCCTTGAGGGCAACCGGCAACACATTTGTGATGTTTTTGTATATTTCCTTTTCCAAGTAAAAGTTCAGTTTTAACAACAGAGATACCGCCAAAATACAAGTCACACGTACAAAGTACATTATTTTAGTGAGAAATATTTGGGAACAATTTCCCAACTTTATTAAAATTTAACATGTTAAATTATTTATATATGAATTCTAAATTAACTTCTTTTAAAAAATTTCATGTGAATAACTGGAATCTATGAAATAGTTGTCATCATGTATACTTTAGTATTTTTCAATTGTTTTTGTGAACAAGAAAATTGCAATGTTTTTCATTGTGATAAATAAGGATATATGAACGTTTCACCTTTCTGTGATCCATTTGCCCGGTTCATTTTGCAATAACAAATTCAATAACTATAACAATGAACATAGCACAGCAGTAGTAGCGAAAATTCAAAGTTAATTTCGAGTATGTTTTAAACACAAACGTTTCAACTTAGTCTTATTAGAAGATGCTAAACATTCAAATGTGCACATTTTCTAATACAAACAGACTTTTTGTTTGTTCTGTGATAAAGTTATTAAACACTACAACATAAATTACAATGACTAATTACAATGACTATACATCACCAACAAGGACCCACTTCTGCATTAACAAGTTCCAAACTGCTTACCTGAAATCAAACATTTCACTTATTATAATGTGTAAATAGAAGAATCTTAATTAAAATATTGAAAATAAATCTGACCTTTGAAAACAAAACATTTGTTCAACTTTAAGGTCATCATAGAATAGTAAATCATACAACTAGGAAGAGAATTATCCGAGTGCTGCAATTACACTAAGGAAAAATTGGCCTTCTCTCCTGAGTTTTATATACTATTTTCATATTCGTTTAACGAGTTTGAAATGTTAATAAGTGATTTTTCTTCACTTCGTTCTATACATGCTAATCTCTTAGCGAGAGTAACGACGATGTGGACTCTTAGGTACCGTCTTGTTTGGAGCATTCCTTACTTTTTAATGGAAATAATATAGTGTTTCTATTTAGCTGAATTCGAAAATGAGTCCGAAATAATGGAATTTCCAGAACCAAATTCAATTACAGATGCCGCAAAGGAAGCTTCCAATTTGCTTATAAGAAAATCGTTGAAACTTCATGAAGTTTCTTATGTTCTGTTTAAAGATTGGTGTCAAAGTAAAGACGAAGATTTTCAACTAGAACAGTGGCATTTACTAGTAATACACTGGAGTGTAAAATAATTCCAAATTTTAGTTTTACAAACTGTGGGAGTGCTAATGTAATTATGAATATTATTAATTAATATGTATTTATTTGTTTTTTATTAATATTTCAAGTTCATCATGTTTATCTTGTGCTTATATCGAAAACTCCCTAGGAGTAGAAGTAATGTTTACAAATATTGCTTCTGCCCCTCGGGAGCAAATGACGTTCTTCCGTCATGCTTTGGATGGCCTACAAATTGAGTTCTACTCCGACCTTGGAAAAAAATGTTTAAGTAGTTTGTCGCGGTCATTAATTACTTTCTCGACTTACTGCGTACGTAGTAAAGAGAAAATATACTGCTGCAGAAATCGTCAATTTTTCAAAGACAAGTTTTGACATACATTTCTGACAGAAAATTATTAAGGGAATTCGTCTTTTTTCGGGGGGAATGGTTATATCTCATTCCTATGTAGTAGTGTATTCCCTCTAAAAGTTTGTGTAGTCAAAATCCACGTTTCGTGGCTCCTTGATACCCAAATATTGATTAACGGAAAATGTCTATCAGTCCGTCAGTCGGTGATCAAAGGTACTGTCTAAACCGCTCATATCATTTTCTCCGAAATTTATATTCCTCAATCAATGAGAACCAACTCAAGTCCATGCGAGTTGAAAACGGATATTTTGTTTCGGGGTGTACTTTACATGTAGTCTCAACAATATTTTAATTTTTTTCTTTAAAATGGCTCCAGTTTTTTTTATTAAACTTTTCCTCTGATAGTGTAAAGGACGCTTAAAACGGCACATGTATCAAACACACTGAGTTATAGAAGGCTGCAAAAGTTCTTAAAAACTACTCAAAAGTTTTTTTTTAGCATTTTGTTCGGATAGAACAATAGACACTTACAAATGGATCTGGTGCTGTTTACTGCGGTATCTGTATTTTTGAAAATTTCAAACAAAAATGTATCATTTTAAAACTACAATATTTATGATGGAGATTTTTTGTTAATTAAATATGACTTTTAAAAGTGAATTATGAAATAATGTGTATCTCTGAATTTCTGAAAATTGGAAATGGACATGTTGAACATTTTTTCACAATACTTCCAGATTTTGTAGTTAACTTTTAAATACAATACTAAAACGTAGCAATATAAAAAACACTTCCGTATTCGCAGTTGTAAGCCCTTTTTTCAACAACATACACACACTATATACATCACATTATTCTAATTATAGTGGGAGGAATGTATCCTATTTTATGTACTTTTAAGAAACGAGGGTATTCTGCAAAGGCTGCTTCCCTCGACGAACCACAGATTTCTCATTAATGAAGTTTTGTGACGGTTCTCGCAAACAGATCTTTGAACACTCTTTCTCTCTCTGAACTGGACAATTAGTTTAAAACCATTTTTAGAAAGAACCAGAATTGTATGGTTTCTTTACATGTCGATAATATATGTACAATTGTATTTGCCGAATGTTCGTGTAGAACAAATTGCAAATAAAGCAGATGTTAAAAAAAAAAAATCTTTGAACACGAGGCACTGGCAACTCATAGCGACAACAGAGCGCGAAGCGAAAGGCTACCGGCCGGAAAATTAATTTCAGAGCGGTCGCGCAAATATACCACCACATCCAGCCGCCGCGAAAGCGCGACCAACAAGCGCGAAAATGTCGAGAAAAACAGCCTTCGCGGTCAACAGGCGTTGGAATTCGAGAGCGATCTCGAGCAAATGCTGGAGAATTGTGTGCGAACTATACTTCTGTAAAGTGTGAAGGAACGTTGTGTTGTTTTACACAGCGTTTTTCACCAAACTCGTTCCCATATTTTTCGTCTAAGAGAAAGAAGAGCAAATAATTTTGCATATAAATGTCAGAATTGTGAAGTGTTCCTGAGCTGAAGTGACGTAGGTGAGCAAGTTTTAGAATGGAACTTAAAGATCTTGAGAAACATAGAGTAGAAAACAAAATATATTATATTAAACTTATAATATATTTTTTACTCTAGTTTCGAGTCATACTCAGCCCCAATTGAAAGCATTTTCAACCTCTGAGAGCAATTAATTTATTTTACAACTCGTAATGGTTGGGAGAGACGGAAGAATGATCACATACATGAATGATGTTATAAAAATAGGAAAGAAGCTGGAACGTGACCTGCACCTCGGTACTAATTTACTTGCTTCCATACTAAGATAAAAACGTTCTTTATCAATTAGGTGATACACATTTGTGCGGTACCACTTGTTAATTGCATTTATTCTATTTCCATTAATCATTCACCAACCTTCAACATTGAAATGAAATATAATGTTAATTAAGATAGTAATAAAACCTTATTTAAAAATAATATGTTATTAATATTATTATTATTATTGTAATGAGAGATTCAATGAAACACCATTGAAACAAAGAAATATCAGGATAGAAACAACCGCTTTAGAAAATACAAAGCAAACACTAATCTCGAAAGGAATATAATTAGATTATGTTCCTAATTAATGTATCAAACACACATTAACAGAATTCTAAAGTCTTATAACCAATCCAACGCAGACAAAAAGATGCCATTAAGATATCATGGATTCCAATCACGACGACTTCATGCTTGTAAACATAAGGTATGGACATTATGAGAATGGGGACAATGCAGGAACCGATGCAGCCAGCGAAACGGCTGGAGTCGTTTAAAAAAGAGCCAGATAATACAAAGGCCACAAGATAGAATAGAATAGAAACGTAAGGATTTCGGAAGGAAAAATAATGTACGAGGGGCAGATTCGGGAGAAGAGAGAAATAAAGGGGCAAAAATGAAATAGAGGTCGAAGAGTAGGCAGATATTGGATGGTAGACAGTGGTGCAAAGGCGTTTTGGAATTTCGTAATAAAATAGTGGATTAGAGGGCGTCTTCACTCAAGAAGACCGGAGTGGAAGACAACTGAGAAGGGGGCTCGGTTTAGTACGAGGATCAGGTGACTTGGAGGAGGGGTGATATGGAGAAGGAAATGAAACGGAGACGGGGGGGTCAGATGCAGGGAGAACTAGGGCCACGGTTGATTCGGAAGCAGGGGTGAATCGGAGGCCAGGAGGGCCATTAGAGGAAGGACAGAGTCGGGGGCAAAGATGAGAAGTGGCAGAGGTAAATAGAAGTCAGGGGTGAGTCAGAGGCAGGGAGAGCTAGGACCAGGGTTGATTCAGAAGCGGAGGTGAATCGGAGGCCAGGGGGTGACTAAGAGGAAGGGCAGAGTCGGACGCGAAGTGAGTAGAAGACAGGTGCGAGTCGGAGACAGAGAGAGCTAGAATCAGGATTCATTTGGAAGAGGAGGAGACAGTGGGGTGGATAGAGGAAGGACGGAAGGACAGAGTCGGTTGCAAAGATGAGAAGCTCGAGTGAGCAGAACGTAGGGGTGAGTCGGAGGCAGTTGGTCGGAAGAGGTCGGAGGTGGGTTCAAGGCAAAGGATGCTAATACTGAAGAGAAACGGAGAACGTGTTAATGTGGTATGCTACGGGAGCGGATCAAGGAGAGCTGGGAAGGCGACGACGGAGGCTGGAAGTAAAAACGAAGCGCACGTGGGAATGGCAGAAGAATGAGGAAGGGAACAGCGTCTGAAAAACGAGCAGACAGATTCAGAGAGGGAGGCGTGGGGTCGTGGTGGAGGCGAATGCTGTTGACGATCGGTGGGGCGCCGCGCCGAGGCCAAATGTTGCCACAAAGACGCGCATCGATCCGAAGACCTCGCGGTCTGCGTCTGGCGGCATGCCATCGGCCCAACGCCGCCCTTCCCACCTCCCGCATCATCCCAACCCACGCCGTCGACTGCCGACCTTCTCACGTCCCGCCACACTATTATAATTGCTACTTCATCTGGCTCGGCCACGATCCGGTATGTCCTCCTCGCGCAATCCCTCTTGGCGCCAAATGGTCTACACTCATCCCGTCTCGCTCCGTCTCATTTTCTGTCACGCCCTCACCTCCTTACATTGTCCTGATCCTCTCCGTCAAGTCCAGTCCTGTCTCTTGGTGTCCAGAACCACTTTGCCCTATTCCTAACGGTTCCATCATTCCGTTTCTTCTCTTCAGGTTCCCTCCCAGTCACTTTCCTTCCCCTTCACGTTCCTTCCCCTTCACGTTCCTTCCCCTCCACGTTCCTTCCCCTCCACGTTCCTTCCCCTTCACGTTCCCTCCCCTTCACGTTCCCTCCCCTTCACGTTCCCTCCCCTTCACGTTCCCTCCCCTTCACGTTCCCTCCCCTTCACGTTCCCCCCCCTTCACGTTCCCTCCCCTTCACGTTCCCTCCCCTTCACGTTCCCTCCCCTTCACGTTCCCTCCCCTTTACGTTCCCTCCCCTTCACGTTCCCTCCCCTTCACGTTCCTTCCCCTTCACGTTCCTTCCGTCTTTCTCCTTCACGTTCCTACCATTTTGCGTTTATTCCCTTTCACGTTCCTTTCCAGCCCGTTGCGACCTCTTTCGTTCTGCCTCATCCTGTTCCGTTCCGACCCATCCCATTCAAACACAGTCCTTTCGGACCTGTCTCGCCGCTGCCCCTCTCCATCTCTCTCCCTCTTTCTCCCTGCCTCCCTCTCCCACTCTCGGACAAAATCCCCTTCCTGCCACTTTCCACGAAGAACAACCGCCGGCGACGCTTCCCTTTGGGCAGCCGTTCGCCCCTGAGGGGGACCCCCGCACCGGCAGTCTCTTGGAGTTGGTCTCTTCCGCAATGAGATGCCACATTCAGATTTTCTCTCTTTCGGAATGCTCTCGCAAAGGCTGACATACTTCAAATTTCAATGTTTGTAGTTTGATTATAGAAAGTACCTTCAATACTAGTTCACTTCGATAACATTATACGTTGGTGAGAGGTTGTCTTATGAAGTGTTTAATAACAGTATCTAGACTCGGAGAATATAAATCACATGACATTCATTTTGGATGTTCATTACTATTACTTTTCATATCTGAATGAAACCCAATGGTCAGATTGTCAAACAAATTTCTTACAGAAATAATAATTCAAGATTACGTTAAAATGAATTAGTTTAGCTCTGAACTGATTGTTTAGAATAATGAATTAACAGGAATCAGGAAATCAGTGCTATATTGAATATGTTTCTGAATATTCTACTAAACTCATAGTAAAATGTCTCAGTAATAAGTTCCAAAATTCTTTTCAATATCACTTTCTTTCCACATTTGTTCCTGTTACTTATCGGTCTCTTGAATTTATTCTAATTATGCTGGACACGCCCAGTTTCAAGATCAAAGGCAGAAGTTAATATTATGATGTAGCTTCAGAGCAGTAAACGAAATGCATTTTAGCTAGCAATAAACAGGGTCCTTGTTGAGATATTGAAAAAAACATGGTTTTATTATGAAAATGATTAGCATTAACCCTCTGTTACAAATAGTCTTGACTTTACATGCGCATCCACACTTAGAGTTCACCTTGCCTCCCCAGAAGTCACTAGATGGAAGATTGGTTCATGTTTTTATGTCCATACTATCGTACATGTGACGACGCCAGAGAGCCTGTTCGTCAACAAGGGTAATAAGGAAGGGTGAAAAAGAGTATTTGTATTAATAATAAATTTAACAACTGACAGATGTGTGGCTATTTCACACGAAATCTTTTGCAAGCCATGCATTGTTCTGTTCTCTTCTTCGCTTTAAAGACTTCCTTCCATTAATACCACTGTGGCTTGTGAATACAGGAATATTTACTTTGAATTCAAATCTTAAAGAAACACACAACGACAAGTGTATGAAGTATAAGGCAAATTTTTCATCCATGAATTTTGACTCTTTATAAAAAACATGAAGGAAGGAGTAGTCATGATGGAATATGTACAGAATAAAATCCATATTCAATCATAAACAACAGATTTGCCGATTTAATTCTATATCGAACATGAGGTATTTAAATAGTTAGTCCAAAATATAATAATGAGAAATATTTTCCATTTTGTGAAATAATTTCGTTCGACAGCGCATCGGAATAATGAGCAACAGATTTCGCAAACGGCATGACTGCTTGAATTACAAAACTATCTCACATGACGTTTATTTAATAATTTTGTTTTGTTTTAACTGTCACCATCAGAAACATCGAGGTTGAAGAGGCAGGTGCACAAACTATAAATAAACAGATCGTCTGTAGGGTCATTTGTTTACAGAAGAACCTTAATTTATGGACTTATAATCAAGGGCGCGTGTACGGGAGTGTTGAAAGAGAGAGCGCTCTACAGGATTATTTTTGGAAATGATGGAGACGGTGTCTATAGTAATTTCCTTGTCAGATTGTCGCGTACATCAATCCGTGGCTTTTTCTCGAGCTCACGCATCTAAACCAAGGTCCTTTATGTCTTTGCCAAAACCGTAGTGTCAAATCGCTGTGGATGGAAGAACAAACGAAGGTGACTGCTCTAATACAATCTTGAAAAAATAAAAATAGAATTTCCTAGTCAATGTTTTGGAAGTTGCATTTCGTATTATTTTAATATAAGTAAGTAATTTATACTACAAAACTAAAATTCCACTAATATAAAACACATTATTTCTTAAAACTCGGAGAAAAACTATAATTTGTCAAAATACGTTTGGAATAAACCATTGGAACCAGAGTATTTATTTCAGTTGATACCTATTTTTAAGACAATGTGAGACAATATTCTGTATGATTCTCGAACTGTAGTTTGGTTAGTTTACATTTTAGAGATGACACAACAATTCGAAACAGCACTTGTGCCCATACTCGTATTCAGGTATATCTGTATTCACGTTAATTTAAGCCTAGTTCTTGGAACACATGTAGCACAAAAGGGCGCGTGTAATCCAACTATATTTGGAATATCCTGCATGAGCTCATTTTTGAATTCGCAACAACTAAAAATGGTGATATATTACAATCGTTTTCTATTTGTACTATAGTATTCATCCTGAAATATCATTATCATTTTTCTCATTCTTATCGAACGCATTTTAAGAATATATATATATATATATATATATATATATATATATATATATATATATATATATTGCAATCTCTGCATCGTGAATAAGGGAAAACAAACGTACAAATTGCAAACGCATCCAAGGCCATTAACAGGAGCTGCCCTTCCGCTACCCAGCGCTGCTGTTCGGGGCGCGAGGGTCGGGAACACAGCCATGGGAGCAACGAGCGCGCCTATTGGTCGCCTGGCAGGGCAGGCTGCGCTGTGGAGCGCCCTCGTGCAGGACGAAGTGTCCTCGAGCCTCCTCCGCAGCTGTCAATCGGCGCGGCGGGAGCAGACAATCCACCTCACTTTCCGGAAATTCGCTTCGCGACGTGATGAGAAATCGTCCGCTAGTTGGGGGGAATGTAGCCGTGCGCTGAAGTTCCACAACGAACATGGGATGCGGACTGAGTGTGTTATTAAACAACAGTGTTCCTCACAATGATTGATACACTAACGTGAGAAAATGGTATTTTCAGTGAAAATCTTTGAAAACTAAACTTTATCTCATAAGAAACTCAATAATAGATTTATCAATCCACAATACTCAAATAGGGAGAAGAGTAAGGGATTATCACAAGATTATGAATTCGCCAATCCTCTCTACCCACAGCTATCTCATTAATAAATCTGATCCAGATATCTATCCAAAATATGGAAGAAACATGTATACAAGTAATTTTGCCTTACGATGTTGAATTTTCAAGCGTCCAAAATATAATAAAGTTCTTGGCATTAATAAAAGTCGCTACGAAATCATTAATTGACCAGTACAGTAATCCTAAACCATAAGAGTAATTAATTATTATATATTTATTATAATATTTAAAATGTAGTCATTTATTCATAAATTAATAATAGTGTCCTCTAATTGTTTTAACTGTTTTTAAAGGGACCTAAAATAAATTAAGAAATTTAAAAAAGAAGGAATGGAGCACAGTAATGTGACCTAACTGCCATCTACAATACTAATATCCAATGTGCGGAGAACCGGTAAGAAAACTATACAGCCTCCAATCAGGCAAGAGGTATGTGTGCGATTTCATTTACATACCCAAGAATTTGGGGAACATCCAAAATGAAAAATAACGATTCCATTTTAGAGTTTTTAACCGAAAAATGTAAATATTTGATTGAGGTTTCTTGCCTATTTTCAAATTTCGCTTACTGACTCCTCATACTCAGCGCATCATGGCTAATAGCAAAGCTGATACCATATGGCAAGGAAAAGGGATCCCGCTATTAAATACATGCTATTCACGTGTTGCATTATGGAACAAACATTTTCTTTATATTCTAAGTATATAAATATTTGTTGCACTGTGTATGGCAGACTGTTTTTGTTAAAATAATTTTCAGAGTTATTCGAGACTATTTAAATTCTTGTTCTTGAGCAGTGTGCATGATACTTTTGCGAAAATCATTTTATGAGCTTTTGTTTACAGCAGATTTGTCACTGTAGAACACTAGTTGGGGAATAGTTGTAGTTTCGCCACATTGCTCTCACGACAGACTAAAATTATATATATATATATATATATATATATATATATATATATATATATATATATATATATATAAAATGAACCCAGTGTCTCAACTATCGTTGTGTTTATAAAAATGTGCTCAATGCCCAGTGATTGGTTAGCCTACTGCGCCAATCTGACTGATGAGCAACTGACTAACAAAGATTGACGTATTACCGAAACGTGTGTATGAACTGGCTTTTAGACACAGTTGAGAACCATGATTTTAAATGATAGCATGGGATTCAGAAGATAGTTTCAACCAATCTTTCATGAAACTGGACACACTTTCCATTCCAATATATCGAAAGATCAGAAATACTATTGTGAAAAAAGAATATTTAAAAGAAAAGTAAATGTGATATTTCAAGAAAAAGTTAGAAAAATATTTATGCTACCACTTGTATGAAAATAGTAACGACTAGGTGAACGCGTTGGAACCTTTTGCACTCTCTTTTAAAAGTGAAAATAGCATAATGCAAAAACATAACTCCGAACGTTGGCTGGTTAGGCGGAAGAGCAGGCCCTATGGCCTGAGCCTCGCCATTAATAAAGACATTATTATTATTATTATTATTATTATTATTATTATTATTATTATTATTATTATTATTATTATTATTATTATTATTATTAACGTTTCTGGCCACCTGTGCCACGACGTTGAGGGAGTAGTAATCGAAGGTTCAAACAGGTCGCGTGCAGCAGAAGGTCACGGACACATAAATTGTGTACCTTCTGAGGCACAGAATACAAATTTGAAGAAACTAAAACGCACAACTCCGAGTTATGCGAGATGGTAGTGTGTGTTGAAATCTAATATTTTTGCGTGTTGCATGCGTGCTTACTCTTCATACTATTCAGTTTTCTGCACATTGTTTGCTCGCCTGAAATATGTTTTCTGCATGATTGGAGGGGAATGATTCCATTTCTAGCAGTACCACACTTCGTTTTTGAGAAAAAGATACATAGTTCTTTTTTTTCCTCCATGAATTATGCCGTTTGAACTTCCACCTACATTAATTTTAAAATTTCTCAACCCTACCATAAACATCTCACAATGTTTCCCACTCTGTCTATATGCATTGCCTTTACCTGTATAAAATTTGATTCAACAACGTTCAACAGCATTACGTTCATCTACCAACTCCATCCGTCGAAGCCAGAATGACTTTCATTAATTCACTCACTCCTTCGTTAATTTACTCACTCATCCGTTCACTCATCCATTCACTCATCCACGCATTCACTCACTCATCCATCCATGCATTCACTCACTCATCCATCCATGCATTCACTCACTCATCCATCCATGCATTCACTCACTCATCCATCCATGCATTCACTCACTCATCCATCCATGCATTAACTCACTCATCCATACATGCATTCACTCACTCATTCATGCAATCACTCACTCACTCGCTCACTTACCCACCCACTCACTCATCTACCCACGCATCCACTCGCTCACTCTCACACTTTCTTTCTTTACGAGGTACGTCGATATCGTTATGGAAAAAGGAGTGTTTAGACGTTTTATTTTCAAATACAAATCTGTTCTACCGCTATGACGAAGATTTTTTAAAGGTAGACAAGGAAGTGTCTATCGTAATGATAGTGATGTTGGTAGTAATACTGCTAATGGCGTTGGAGTAGGTGGAAAAATAACGCTAGTTGATTGTGAGGCAGTGGCAGGGAAACGGAGATGATGGTACAATATGAATATCTTGCCAATGGACTCTAGCGACGACAGACTGTACCGACTGTATGCTGGCACTTGTATAAAAGCAGTAACGAAATGGTAGCAGTGGCGTTGTCAAAAGTCACACAATTACCGTGGCGCAGTTAAAAAGCCCAACGAGGGCGACAGACAACAAAGGCCGGCGAGACAACCTCAGTCAGTCGCCTCCAGCATTTGCGTCTCTCTGTGGCCGCCGGCGCACCCACCACGACCCATAACCCCCTCCTCGCCTACCACGACACGGCTGCCCCACTCCGTCCTCCGTCGCCCCCACCTCGCTCCTCTGTCCCGCGCCCAGCCCCGCCCGTCCTGGGGCGTCCCGGGCTTTTAATTATTCGCGCGCGACCACAGACGCGCCGATGCGCGTTTGTTCACCGAATCCCACTCCCCGCCACGCACTGCCGCTCCGCGCCGCGCCCCGCACAGTCGCGCTCGCCCGCACACAGGAAATTCGCAGATTGAGGCTTTTTTGTTTTTTGGCCACCGTCTTCCGCTCGCTGCGCTCATTCGCTCGTTTGAGCTGCATTTGCGACAATATTTTTAAATGCTCGCCTATTCCCCTCGATTTCAGGAAACCGTGCGTTTTTCGTTTAGGTTCCTGTGCATGGATGGAAGTCGGAAACCGTAAAATCATTTATTGTTTGAGTTGCGAACCATATGTTCATGGTCATAAACTTGAGAAATAAAAAAGAGCGGCAGATTTTCATTTATTCCATTAGTTCTTGCGAAGTAGTGTCCAATATAAACGAAAAAAAAGAAACAATATCTCACCGACACACTTCGTTTATTGCTTCATCTTATCGTTGAAAACGACATTGGTAAATGATTGTTGATCAGCAAGAAAGTACCATGAAGGATCAACTCTTCAACCATCACGTTTTTGTTGTCATTTTCCTCAGTGTTTCCAGGTCCCTGGCTATCTTCTGCCCGTTTCGTTTTTGTGTATTCAGCTCGTAATTGTCTCCTCTAGCATATTGTTTTGCCTTCCCTCTGCCGACGTCCCTCGGCAACATGTTTTTTGCCACATACACTGTCTCGTCCTACGAGCCAGCCCAACTCACCCGCCCTACTCGCCCGCCCTACTCGCCCGCCCTACTCGCCCGCCCTACTCTCCTGCCCTACTCGCCCGCCCTACTCGCCCGCCATATTCGTCCGCCCTGCTCGCCCGCTCTACTCGCCCACCCTACTCGCCCGCCCTACTCACCCGCCCTACTCGCTCGCCCTATTCGCCCGCCCTACTCGCTCGCCCTATTCGTCCGCCCTATTCGTCCGCCCTACTCGCCCGCCACTACCTCTCCCTAGTATTTCGATCTACCATTCCGCTCACTCAGCATACATCCGACCCCATTTGTCACCCAGTGACCACGTTTAACTTAGCTTCGTACTGGCGCGTTGACCATCTTTTCCAAGTACCTTCGTCTGTTCTCCTGCTCCCACCATGCATCATTCCTCTCCTCCCCTACCACCGCGCTCCGTCGCTTTCTAGCCACTCAGCTTGGCGCGGCCGTTCGCCGACACAACGAATTAAAAAGGGCCGGCGGAGGCGAGCCCTTTAATTAGAAGGGCTCCGCGGGCGGCGCTGGCGCGGTGGAAGGGAAGGGACGGGACGGGACGGGAAGAGACTGCTGCGATGGCGAGGGCCTCTGCAACGAGTGTTCATTACTTCGCAGCGGCCGAGCCGCGGCCGCGCGCAGCGATCTTCCGAGGGCGAACGCGCTGACGACGGCCGCGCCCCAACCCCCCTCTCCGCGCGGAATGCGCCTTTGTCTGCATTGTTAATGCAATGGAATTGTTCTCTGTAAAGATTTTATTCTTTTTTTGTCGTTTTGCAACAGTTGAGGGAATAGTGTACGGTTCAGTGTCAATTGTCTCACAAACATAGAAGAGAATATTTATAGCATGCATCCTGAATATTTTAAAGAACTATTTCTACCCTCCCTCTCCCTCTCTCCTTCTCATTCCCTCACTCTCCCCCTCTCTCAATCTCTCTCCCCTCTCTCAATCTCTCTCCACCTCTCTCTCAATCTCTCTTCCTCTGTCTCAGGCTCAGTCTATCTGTCTCTCTTTCAATCTCTCTCCCCCTCTTTCGCAAACACTCTCCCCCTCTCTCGCAATCTCTTTCCCCCTCTCTCGCAATCTCCCCACTCTCTCAATCTCTCTTCCCCTCTCTCTCAATCTCTCTTCCCCTCTCTCTCAATCTCTCTTCCCCTCTCTCTCAATCTCTCTTCCCCTCTCTCTCAATCTCTCTTCCCCTCTCTCTCAATCTCTCTTCCTCTGTCGCAGGCCCAGTCTGTCTCCCTCAATCTCTCTCTCCCTTTCTCTCAATATTTCTCCACCTCTCTCTCTCTCAATATTTCTCCACCCCTCTCTCAATCTCTCTCCACCTCTCTCTCAATCTCTCTCCACCTCTCTCTCAATCTCTCTCCAACTCTCTCAATCTCTCTCCACCTCTCTCTCAATCTCTCTCCACCTCTCCCTCAATCTCTCTTCCACCTCTCCCTCAATCTCTCTCCACCTCTCTCTCAATCTCTCCGCCTCTCTCTCAATCTCTCTCCACCTCTCTCTCATCTATCTCCACTTCTCTCTCAATATTTCTCCACCTCTCTCTCAATCTCTCTCCACCTCTCTCTCAATCTCTCTCCACCTCTCTCTCAATCTCTCTCCACCTCTCAATCTCTCTCCACCTCTCTCTCTCAATCTCTCTCCACCTCTCTCCACCTCTCTCTCTCAATCTCTCTCCACCTCTCTCTCAATCTCTCTCCACCTCCCTCTCTCAATCTCTCTCCACCTCTCTCTCAATCTCTCTCCACCTCTCTCTCAATCTCTCTCCACCTCTCTCTCAATCTCTCTCCACCTCTCTCTCTCAATCTCTCTCCACCTCTCTCTCTCTCAATCTCTCTCCACCTCTCTCTCTCTCAATCTCTCTCCACCTCTCTCTCAGTCTCTCTCTCTCTCTCTCTCTCTCTCTCTCTCTCTCACACACACACACACACACACACTAGCACTGTTGTGAAAGTAGGGTCTGGTTCAACTTTTGGTGTTATTGGTTTCAAAAAAATATAAATACCTCAGTGATGTTTTGATTGTAGTGTTTTTATTCAGAATAGTCTCCATTTGAATCAATTCGCTGCTGACGACAATTTAAAAAACTGTTTACAGCATTTTCTGTAATTTTCTGTTCGAATTTTTTTAAACTGCGGCCGAAGTTACTTGAATTTTTGTATGGGGTCGTGTCGCCATTTTTCGTCTCCATCTTCAATTTGGGAAAATCCAAGAGTCGCAGTGTGCAAGATCAGGGGAATGCGCAGAATGGTCGAGCACCAAAATTCCAAAAAAATGAGGAGTTTCTACCACTTGTGGGCCGGGGCATTGCGCGGGGCCTTGTTTTGACATTTAGGTTTGCGTTCGACTAATCCCACAAATGCACATAAATGGTTTACAATACCTAATCATATTCTGAATTTACTGTTTCTCCTACGGACACAAACATTTAGTGCGATACTGCCTTACAATCAAGAAACACTGTCATCAATAACTTCACATAGCTTTTTTGCTTGAATAGTTTCTTCAGCTTTTTGGGCGGGGGAGGGGTTCTCAACCACTCCGCCCTCTGTCGCCGCCTCACTATTTCATTCTCAAAACAGCATGTCTCGTTCCCAGTCGCGTATTTGTCATATTTCGGTCATGTTGACCCTTTCTGAACAACACTTTGGAAATATGGTGTCACATCGCTCTGAGAACAAGAAATTCATTTCGCCGTGAGGATGGTCGCAGAAAGGCATCTGCCTAGGAGACGGCGCATCCCGGACAGCCACGCAAATTTTTTTTTCATCCCCTCACACCTACTTGCATCAGGAGTATATCAGGAACTTTGGTATATTTAACCTCCTGACCGCATCGTGTACCCGAAATATTTCTACCGTCTCACATGTTCTCTTTCACCCCTGCGTTTAAGACTGACGTTTATTGTTCTAAATGCATTTCCACTTGCCTCAAAGCTAAATATGTAAAAGTGTATAATATTTATAAAAAGTAAAGTAATTTCTTCACAGGATGTGAAATAAATTTGATGTAAAAAATATTTATTTCCGTTTAAATTACAATGAAACGGAAAATTAGAAAATTTAATCCCTATATTTTCTATTTAGTCCAGAGTTCACGCGTGTATTTCCGTATCAAATAGATAATAAATGAATGTGGATCACCCACGAGGCAGATGTATGAAAAATTTAAATCAATAAAAAAGTACTATGAATTCGTTGAAAAGACGCCTTAAGATCGAGGAAGGGGAAGGAGAGCACCAGGTCGCTATGAGTTGTCAGCACGATATTGAAGCTCCCAGTAGTCCCTCTAATCCAGGCTCGTGTGATAACCAGATGTTTCAAGCACATTGCGTCCCAGCGTTCTCTCGAGTGTCAACTCTTGAAATGTAAAGTCACAGGGTTATTATCTCCTCTCTTGTTGCCACAGATGTTGCGTTCTACTCTGTGGTAAGCTAGAAAAATCTCAGTCGAGTGCTAAGAGAGGACGGGAGAAAAAATAAATACGCGAAGACGAGGAGCTGAAGTAGCTTAGGACAGCACGAATATAAACCGACTGGGAAGAAACAGCTGTCGCAGCTTTGCCCCTTGCTAAGATGAGATTATGCAATCTGCTGCGCACAAGTGTATCACACTAGAAATAGTCGCATTTTGCCCCTAAGACGATTTGTCGTTGAAATAACACGTACGCTTTTATTATGCTTGACGTATGTAAGAAAAGCATATATACTTTGTACCACACTTTTGTTCTTGACGTAGGAGAATTACGTAATGAAGGAAAAAGTTGTTTTCTAGTGTCATCCAATAGCAGGAGCCTTCCCAGAAACGTAATTTAGCCTCGAAGCCATAAAATCGAAATACCGGAGGAAGTGGCTAAAGGCATCACTAGTGTTATTAGAGAACATCTGACCGGTAGGTTCTACATTCGAATACCTACAGAGGCAGGACTAGTTAGATAGCTAGGTTGAGTTCAGTCACTGGAGGTGAATTGCAGCGGCCGGCGGTTCCAATCGATAGTTCTCCGTGGTTTATCCGATCAATGTTCAGTGAAAGCCGGAGCACTACCATAACAAACGGGACACGGACTGCGTGCGATGTTTTCTTCGTCTACCTTATCTTACACATACATGCACTTACGGCACAAGCCGGAAGACCAATCGGGAGCTTAGACCTTGTCCCAACCGGGGCGGTGCCCCTCTGGTGAGAGAAACCTGGTTAGGAAAACTATAGCTGATAGATAGGTTGGCGCTGGTTCTCACCATTCTTCAGGGGAAGATAATCGCCCACTCCTGAGGATTCTTTTATTTTATATCGCTTTCGTTTATTAGGGAACTTCTTGGTTTCGTCACACTTAGAACCACACAAGATATTCATTCAGCACTGAATTGAAATGTGAAGCGGGCCTGAATAGATCTGTGATATTATAGAATTGTCTACGTGAATAAAATGAGAAAGATTCTTCCTATCCATGAAATTTCAAATAAATTCTCCCAATCCGTTCCGGAAACGCGTCTCTTACTTCAGCGCAACAGAGGAAGGTTGATGCTCCAACATCTCGCCGCTTCCCGGTATTCGCGATGCGAGGGGTTACCGCATTCGCGTCGGTGGGTTGGTATCCCCGTAACCGCATTACCCTCGACGGTCGTCGACGCTCGCTTCGTGTCAAGCGCCCCCGCCGCCGTAGGAAATGTTATTTCGCCCGTCGGGATCTGATCGCCCGGACACCCTCGCCCCACCGCCCACCTGCAGTCGGAATAAGCCACCTGCCGGCCCAACTCCACTCGCTCTCGGTCACTGATTTGTTGGGCCCCTCGCATGTGCACCTTACTTCAAATACTTTAACCGCGGCCTGCGCTTTAAGCTTCTTGTAGCAATAACTAATTCTTAGACATAAAAGAAATAGAACTCATAATTATTTAAATTAATTTAACGAAAATTTAAAATATAAAAATAATTATTTTTTAATATATTAGAACATTAACTCATTTCAAAACTTACATAAATTTCTAGACCTTCACTTTCCTCAGTCCTTTCATGTCTCAATCTCGTCATCTCAAAACTTACCCTCATTCCTACTCCTTCGCGATCTGCCATTCCAATTCCCAGTTTCCGACACGCTTCTTCCCATTCTCTTCTTTCCACCTCACACGTCTTGTCTATCCAGCCTCCTTGAGCTTTTTCTTTCCTCGTCCACCCGCAGCGACTCTGTCAATCTGCAATCCCAGTCTGACACCTACTCGCCACTCTCCATCGTTTCATTCTCTGTCCTTTCTACACAATCGAAACTCGGTAGATCCCGGCTTTCTCCTTTTAAAACTTCTACTACTCAGACATTTCCGTCACCGCATTTCCTGCTGCTCTCATCTGCTCTTTTCAACTTTTGCCTCTTCACATTCCACCCTGCGCCCCCATCGTCCCCGCTCGCCCACCCGGCCAATCGGTGTCCCATCACCCACCCGCGATGACATTTGAAGGCTTATCGAACGGCTCGCGGGCGGAAGAGCGCGGGCGCTGGGCTCAGCCGCGCATTACTGCGCCGAGATGCGCGCAGAAGGCGGAACGCCGGGAAGGGGATTCCCCTCGCAGAGGAGAGCGCTAATCGCAGCACCCTCGTTCCCGTTCCGGGCGCTCAGCCGCTATCAGCACCAAGAGCGACTGACTGGTAAAGTCAGCCCTCGAGGCAACAGACGAACGCTTTCTCCCTTTGAGTGCAGTAAAAAAACTTATTTACTAATTAACTAGCTGTTAACTTGACTCGGTTTGCCTTTTCATATTTCCGTCTCGTACCTCGCCCTCTCGTACCTCCCCCTCTCGTCCCTCCCCCTCTCGTCCCTCCCCCTCTCGTCCCTCCCCCTCTCGTCCCTCCCCCTCTCGTCCCTCCCCCTCTCGTCCCTCCCCCTCTCGTCCCTCCCCCTCTCGTCCCTCCCCCTCTCGTCCCTCCCCCTCTCGTCCCTCCCCCTCTCGTCCCTCCCCCTCTCGTCCCTCCCCCTCTCGTCCCTCCCCCTCTCGTCCCTCCCCCTCTCGTCCCTCCCCCTCTCGTCCCTCCCCCTCTCGTCCCTCCCCCTCTCGTCCCTCCCCCTCTCGTCCCTCCCCCTCTCGTCCCTCCCCCTCTCGTCCCTCCCCCTCTCGTCCCTCCCCCTCTCGTCCCTCCCCCTCTCGTCCCTCCCCCTCTCGTCCCTCCCCCTCTCGTCCCTCCCCCTCTCGTCCCTCCCCCTCTCGTCCCTCCCCCTCTCGTCCCTCCCCCTCTCGTCCCTCCCCCTCTCGTCCCTCCCCCTCTCGTCCCTCCCCCTCTCGTCCCTCCCCCTCTCGTCCCTCCCCCTCTCGTCCCTCCCCCTCTCGTCCCTCCCCCTCTCGTCCCTCCCCCTCTCGTCCCTCCCCCTCTCGTCCCTCCCCCTCTCGTCCCTCCCCCTCTCGTCCCTCCCCCTCTCGTCCCTCCCCCTCTCGTCCCTCCCCCTCTCGTCCCTCCCCCTCTCGTCCCTCCCCCTCTCGTCCCTCCCCCTCTCGTCCCTCCCCCTCTCGTCCCTCCCCCTCTCGTCCCTCCCCCTCTCGTCCCTCCCCCTCTCGTCCCTCCCCCTCTCGTCCCTCCCCCTCTCGTCCCTCCCCCTCTCGTCCCTCCCCCTCTCGTCCCTCCCCCTCTCGTCCCTCCCCCTCTCGTCCCTCCCCCTCTCGTCCCTCCCCCTCTCGTCCCTCCCCCTCTCGTCCCTCCCCCTCTCGTCCCTCCCCCTCTCGTCCCTCCCCCTCTCGTCCCTCCCCCTCTCGTCCCTCCCCCTCTCGTCCCTCCCCCTCTCGTCCCTCCCCCTCTCGTCCCTCCCCCTCTCGTCCCTCCCCCTCTCGTCCCTCCCCCTCTCGTCCCTCCCCCTCTCGTCCCTCCCCCTCTCGTACCTCCCCCTCTCGTACCTCCCCCTCTCGTACCTCCTCCTCTCGTACCTCCCCCCTCTCGTACCTCCCCCTCTCGTACCTCCCCCTCTCGTACCTCCCCCCTCTCGTACCTCCCCCTCTCGTACCTCCCCCTCTCGTACCTCCCCCTCTCGTACCTCCCCCTCTCGTACCTCCCCCTCTCGTACCTCCCCCTCTCGTACCTCCCCCTCTCGTACCTCCCCCTCTCGTACCTCCCCCTCTCGTACCTCCCCCTCTCGTACCTCCCCCTCTCGTACCTCCCCCTCTCGTACCTCCCCCTCTCGTACCTCACCCTCTCGTACCTCACCCTCTCGTACCTCACCCTCTCGTAACTCACCCTCTCGTACCTCACCCTCTCGTAACTCACCCTCTCGTAACTCACCCTCTCGTACCTCACCCTCTCGTACCTCACCCTCTCGTACCTCACCCTCTCGTACTTCACCCTCTCGTACTTCACCCTCTCGTACCTCACCCTCTCGTACCTCACCCTCTCGTACCTCACCCTCTCGTACCTCACCCTCTCGTACCTCACCCTCTCGTACCTCACCCTCTCGTACCTCACCCTCTCGTACCTCACCCTCTCGTACCTCACCCTCTCGTACCTCACCCTCTCGTACCTCACCCTCTCGTACCTCACCCTCTCGTACCTCACCCTCTCGTACCTCACCCTCTCGTACCTCACCCTCTCGTACCTCACCCTCTCGCAACTCACCCTCTCGTACCTCACCCTCTCGTACCTCACCCTCTCGTACCTCACCCTCTCGTACCTCACCCTCTCGTAACTCACCCTCTCGTACCTCACCCTCTCGTACCTCACCCTCTCGTACCTCACCCTCTCGTAACTCACCCTCTCGTAACTCACCTTCTCGTACCTCACCCTCTCGTACCTCACCCTCTCGTACCTCACCCTCTCGTACCTCACCCTCTCGCACCTCACCCTCTCGTACCTCACCCTCTCGTACCTCACCCTCTCGTACCTCACCCTCTCGTACCTCACCCTCTCGTACCTCACCCTCTCGTACCTCACCCTCTCGTACCTCACCCTCTCGTACCTCACCCTCTCGTACCTCACCCTCTCGTACCTCACCCTCTCGTACCTCACCCTCTCGTAACTCACCCTCTCGTAACTCACCCTCTCGTAACTCACCCTCTCGTAACTCACCCTCTCGTAACTCACCCTCTCGTAACTCACCCTCTCGTAACTCACCCTCTCGTAACTCACCCTCTCGTAACTCACCCTCTCGTAACTCACCCTCTTGTAACTCACCCTCCTCTCATAATTACCTCCATACGAGAACATGTAAAATTCAACTGTTTTCATATTTCCCCCGGATTCACGATCCTCTTGATCCTGGTAAGTTATTCAGTGAATATCGAACTCGATCGGTATCGAAGGCAATAACAATCAATAATGTATTAGTAAAAAATAAAGATATATTCGAAATAACAGTAATTTCCATTTCACTGCTTCTTGTTCTACTATAGTTCAAAGTAACTAAAAAGGACTGCTTTATAAAGGCCCATCTACGAAACATGCCTGATCACGGGCAGCAGGGTCAGGTGTCCGCTTAAATGAAAGAATATTTAAAGGTGTCTTATGAAAAAATAAGAAACTAAGCAAAAAATGCGGAATCGGCAGAAAATCTTATATTACAGAGTCCTGGTTACGAAAAATTGGATAAATACAGATGCTAAATTTAGAAAAAATCGTCTATCACGCGGTGCAGCCAGAATCGAAGTTTTGTGAGTCCTTGATACCGAGAAACCAATCGACGGTAAAACGTGTGTGTCCCTCCGTCTTGAACAACACTAGCGCCTAAACCGTGCAGCGTATATTCTCGAATATTAATATTCTCCAATCGATCTGACAGATGTCGATGAATTTTAAACTGATATTTGAATTTTGGAGGGTACTTTACAAGAAGCCCAAGGAACATTTTTCAAATTTACAAAATGTAACTGCTTTTTATTAAATTTTGTTGTTCGCTAGAGTAAAGAACGTTTAAGAAAATGGTGCATGTCTCGTTAAAAACCCTGACTTTTCAAAAATTGCAGAAATTGAAAAGTTTTTCGGAGTCTTCCTCCAAATAAAATATAAAGTATAGAGATTTTTCCCATAATGAAATCTTAAATCTCTTTTTTAAAGATAGATTATTGAAGTAATGCCATATACATGTACAGTACAAACAATGTTTTTGAACAGTTGAGTACTTTTTGCATAACTTTGCCTGAAAACACGGGCAATATGAAGCACATGCAGCAATATGAAGCATATGCGCTTTATTTACATCGATCTAATTCGAACAAGCATTCCATCCTCTATATCTGAAAACTATTTTAACCAATATTACAACCAGTACTGTAACGGATAAAGCGTCGCCTTCTAGTTTCCAGCGGATCAAAACGCTCTCTGTAAATAAAGCACATTCACAACTCCAAATCCACTTCAGCCAAACAGCAAGAACGAACTCCCCCGTTACGAAAGGAAGCGGAAATGTTTCTCGTATGGCGTGTAATCCAGTTGAGAGAGTTGGACGGCGTTTCGCTCTGAGCGAGGTCGCCAATCGGGCGGTCCACGCCCGCAGACCGGCGGCTGATTTAGGGAGCGGGCAGGGGGCGGTAAATCCGCGAGGTGGCCGTTGTGGCGGCGGTGTGTGAGAGGGGGGAGGGGCGCTGCGGGCGAGACACGGCAGCGCGGGAATTAGCATTAAAAGCTGCCTAATGGGGTCCATGCGCTTCGCCGCTCGTGTGGGCAGGAGGGACGGAGGCAGCCGAACCAGTCGGTGGCCTTGAAGCGAGATGGACGTCACTGTGGACGATGAGGGAGAATGCAAGTGGAGGTAAAGTTGAAGGTTGTAGTGGTGATAGTGAGGAAGATAGTGGGTGATTGGTGATTGGTGCCGGTGACGGTGACAGTGATGGTGATAGGTGATAGGTGAATGGGGAATGGTGTTGGAGATGGAGATGGAGGAGATGGAGATGGAGGAGAGGGAAAGGGAGAGGGGGAGGTGATGGTGATTATCATGTTGCATGTGATGATGATTATCATGATTATGATGGTGAGGGTGCCTGGGATGATTGTGGTAGTCATGTGAGGTGGAGCAGGTTAGGGGTGGAGTTTTGGTGAAGAATGCTTAAGATTTGTATGTTGATTTTGAAGATGGAGATTTCATTGAAGATCGTATTCATATTGTTTCCAGTAAAGGATATCGTGATGATAGTGATGGTGATAATGTTGAAAGTTGTGAAATCCCAAATCAAATACCACATCTTGATCAAAAGAAAATTAGTTTTATACGTTGAAATATTTCACATTCACGAAGGCGAAAGTTTGAGTGGATGGATAAAATATATCATTGGAATACGAAACGCAAAATAGAAAATATGAGATAGCATTACCTTTTTTTGCAAATTTCATTAGAATAATAATTTTAAATAAGTACATTCGTAACAATTGAACATTAAATGTAGAATTGTAACATTGTCATTTTAAATATTTCTGACAAATAAAATGTACATTTTTAAAACAATCCACTGCAATAGTTCATATTCGGTAGTGATATTTGGAATAATATTTTCTTAATTTTTAGATAAACATCAATTAATCAAACATATATATAATATATATCCCCTTGGCACCAGGGTAAAAAAGATTATTCTATAAATATAATATTAATAGACGCTCACAATGAGGACCTAAGCAATGGATGTTCTAAAAAATTTTTGTTGCCGAGTTATAAAACATTTTTGACAAAATTATCGGTCATAAATGCCAAATCAATGTAGAGAAATATAGATATCATCAATACAAATAAATAAATACATTGTTTGAAGTACCTGCCATTAATTTTAGAATTTTTAACTTTTAAATACTTTTTCAACTTGCTCATTCAATTACTAAAACAAATATCACGTCCAATGAATTGCGGAGTATCAATTCAAACCTATTTAACTCAAAATCTACTGAATATGAAATGTAAACACATTGTAAGTATTATCTAAGAGACCAACTTTGTTTTTGTTTTACGTTGATAACCCAACTGAAGACTACATTTTTGTTGATCCTCCCTTCGCCTCTAACAACCTGTCTTGCAACACGACCCGGTCGACAGGCGTGAAACCTGCAGCTGTTTCCGAGGCAGCGGAGGCATTCAATAAATTCAAAAACGTCAATAATAACATCACTTCAAGCAGTTGCAGTTATCGGATAATGGTGCGCAATCGACAGTATTTGACAACCGAAAGAGGATGATCGGAAATAGTTAAAAATTGTCAAAACGCCTACGGCCGTGTGGAGATTTTAATAACAAAGCGACGTTCGTGAAGGGTGCCGAAACAACGTATCGACAAAACCGTACGTCAGAGAGAAAAGCTATTCCCTTTACAGAACGTGATCTCTCTAAAATGGAACGAATAAGGTCTTACGTCGGAGTTGGGTAGAAATTGACAGTCGATGAATAGTTCCACGCTCACCAATGTCGACACGAAAGTTTCTGGCTCATATTTATGTGGAATTAAGCAATAGTACGGAATTAAATACTTTTCTAAATATGCTAACAAAAGTTAGCACAGTGTCTGGTGTTCAAAATCAAACCGATGGATTACTGCTTATAAGAGTGGTACATACATAAGTACATCATTAACAATTTTGATAATTTTATTTCACAATTTTCACGAGCGATTTCTAACGGTAAAACATTTGAATGTGAACCGAACAATGGGCAAAAAATTATTTTATAATATAACAACTCAGAGGATAATGTAGGAAATAAACTCGAAATATAACTCTCATAGCATTTTTTTTCTTTAGGTCAAACAAATTTCTACTCAAGAACCTCATGTTCCGAAGTCATCCTTGCTTATTACACTCTTAACAAGTAATACGTAACATTTGTACCTACACGACAAGAGGGATTTCTTATATTGGATATTAAAGCTTTGCCAGAAACCACGCTTTTGGATGGGTTTTGTTTATTCTACGCGCCCCAATAATCAAGAGTGCTGCTGAGTTTGCATATTGTTTGTTACACGTAGAAAAATTGTTTGAAACGGAGTACTCTTCGTATTACTTAGAAATGCAAACCTACCAAAATATTGTTATAACTTCCGTTTGAGAGTCATTGCCTTACAACGAAATACATTAAGCAAAGCTGTTATTCTTATCTGCAGCACGATAGGAGAAAAACTTTTCATACTCTGAACTGAAATAACACCTAACAATTATCCATTTTAGACTATTTCCATATAAATTGTGTTTTTCAATGAAAACCAATACAGCTTATGAGAAGACTTTTTTGAAGTAAGTGTAGATTTACGTAAACATTTTTTAAAAGTAATAATTATATGTAACATGCTCGGGAGTGAATAAATCTACAAAATTATGGTTTCTAGATCCTCGACGTAAAATCAAATATTTAGTGTTTAAAGAATCTTTGGAATAGGTTTTATTCTAATAAAATGTAAAAAAAATTGTCAAATAACCTTTTTTCAAATTTTTATGATGCTCGAGAAAAGCGATCTAAATTAATTCAAGACTCCCTGCAAACAAAGTTATTCAATTAAAAACCAAGATTCATTTCGAAAACTTTCAAACACAGTTTTCTATTGATTCAATTTTGAAACACTTTTTCACCGTTAAAGGTCAAAAGTAATCATTAAAATTCTCGACATTTCCATAAAAGATGTTTCGTCCTTTGTTTATTAAAACTCCAACAGCAGACCGGTTGAACAAATCTCTAAGTCCAATAGAAAATGAAAACATCGCGCCATCTGCATTTCATTTGCAGCATTTCATTCAACTTTTCATTTTCCATGAAAGTGTCGCTCGCGGACCCCAGTAAAACAAAACATATATCAAAAATTAATTTACCTCTCTCTGAACTAACGTTTCGTTTATTTTCATCTCTCACAGAACACTCAAAATCAACAACTTGTGAAGTATTTCAGGCTTAGATATCCGCACGGTACATGCTTTTTTTTAGGAGTCCGTGAAAAATTCTCCATGCAGAGAGAACATGTACTAGGATAGAATATTATTGCATTGATTCCTTACACAAAAGTTCAATATCATCATTGTTAGAGAAATTTACTTTGATACGGAAAAATTGTTACAATTATCATTTTTGGAAAATGCTTAATTATCGGTTTTAATAATGGTGTTATAAATGACGCATCCTTCGTCGACGGGTGAGCGTCGCGCTCACCTTTGATTTCGATTGTCACTATTAAAAGTTATAACAACAATAAATCCTTGAAACTTCGTTTAACTTTCTGGGAATGTTTTAGGCATACAACAGTGAAGTATTTGCGAGAATCTGCCCCTCCAATTGCCAGTGAGCCATTGATTTTGTAGCTTCTCCGTAAACGTGCGCGGAACACTCATCGTCGATCGCGGTAATAATTTATTCTTGAACTGCAATTTTTAGTTTAACTCACTAGGTTTAATCTAAATATGTAAATACCCTATCGGTTAGTTATTAATGAAACTGAATAGTTTGTCTTCAAAATTTATTTGTATTATGTATACTTCTCCCTTTTGTGGTTTTATAAAAACATCTTCGGCCTTTCTCTTGACTCTAGAAGTAGTCTAATTACCAATCCATTTGCGTATCGAAATAGTAATACAAAGCTTTTGCTTTGGAGTACATAAGATATCTAAACTACACTAACATCAAAATTAAACATTGTTCTATAATGCAAACGACTCTAGGGAGAAACAAATTGCTCTATTCAACACGCCCTTTAGAATTTAATTTCACGTTAAATGGTACTCAATGTGGCTGATCTCGGTGGCAGTGCATGAAGTTGAGAGTCGATGAGAGCGAAAATCCGCATGGTGCATGTCAAACACGTCCTGTTTACACATTGTCCATCACTCTTTGTAGAAAAATCGACAGACGACGTCGACAGCTTGTTTGCGACACAGGCGAAGAAAACTAAAGCGATTCTCCGTCTCGCGCGTTCTTCGCAGTTGATCTCCAGTCAAATGCGCGACTGATTGATTGCTAGTGATTCCGGGACCGTCCACTACTAGGGTCATTAGTCCCGTGCAGGATTTTTCTCTGGAGGTCGTAGTGACGGTCTTCCCCTGCTATATGGCGAGATCCGGTGCCGACCTACCGTCGGTTGGCGGAAACGTCCCCAACCAGGTATCTCCCACCAGCATGACGCCGCCCCAACCGGGGCAATCTCTAAGCACCTGACTGTTCTCCCGACGAGTATGGTAGTGTACTGTATGTTAGCGGAAGTGTGTGTAAGGGGTAGGATAGGACAAGGAAGAGGAAGGGGAAATCGCGCGCGGTCCGTGGCCCGTTTGCTAGGGTACTGCTCCGGCATTCGCCTGGTGTTGATCGGAGAACCCACGGAAAACTACCGAGTGGAGCAGTGCCTCTGCCGGAAGGTCCTAGGTCAGTACTTGCTCGGGGTGATAAGCGCGGAACCCACGTTCAAAAGACTAACCTCTTTAACACGCCCCGCCGGCGAGGCTTCGCGCGTAATCATGCCGAGGGGCGCCCCATGTTCAACTCCACACCACTCGCGCATCTAACTGAACTCGCGGGGGCGCAAATGGGTTCACATCCCGAGCAGCGTGCTTCTGGATATAGAGTCCCGAGCAGCCTTGCTTTCAGAGAGAATACAGAAACACAGGGCGTATACAGAACCCCATGCTCTTACTCTCCTCGCTTTTGTCCCAGCCGCACAGGCCGTGCAGCAACGTGGGTAGGGACAGCAGTCGGGCAGGGCACCGTCAGTCAATGCCATAAGGGACACTTCGCTGCGAATGACTGCGTTCAACGGTTACCGAGGATGTCCATTTCAGCACGGGGTATACGTAGGGAGTTCTTTCCATGCAGAAGTGTCGTTTTTTAGAAAATTGAATAGAGACAAAATATCCTGTGCTGTTACAACAGTACTTGCTTTCCGGCATTATTATTATCGTAATGATTATTATTATTTGTAATGATTTTGTAATATTATTATCATACTTAAACCGCAAAACTTCTTCCATCATGCAAAATGTTTGCCCACGCATTTAATGAAATTTCATTAATTTAATGTAATTTAATTCATTTAATTTAATTAATTTAATTAAATCAGTGAATTTCATTAAAAAGCATTTAATGAAACTACAGCGCCAACCCTCAATAATCGTAACAACCTTCTTCACGTAAAAAGAAAGTTGAACATTATTTCGAAAATTCAGAGGTATCCATGGAAAAGGAATGAGAATCAACGAAAATAAAGTAAATCATCACATATTTGAGAAAATCATCTTTACGCAATTTTTTTAAAAAATTCACTCAACATGAACTGTTTGCACGCTGGCATTGTTCACAGGCAGACACTTGTTTTACCTTAAAACAATTTTTTTCTACATGGTCAAACCACAAATTGCCGATTATGAATATACAACATACGTATATTTAGATAATGAAATTCACTATATATTGGAAAAACAATTATTCACTTTTTTGGAAATGAGACCAAACCGAGATTTTCTAACACTAACTCGCCGTTTTTCTTTGCAACATTACATAATATTCTCTGTATTGTCTATCTATACTACATTGTCATAACATTCTCTACACCCATTATCCTTGTAGCTACCGGCGGTGAGCATCATATCACAAAATGCATGATAATTTCAGGGAGGATTTTTATAGTCTACCCTCCCATATATACACACTAATGTACTGGTTATGAACGATGACACAGGATAATTGATAAAACAGATATTGGTTGACAATGTTACACATATTTAATAACTTAAAAAAATTAGATACACTAATTTGTCGAAATACGCAGAGCGTTGTAAAATACCCCCTAACGTTAATTACTTAAAAACTTTTTATATTTTTGACACAAAAACACCTCTCAATTATTCACAGATTAAATCAATGAATTCACACGGGTCAGACAATGATATCTCCCATTCCTCACCTATTTTTGATCCATCGTAGTCCAAAAAGGAGACAGACAGAGAGAGAGAGAGAGAGAGAGGGGAAAGATAAAATGAGAAAGAGAGAGACAAACAAAGAGAAAAACAGAAAGGTGTAGAGAGAAAGATGTAAAGAGAAAGGTGGAGATAGAAAGATAGAGAGGAGGAAGAGAAAGAGAGAAAGGGGGAGCGGATCGGTCGCCCTTTGTGGCAGGCCGCAGCGCTATCCCTCAGCTGCGAGTTCAGGGCTCCAGTCGTTCACCTCCGGCAGCCATCACTGCTTATCTAAAAGATCTCATTGTATTGATTTCTGACTTTCGAAAGTTTTTTATCCAAATAATATTGAAAAAACTGTTGTTGTTTTCATTTTACTGAAATAAATGTAATTGGCCAATGAGAGATACGTTATTAGTCACAATTTTGAGGTTTTTAAATTGACCATATCACGATTCTCATTTCGCAACTCTGTTACCATTCAATATTATAGGTTTATATTTTCTAATCATTCGACAGAACCTGACATTTTGTCTTGACTCGCTGATGATTTGTAAGTGGGCCCTAAAGATGATTGTCTTTAGAAGAATGTCTCAAGACTATGTCTCAAAACTGCAGGAGAACTATGTCAGGAGAACTATGTCTCAAAACTGCAAAATGTGATTCGTAATTATCTCTCACTGAGATATTATAATATATTGACGCTACCATTTGTGTCCGCATTGAAACCACACAACAAGGAAAACAAACTAGTTGTAATGAGAGAGCGTGCGCTTCTACAACCGGAGTCAGTAGCTGATTGGCTGTCCAGGAGACGTCGAATCCTAGGCACAGGTGCTTAGCATTTCGCCCTGAAGAAGCCCACATGGGTGGGCATTTCGGCCCTGGTGGCCGAAACATTAACACCTGTGCCTTGGACGCATGGTCTCCTTGACAGTCAAGTAGTTGTAATTTTAACGTTATTGCATGTGAATTGAGGCATAGAGAACAGCACTTCCCTACAATACTTTCGTGCGACTAATTTCCGGATGTGTAAAATACTTTTGCCGTTTTGTCGCTTCCGAACATCTTCACCCCAATTTCCTTCCCATTCGTCACAGCCATTCGTCAGCCCCGCCTTTGGAATTCTCTATCGCTGGAATTGCCTCCAGGCTCCTTTCCCATGCAGGCCTCGTAACTCTTGCCCTCTCCATATTCAATGGATTCCAAAGACGAGGTCAACGACCGGTAGTATCGTTGCCACGTGTCACTCTATTCAATACAAAACAAAATCTCGCAGAACTTCAATATTTTGCAGTGGCCGTGTTAAGTGAACCAATTCTTTATCACGAAAATGCCATGAAGGGTAATTTCATTATTTCAGATTTTATTTATGAAAGTTATATTTAATAAAATTCTTTTCGTTACAATTCCTAGCACATACAAATATAATATGAATGCAAATAGCAAGGTAGTCCTGCGTCAACATTCTTCATTCTCCATTTTTACCGATTATTAACCCTTTAAATCATCTTTCTCGTAACAATTCGAATGGAGACATGAATATAATATGTGTCGGATTCAGGCTAACATCAATACGTTTTGTCCGTAATGATGCATTTTAACTTTTTCGCGACTATTTTGTTTTACGCCCAAGATTACGTTTGCAAGGTCATTCCACTCCGTAGGTTTTGTTTCTGCAAATACGTTCGCGACTGCCTGCATGCATTCAGAGTGATTATTCACTGCAATACATATTCCCAGGCACATCTCCCCTTGAATCTGCCTTGCTTCAATGGAACTATTGACCTCCACTACTATTCACGTCAAATAAATGATTCTTCCCAAGTTCCCATTTCATGCATTTCACGCTTTTCGTGTGTCCCAGAGCCCATCTCTGAAGCCCGACCTCCCAATGCAACCGAGCAAACACACCTCAGTGAGCGGTTTCCCGCTCTCTGCAACATCTCCCCGAACAGCCGCCGCTCGCGTTGCGTGCGCCCACAGACCTTTTCCTTTGTGACTCGGCGCAGTCCCCGCCCCCGATCGCGCTCGCCTCCATACTCCGCTCGCTGCCGCCCCCCCCCCCCGCGCCCCTTCGCCGACAATCCGTCCTATTCCGCGCTTCCCGCGGGGTGCTCCGCTTCACAGCACAGCTGCATCGGCCTCGCTGAGCGCCCGCCCCCCCCTCTCCGCCCAACGCTCGCCCTACAAGCCACCAACTCGCTCATCCGCAACCTCAGACGCTCACCCTCTTTTCCTTCTCAATCTATCACTTACTTACTTAACCAATCACTTACTTACTTAACCAATCACTTACTTACTTAACCAATCACTTACTTACTTAACCAATCACTTACTTACTTAACCAATCACTTACTTACTTAACCAATCACTTACTTACTTAACCAATCACTTACTTACTTAACCAATCACTTACTTACTTAACCAATCACTTACTTACTTAACCAATCACTTACTTACTTAACCAATCACTTACTTACTTAACCAATCACTTACTTACTTAACCAATCACTTACTTACTTAACCAATCACTTACTTACTTAACCAATCACTTACTTACTTAACCAATCACTTACTTACCCAATCACTTACTTACCCAATCACTTACTTACCCAATCACTTACTTATTTACTTACTTATTCACTTACTTACGCATTTATTTAAATTCTCCAATCGCTTATTTATTTACATTCTCATTTACCTAATCACTTACGTACTCACTCACCCACTCACTCATAAACTTACTTACTGACCCTCTCACTCATTTACGTATTTGTAGACCCGATCACTGACTCATACACACGCCCGCACAGCCTCTCTTCCTCCCACCCACGCCCTCACCCCTTGCCCACCTCTTGCTAGATTCCTCTCCCAAGTACCCCCTCCCTCGCTCAGCCTCTCTTCGTCCTTACTCTCGCTCTCCTGCTTACCTGCCAGCTCACTTCTTCCCCCTTTCGCGCATGCCCACAATTCATCCCATTCCACACTTTCCCCATGAGGTACACCAGTCCCGTGTCTCACCGGGGCGGGCGAGAGTAGGTGGGCGGTCTGGTGGGCTTGAGTGAGCGGGCTGGGCGATGGGCGATGAGCGGGCGGCGCGCCGGCTCAGAACGCATCCACAAGGCGTGCAGGCCGCACAATGGGAATCTGCCCGGATTACATCGCCCAAGATACGTCGCCCGAGAGGCGCTCTGTTTAACTAACACTCGCCGCGGTAGAGGCCGAGGCCGAGGCCGGGGCTGGGGCCGGGCCTCGCCGCCAGGGGCGCTGCCGGCGCGCCGGGGCCTCAATAACGGACTGATCCTGCGTTTGCAGAGGAACGCAGCGCGGCCCGCGCCCACTTGTTCCCTCCTCCCCCTCCTCCCCCCCCCCCCTGCACGAGTTATTGCGCTCGGCCCCTCCGCTCCGCCCGCCCGCCCACCGCCGCCTGGACATACAGCATGCAGTTCTTCGGACCGCGTTCCTATTGACTGTGCCGACTGAGCGCAATTTTTAGGCAAAAAATAATAGATAGGAATTAAAAACAGAATACAAATTAATGTAGTGATCTTTAAAGAAGTTAAGAAGTAGACAGCTAATAACATACTGAATGATCATTAGTATTGCATATTTAAAGACTATGAACGATGCACTGCTAAAATTATTAGCAAATACTGCAGTGTGTCTAGTCAAGAGTTCCTAGGGTTGCAGTCCCAGCGCTTGCAAGATTTTCGACATTAGGTAGATAGCGAATTCAACTGCTGTCTGGAGGAGAGTTGTAGGGACCGGCTGGTCTGATCGGTAGTTTTTGCTCCGATCGCACCAGGCGAATGTGAGATGAGTATCCTATCAAACGGGCGAGGGACTGCACGCAATCGTTCCTTCCCTTTCCTTGTCTTATCCTCACCCCTTACTTACAAACACTTGTAGTTACATCCTCTTTACCACCACACACAACAGGGACCCAATTAAAAGCTGAGAGTTTGGGGCCAAGAGTCCCGGCAGGGCGGCGTCCCACTGATGGGAGATAACTGGTTGAGGAAGACACCTCCCAATATAAGACTACACTTACGGGCTAATGACCCAAATTGAAACACTGATCAATCAAATAATCTTAGGTAATGCAGGAATTTCTATATTTCAATTAACATACATTCTAATGACAGACACTTCAACAATCAGATAGAAAAAGATTCATTGACATGAAGTTTCATGTTCAATCTGTTATGTTTTTGCAGCACTCCTGTATAGAATCCATTATTTCTGTACACCTTTTTAAATTGGAACTGGAGGTTCTCCTTTACGAGGAGAGTACTGAAAAATAAACAAAACACCTGCGCCACATGACTCCACACTGCGTATTGAGAATGATTCCATGAACATCTATATTTAGATTCTATACGGTGCAAATATTGTGCTGTTGTAACGTTTGTACAGTTACTTGATTTGTGCTTTGTAATTGACAGGGTTCAGTTAGTGTATACATACTTTTGAGTTTTATAATACTTCAAATCATTTAATGTTACAACAAAAGGAATGATAACTCACTGTAGACCCTTTTAATCGCCTTCTAACGGATGCACTTCGCTTTCTCTTTTCATCTCTATTTTTCATACTTTTTTCTCACTCGTGACCTAGTGAGGATATTCTATTTCATTACAACGAGCTATTTATCATTATCAGCCATCTAGAAGAAGAAGAATGTCACGAATTCTCTGAGATCACGTGCAAAAGAACTCCTGATAAATCTTGAAGAGGATTATCTGTCTATAGTCACAATGAGCAATGAATGGGAATGATTGTCTATATCTGTGCGCCTAACAGAATAGCACATTACACTCGTGCATATTTTCTGAGAGCATTTAATACCAATACAGTAAACTTTCATGAATAACATCAATTTAAATTTAATACGCCTTTTAGACTACTACACTTCCATTGCTTAAAATTACCAATTTTTTGAAGAGAAAAATCCTCTCAATGTATGTTATTTATGTGCTGACATTATACTTACTGGAATGTTACTAATATCACATTAAAAACTTCCGGTTGCATATTCAAACGAATTGAATAAATTCAAATTCAGTTTACGCATATAGGTTGGCAGAAATGAATAATAATATTGAATACATCATACACTTCTGAGCAAGTAAGTACAGTAGTCAATCCCACTCCCAATTTTCCTCTTCCCAAAATGTTTTACAACTATGTCTCTGTCTACTACAACTTTTGCGATTTTAATTTATCGTGCTTAGTTCGTTCATTTCGTCATAAAATAACTCAAAGAATTCAGATTTTTCACATTACTATCTACTTGATGCTTTACTTATAGCTAAGAATATTAGTTGCAAAGAATAGAAACGCACACAAATTAACAGTTTCATACAAAATTCAAATATTTCAAAACCAATTTAAATCTTTCAAAAACAATTCAAATATATCAGAACTAAGATCTGTAGAGCAGGGTGTTTATTTTGATTAGTTAATTCCATCAGAAGGGAAAGCCGTCGCCTAAACAATTTCATCGCAGCGCTCGTCTTCGGCGCAAATACTGTTAGGCTCGGCCCTCCACGCCCTGGCGGCCTCGCCCTTTACACAAAGGGAGGCTGCGTGGAAGGGCCGCGGCGAGAGGGGAAGAAGAGGTTGGGAGGGGAATGGAGGGGCGGGGCGGCTCGAGGGGAAGGGAGGAGGGGCGCGGGAGGATGGTGGGTGTCGCAGGGCGTTAGCGAGAAGCCTCTGGCGTCTCTTCTTCGCGCCTCTCCATCCCCCCCCTCCCCCTCGAGCGCTGCCTCGCGCTGCGTGAGCGGGCGGTTTCCTTCCGGGAGGTCCAACTCTCAACCCAAGCTGTCCACAGCGAATGCTCTGCTTTTATATAAAGCCATGATTAGGCCCATTATGGACTACGCCTGCCCAAGTTGGGGAATAGCGGCGCACGCACACTTAAATAAGTTGCAAGTAGTTCAAAATGCGTGCCTCCGTAGAATACTGTGCGCGCCAATGTATATTAGAATCGCAGAATTACACGCTGCGTTAAAATTACCGCTCCTCGAAGAGCACTTTAAATACTTAGCTCAAAATTTCTTTTCAAAAATAAATACGTCAAATAATGACATAATATTAAATTTAAATTTGTACGAGCCCGATCCCACGGCTACGTACAAGCGCCCGAGAGATATGCTACAATAGGCGAGACGCCAATATTTGCATGAAAATTGCGGTAATCAAAGCCAAAAGCGCGCCGAAAGGCTATTGTCATCTCTGACCTATGTTTTCTTTCCATGTTACAGATCAGCCATAGATGTCCGAAAGGATAGGGATGGCTCCACAGCAGGGAAGTGTGGCTGCATTGCACTTTAGCGGCCACACGGAACCGTGCTGCATAGCGAGAGAGCAACTCTCAACCCAACCGAGCTAACGGCGTCCTCGCTGCTGACTTAAAACTGTCTCGTGGTGATTTTCCACTTGTAGAATAAAAGGTCTATTTAACACATATACAGGAGCAAATTTAACATTTGTAACTGCATCCTCGTTTCAAGTTCATTGAAAACAGCAAGTACTTTCTCGTTCGTACGCGAGAAGTACTCAAATTTTCGAAGAATTGTACACGGACATTTCAAAATCTGTCTTTAAGGAACAGGTTTCATTGAAGAAAAAAATCTGTATCTTTAGTATTTTAGTTGTAGCTAGACTCCGAAAAAGTTTGAACTATTTTTGAAAAAAGATTTTCTTTTGAAAAGTCATGGTTTTCAACAAAAATGAGACATGCACCATTCTCTCAAATATTCTTCGCACTATCCAACGGCAAAATTAAATCAAATGCGATGGAGCCATTTTTTTAAATGGGGAAATGCCTCAGGGAGTTAATGCAAAGTACCCCCCAAAATCAAAATAAGTTTCAAAATAAAATATATTTCAAATTCAAGGGTCTACGACATCTACCAGAGCGCTAAGGGAATATCATTTTTGTAGAAAATCGGCTGAACGATTTAGCCACAAGCGTTGTTCACAGACAGACGGACGTACAGATGGACGGATAGTAAGACGTTTGGCCGTTATTCACTCTTTCGGTATCGAAGACCCACAAAACATAGACCCACATACACCACGTGTTAGAGGATTTTCCCTTTTAAATTAAACAAGTGGATTTATGCACTTTTCATTATCAAGAGCTTGTAATAAGAGTTATTTGTGCAGCAATACATAACTTTCCATCTACTACGTAGGCGGTAGCAAGAAAGTAAAAAGAGATAATTCTCTATCCCTTTTCATACTTTCATCCTATTTCATGTCTTGAAAGATTTTACTATTTTGATCCTGTTAATCTCGTATTTTTAGTACAAATATTTATTGGAAAGCAACGTAAAAGTGAATAAATAAACATTTACTCCCCGCTGGTCGACCTCTGTCAGACGCACGCCGCTGGCTGACGGTGTGCGATGCCACACCCATGGTCGTGACGTATATTCACACATTTTTCAACGCTTTTTATCATTCCAAAGTGAACTTTTACACTCATAATTTTTGTATATAATATTTATTCTTTTTAAATCAGTTCAAAATTATAACAATGTAAGTTAATAAAAAATTAAAAGAATGATATACATTGTCAGAATACTTTGAGTTTTCAAAATTATTTTCATACTTTCCTTTACAAAATAAAGTAACAAATAACAGTCCATTTTCGACACAAAATCACCGCCATTTGTACATCGTTTCGTGGTTTTCCAGTATTCCTTCTTTAAAGCTAGTGGCGCTACAACAGCACAAGAGTGTTTGCACTATTGAGAACAGATCTGCAACATTATATTATTGCAATTTCATCCCTTCTTACATTTCAATACCTTGAAAAAGTCCAAATCAATTCAACCGATGCGCCGTCGGAGCATATTTGCAACTACAGTCATTTCTTACTTCTTTCAGAGAAACAAACATGAATAAGTTTCAACTTCCACAGTATTTGCAGCACATTATACAGTCAAGCAATAATAATTTCACACAAGCTTTCCTGATTACATTGAAGACAGCTTCCAATACCATAATCAGCGACCAAACCTTTTCAAGGCAAAAGAAGTGTTTAAATTATACGTGTACCGCCGAAGACTATTTAATATATCGTCTTATGAATTGCATAAAAATAAAGTTATAAACATGTGCGTACCCACCCTAAACCAAAAGAGGACCTATAACGTTTGCGGCCCCTCTTAGTCTTTACTTTTTACTATTTACTTTTTACTTTTTACTTACTATTTACTTTTTATGTACATATAATACATAACGTTTTACTAGTACAAATAATTTCAGTTAATTTCTGTCCTTTAAAAATGTAATTTTAGGTGATTGTAGAACGAATCTTACCTGACTTGCCGGGCATTTCATTCGATATAGTTTTGTATGCATGTTCAGCATGTTTAGGCGTTTCCAAACTATTTTTGATTTTTTGACGTAATTTTGGGAGTTTTGGGGGGAAAGGGAGGGGTTCGAGTCAAAATTGACCTCCTCTCAAGGGGAGATTCAAAAGTTTCTTCGCGGTTTTGCCTTCAAATTTATATTAGTTTGGAAGTTGTCTTTTTTGTTGCTTTGGGTAAATTTTCAAATTAACAAAATAACAAAAAATAGTATTAATTATAGAGAAATAAAGTCCTCTAATTAATGACTGCATCACATCAAGTTTTGAGGTTTGCGATGGATCTTTACGTTGTATTCGTCATTATTTCCAAGAAATAACATATTTATGGAAATATATTTGATTACTTAAGGTTACGGAACCCCTTTCAAAAATAACTTTCAGAGGGGTGGGGGACGGCCAACCTGCCCCCCGGTAAGAGCACGCCTACAGTTACAAAAATATCGCCTTTTATCATTTAAATATTATAATATCTGGAATACAAAAACGTAACGTATAAAAATAATTCTTTTACAGAAAATACCTCAGCAGAAATTCAACATTTGAGTCTCCTTTTTCTATATGCGATTTGTGAAATGTATTCAGGCTATATACAAGTACGTAACTACAGTGACATTACTTAAGAATCATAACTTATTTTACATATGCTTTTACTGTATACTATTCTTCCAAAATGTAACATAGATTAGTTACTATTTTCTTGAATAAGCGACAGTTTAACATTAAACTTAAATAATAAACCTCAATATATAAAGTTAAAAAACGAGAAGATTTCTAAGAATTAAAAACTGCCGTAACGCGGGGTTGTCATTGTAATGCAAACTGATAACTCGGCAAACGAAGCTACAACTTAAATTAAACAGGTCATTTTTTTAATGAACATGACCTTTATTAAGAATATTATAGAACAGATTTTATTTAACAAAAATATTTACCTTCAGTATTGTACTTTTGTAATATTACTTTTTTGCAAGTTACGAAAATACAGAGAGCACGCCACACCATTTACTTCCCCTTTCCAGCATTCTAGGAAAAAAATTAACATAACAATTTGAAGCAGTTTTGAGAAAATATTTTTTAATAGCATTTTCATCTCCCTTCACCTCCCTTCGTCTCGCTTTACCGCAAATTATTGTATTTTACCTCGCTACACCTCGCTTCACGTCGTTTAAACTTGCTCGCTTCCATTCACCTCGCATCATCTCACTTCATCTCGCTTTACCTCGCTTCACGCCACTCCACCTCACTTCAGTTCGCTTCACCTCGCTTCACCTCGCTTCACCCCGCTTCACCTCGCTTCACCCCGCTATTTCTCTCTCCACCTAACTCTTTGTCTTCCTCCGCTCTCCCCACTTCATTCCACCTCGCGCCTTCTCTCTTCGCCCTCTCCACTTCGCGTCCTTCTAATCCTACTCCCTCTGACTTGCTCCACCTTACTTTACCTCTTTAACGTGCCTCTCCGCTCCTCCCATTCCAGCTCGTTCCATCCTGCTCTGCTCCGCTCAACTCAATCCCACTCACTCCGCTCCGCCCCGCCCCGCCCTGCCCCGCCCCGCCCTGCCCCGCCCCGCCCCGCCCCGCCCCGCCCCGCCCCGCCCCGCCCCGCCCCGCCCGCCCCCTTCGCCCACCTCACCCCGTTAAGCCCAGCCCCGCCCACCCCCTTCGCCCACCCCGCCCCGTTAAGCCCCGCCCCGCAGCGCACCCCCGCGCCACGCCCCGCCACGCCCCGCCCCGCCACGCCCCGCCACGCCACGCCACGCCCCGCCACGCCCCGCCATGCCATGCCCCGCCACGCTACGCCTCGCGTCGGCCGCCCCTGCATCCCCGCCCTCCCTTGCCCTGCTCCGGCCCCGCCCCAGCCATCAGTATCAGGCTGTCGTCGCAGCCGCCGTCCAGCAGGCGACGGGCGATAAGCGCGCCAGTGGCGGCGAGGTGCCGCTGGGCGCGATCCATCATCGACAGCGGCGGCGCTGCGCGTCCAGATGAGACGACGCCACACGAGACGAGACGAGGCGCGCCTCGGCGCTCGCAGCGGCTCGGAGGAAGCGAAAGCCTTGTAGGCAGAATCTGGGTTTATCTCCCAGATCAGATCGCTCGACGCAATCAACGTGGATTTATGGTGTCTTCTTGGCGCCCTTACCCTTACTGCATTCCTAATTGCTTCCCTTATTTTTCTTAATTTGTAGTGCAAAGGCAATCCACATTGACAGAAAGATTCCGCGTGTACTCCAACTTCAGAAAATGCGCTATGTGGAGCCGCATGCTGTACTAATTTTCTTCTATTTTTATCGTCAAAATCCTTCTAAAACGAATTAATAAAAAAATTATATTTTTTAACTAATCACAATAAAATTTTATTTGCTTTTATAAACGGAGTAATGTAGCCAAGGTTTGTAAAAATGCGACGAAAAGTGCTATTTTTTGACATATACTTGTATTGTGGCTCGCTCATATAGTGTTTAGTGTAAGATATATTATTTTTCTCGTGTATATATATATATATAATATATAATATATATAATAATATATAATAATATATAATAATATATATAATATATAATAATATATAATAATATATAATAATATATATAATATATAATAATATATATAATATATAATAATATATAATATATATATATATATATATATATATATATATCTTCTAATGCGTATTTCATTCATAATCCTCGTTTTGTGGTACTTTAAAAAATTTAATAGCTTTCTTTAATAGTGTTTTTTAAACGCCTGTTAGACTGTCTTGTCGTCTGTCTCCATGTCCGTCTTTCCTTCAGTCTGGTTCAGTATACGGCGGATTTTCTTCTTAAAATAATTATTTTCAACTTTTGCGGTACTTTACTATTCATACACGTGCGACTTAAATAAACCATTGAATTTTGTATGAATGTTACATCAATCCCCTGGAACATTTTAAACACTTTCTTAAACAGCGCATTAGTTGTAATCCTTTTATAACTGAAATGGGTTCGTGTAGGGTTTTGTTTTTCACAAAAGACAATATTGCATTGCAATGTATCTCATACCTACGTAAAGAATTAAATTTTCTAAAGAAAAACCGCAGAGCGCTAAGTGGTTGACACACACATGTGAACAACGGTAGCGCCTGACAATGAATCACAAAGCTATACAAATTATAAAGCTATCATTCCACAGCAGAAACGAGGGTGAGGAAAAAACGAAAAGCCAGTCCAGACAAAAGAGGTATGAATACTAGCTACTATAAGAAAGTTTGCACCATTCTGCAGCATCACTAATTTACGAACGGAAACCCACAAGCCACTCGCCGACCCCGATGCATACCCCCAATCACATTATTTTAGAGATAACAGAGGTATGCATCACTACGTTTAAGGATCTTTGAAATGTACTTGGTGTGTATTTCTGAATCGAAGCTGGACTGTAATTATTTTTGGTGAAACCCATCGACATCAGTGAGCAGCAAGACTGCTACATTTCACACACCATCAATATCAAAATAAAGCTAATTTCGTTGCAACTAACTAGCGGCAACGAGAAGTCCACTTTAGGAAAGAGTCCGGTCATTCGAAGCAAATTGACTTGCTTTCGCAAATGAGGGGGAAGTGAGAAAGATATTTCGCGGATGACCGCCCTCTAACGTCGACGAGATGCTCAAACAAAGGAAAATCACACCGCCGCGCCGACTGGTGAACCGAAGTCGCTGCCGCCAAACTCCCATCGCAGTCACCCCCCGACCTGGCGGCGGATCGACACTTCCATGCATCAAAAAATGTTTCCGATGTCAATGAATACATCGACAAGATCATCGATGTTTCAAATATTGATGTTTTAAATATGATGAAAGATAGTAAAGTTTCCAGGTTCTAATGTGATACATAACAAGTCATTATTATTTTAATATATATTCTTTCTTAAATTTGACTGGCATCTTAAATTTGTAATCAATATTCTATCTAGTCAAGCGCTAACTATTTACTAGTTAGTGTAGAAAATCTTTCTACCGTCGAACGTCTTCTACGAAAATCTTTCTACCGTCGGAATTGCTACAGAGACATTGCGTGATACAGTTCCATTCGCTCCTCATGTCAAGAGTTTAAGGGGTCCTCTGGTGAGACAAATCGACAAAGTAGATAGCGTGTTGGGCAATGTATATCGCAGCACTACCAAAATAATGTTTAACATTCGCATATCTAAACCATTCCTTTACCGAACTCCAATAGAGGAGAGGCCAATACCAAACCCCAGAATAAATTAAAAGGTGGTTGAAGGAAAATTTCAAATACTTAATTACTTACTTTACCTATGTATACCAATATATTACAATCATTTTCCGTAAGTTTGTGTTAAAATATTTTCAGTTTGTTTTAAGAACTAGTTCAACATTTACTATGTTGCTTGGATTGCACAACATTTACCTTACATCTACTAATACTAATACAAGATTGGAACATTTCAATGGACTAACAGAACGTCTGAATTGCCACGGGGTGATATCGAACCGCAATGGTTTCGTCTTTTTTGAGATCTTATAAGAGTTGAAGGACGAATCAAACACATACGGTTAATGAATATTCTAATAATAGAAGTCTAATAGCCTACAAGCGGTATCTAGGGTCTTGGGAGGGGGTTTCCCCTACTCCCTCACCATTTCCCCTCTCTCTAGTTCTCCAGTCTGGGACCCTAGCTGTCGATAACCCGCTGAATCAGCCGCAGCCCTTCTCAGCTAGTTCTTAGGTTATCGCCTTACCGCCACTGTGATCCGTAGTTCCTTAGCGGAATGGTGGTTAAATATAGGACACGATAGGGAATGATTAACGGTGCGATCCGGCGGAATGCATATTGACAGCGGAAGCGCGAGTACCCCCGAGAAAGCGTGCAATGATCCCGCTTTGTCCACCACAAATTCCACTTGGAATTCCACTTGTGATCGAACCCGGGCACCAGTGGTGGAAGGCATTCACTCCGACGCTGAGATCCATCTTCAACTCCCCCTTCGCCACTCGACTCTTAAATAAGCTAAAACATTTAGCCTATCAGTTCAAAAAAAATCATATAATATATTTGCATACACGTAGGAATACGTGTTGCACTAGTGCGAACGAACAACAAGGGAGGTAAAGCGGAAAATTAAAACCACGTTAATGCCAACTGTTCTGTTCTAAATGTTTTTTTATTGCGCTTCAATTGCTCTACCAACGAATTCCGAACCATTCTCAGACCGATTGCAGCGGCACGAAGAGCAAAGCCCTTTTCCAACATTGCTTTTCTAAATGGTTTTCAAGGCGTCGCCTGAAACGCCCCTCGCTGCCCCGGCCGATTGTGGCGCAAGAGCCGCCGCCCGCGGCGCTGGTGTCGCAAGCGCTCGGCCGCGCCGGCGGCGGCGGCGGCGGGAAGAGTTGCTCAATAATTGCAGTGCGTGCGTTGCGCAAGAACAAGCCGGCCTGCGAACCACCGATGTGGTAGCCGTTTACCCCCAGGCGACTCAGAGGGCAGTCAATTGCTTTTTAATTGCCCGTTTAATTGTTTCTTCTTTTGTTTATGTACTTGTTTATTTTGCTTGTTGTATTTTTACTTATTTATTTGCTTACGTTATTCAACTACTCAGATCATTTAGACCCAAATGTGTTGATCTAGTAAGTAGATAGCCATGATGATGAGGTGAATGTTGGAGAAATGGTAGAATGAGTAGCAGAAAAAACAGCAGAATCCTGAAAAAAAACTGTCTAGCTTGGTCTACCACTAATTCCATACGCATTGGCAAGGATCGAACTCCTCCCCATTGATTGACAAAAAATACGCTAGCTACTAAGCCACAAGTTTCCCACTCAGGCAGTGAATATGGTAGAATATGCAACTGGTCCACCCGAAGATTAATTTATAGTGCAAAACGTTATTGGCTTTTACGACAGAAAAAAATATTATTAGCAAATAATTATTATATTTTCCTATGAAGAAACAGAGAATGGTCGTTGGAAAACCGCAACTATGTTCCCCGCATGTTTTAAGGCTCCCACATCACACTGCGGCACAAAAGAATGTTCCTTCTGTTATGCTGCGTACAACTATCTCCAGTGTTATTTTGTGATTTAGCTTTTTTTGTTGTCCTTACCTGCGTCAAATGTTAACGCAAACTGACAAGAAGAAGAGTGAAGAAAGCGGTGAAGCAGGTTCCCATCATAGTTCGTGCTGCGAGAGGGCAAGGAATTGAGTGACTACGCTGCCGGACAGTATTAAGGACTTCTCTAAGGGTATTTGGTTCGTGTCATCATCTTTGGACATCTCTTCGTCTTTTGGTAAATTTGGCAAGTCCCCAGTACATCTCCTGGTTATTTTGTGACTACACATGTTAACGGCTTTCTCTGTACGCTCGGCAACTGCGAACAAAAAACTGTTTTACGAAATTAATTTGTTTTGGTCATAACAAACTCTTCAGAGTACGGCTCCAAACCACAACAGCATTACTTGGCGACATGACTTCAACTGCAATGCCGGTGCTTTAAGCGACAGCTGTCTCGCCGCATAGTCTCTGACTACCAACTCCTCTGTCGGTATCCTTCTTCGTCCGTCTTTTACCCCTCCTGCTCTTCCTCCACCCCTGCGAGATGGGTTCCTTGCCTTGGCGTCACTGCTACGAAACGAGGGGGAGGAGGGGGCCCTTGAGTCGATTTATCGGGTTCAGAATGGTCACACAAAAGAGATCCGGCGCCCTCTCCACGACTGAGCTACGAAATGCTCTTCTATCGAGAAGTTAATCGAGAAATCAATCCAGAAAGAATCTCCTTTTGCCTTCATGCACATTGAAACAAAAGGGACATTTTTAAGAATTCTAAAATTCTGGTTCTTCATCATTTCCTGGATCAGGATATCATTATTTGTGTATGTAGCAGAGTATCGCGCACTGATTTCTGGTGAAGGAAAACATCAAATTATCCTCCAAAGGAGCACAAAAATTCACCTTAAACAATAAAAATTCGTCGTTACAAGCTTCTTTTATAAATATTTAGGTTTGTAAAGGTTTCTAAAAGTTTTAGATTTTCTTGGCTTGTGGTCTTCATTCAGTCGTTTCAAAAATGCGGTCAATTTACATCTGTAATTGGCAATATTAAATCAAGCGTCAAACACGTATCGTAACCAAAGTTCAGAATAGCAATGTTTTATTTGTTTATTTATTAACAAAAAAACTGTAACGTACTAATGGGAGAAGTGTGTTCTGTGCACCTTTTCTTAAAATCAACGATATCCATCTTAACCCACACAAGAGCTGAATAAGAGTTGAATAAAAAATATTATCTCTCGTGTAATAAAAACTATTTTCAAACGCAAATCCGCTACAGTTCTTGACTACTATCCCTCATTGATTCCTTTCAGAAGGAATTGACTTGATGTCGCGAAAACATGGAAAATGTTAATTTGAATAGTTATACTCCCCACTAAAGCTATAGAAATTGTGGACATTTGCGACGGAAGTTAAACAAGGGTCATCTCAGCATTCGCTTGAAGGATCACGCGGATAAAGTGGACGATAAAACTGATGGAGAGGGGGTCATCAAAAACTCTTCATTAGCCTTCGTACTTGCCGCGTCGCAATCTAACTTTTTATGCATCCATTGTTCATCAAATAATTACTTACAGAATGCATGCCTTAATTACCAACTTATGACAATTTAGTCGGTATGTGTGGTACGGAAATTGGGAGAATAACACAATGATTGAATATTTAGTCAAAATGAAAACTGTCACACTTTTTTATTTCTTCCTGGTTTATGGCTAGCTAAAAAACAAAGACACCTCGCTGAGACCTGGAGGCTGTATAATTTTCTTTAAATTTCTACTCGCATTGGGAATTAGTAATTTAGATATCAGTATTTTTCTGATTTATATGAATACATTATTTACATTTTTAAAAGAATATTAATTATCAATATGTACGTTTTTATTTGTCTATGGGACAAAGGTTTAATCTGTAGTACTGTCTCTAATGGCAGTGATCCCAAATATGATACTCTCAAGAAGATACCATCAAGAGGAAGATGCTCCGAAAATCGGACTCCGTCCACGGAGGCCACTTTCTCCGTTGTCCAAGGTGTTAGACTCAAATAAAGTCGAGAAGTTGTCCACGTGGCTGCCCACCTGGAAAGTGGGTCTAGCCTTGTGAAAGCAAGGAGGGAATTGAGTTAAAATACCAACCAGCTATTCGTCTGTCACCCCAACTTCACGGATTGTCCAATGCGAAAATCCTGCCAATGGTGGCGGGCACCACTGGGGCTAAGCCAAGCAGTAAGTCAGTGCCTTCAATACGTTAGGTATTACGTGACCAGCCAATCTACTATCTATCTTCTTGCCCTCAGACGTTCTATTCTACACTCCTGATTCGTAAATTACGACGAGGCAGTTTAGTGATTGATGTCCGTAAGTGCAGAAGAGAAAACTTAAAGTGTCCAAAGAAAGTCTGGGAACTCGAAGTGATCCTAAAATGCCTAGAAATATCTTAGTTACCACGTCATTAAATGGAATGTGAATGCTCGCGATACTTCACGTGGCACATAGAAAATTCTTTGGTCAGAATCCAAGTCGACCTGTTGAATTTGAATCGTATATGTTTATTTTTGGGGTTTAACATTAAAAGAAGCACCAAGGAAATTTTCAATTTAAAAAAAGGCCCCAAAGGTTTTCAATTATTTATGTTATCTGATAGGGCAAAGTACTTCCATAAAAATAACGCCACAAACACAGTTTTTACTTATTTATGTGGATGTTGTTTCTGTATCAAAATTATTTCATACCATGTAAGCATATGAAAGTTTTGGGGCAACATTCGAACGGCAGATCAAAGAGAAATTATGATTTCACAAATCACTGCTATATACACGCGTATAAGTTATGAAGTATAAAAAGGGCGGTTAATTTGTAACAGGGGAAGTATACAACTAGATAGGTAAATGTGATCAGTGAGAAATAAAATTCATTTGTATATGCATGTAATGAACTACAAAATAAAACTGAGCAATGAATGAATTGCAGAGAAGAATGTGATGAAAACCCAAGCTGAAATTTTATTTTCGTTTCTATTATTTTTAATTGAAATTCTCTATAAACCATAGCCTGGCTAAATATAAATTTGCGCAAAACATTGTAATCTACATTAGTTAAATATTTGTTGAACAAATTTTAAAGATGTGGTATTCTTTTATTTTATTTTATGTGTTATATTTTTACTTGATTGTTACCGTTTATAATATGTAAATGACGATTATACGGTTTAATTAGTGTTGTTGATATTTTATCATATACTTTGGCTTCTTTAGGTCTGTCTCTAAAACATGTGTTTTTTCGTCATAAACTTTTTTTTAATTGCTCATTTGTATAAAGCTTTTATTTAAATAATTTTATTTGTATGATTCGTGATTTGCACACTTAACGTTAGTAAAAGTAGAAAACATGTTCTTTTCCCTTGTTGAAAACAAAATTGACGCGCAGGGCACACTTCCTGGTTTGCAAACGTCACATGTTTTCTCGCAGAGCAAGTTTATTGTTATTGCTTCTATGGCAACGCGCTCTCGCGGAGGAATATGGAGGTGGGGCGGCAGACACAATGCAGCCCCACACGTGCACCTGGCCCGCGCACCCTTTCGATTTTTCCGCCGCTGGCTGCCGCTATGCATTGGGAGAGTCGCTGGGTAGGAAATTCCGACCGCGGAAAACAAGATAATCGCTTCACCCCGATGTAAAGCGGCTAACAGCTTCTATTGTGCTCGGCGGAGGCAAGAGAAGACGAATAGAGCGGTGCACTCATGACGACCTGACAACTGAAGGTCAAACTTTAATGGCAAACAAGTCCCAAAACGCCCACAGTGAACTCTTGTCTGTCTAGTAGACGCCACTCATAAGACAGTGTTACAGTCCGAGACAATTATTATAAGCATAATGACTTCCAAAACACTTATGAGTACTGCCGATGTATGAAATAGTGCTCCTCGATTACTTGTTTTTCCTGTCACCTACATTGACTTTTAAGTATCATGCCACTTGCACATATATCACTTGAAAGCTGAAAGTACAGTTTAACCTCAATAACATTGCATTGTCAGTTCAGTGACAGTGCACAGGCGAAGTCGGGAACGTTCTCCCGAATTTCGTCACCTATAGTGAGTGATGATGATGATGGCTAAGCAGTAGAAAGCCATCTCTAAATAAATAATCTAAGTTCACCAAGATGACTACAATTATTTAATCATTACTTGGATAAGTTGACAATTTTTTTCTTTGCTTTATTCTTTCTAAAGACACATTCAAATACTGAGATTTGCCTCGAATATTTCATTATTAACTCTTAGTTTACTTACTTTGTGGACCCAGTAGAAGACAGTGGCGACCCGCGTACATTTTTTCAAGGAGGAAACAAGCGAATAGAATGGACTTCAATAAGACATACAAAACATTAGATAACATATGTCAACACAATAGATAGAGGGATAGACAGACAGACATCCGGACATGTTTTTTCCGGCCTGGAAGGCCGTAGTGTGCCCTGATTCACGTGTGGGCAAAGAGAGACTCGCACTAGTGTGTATCTTGTTGAAAGAGACGTTACTAGATAATGGATGAAGGACGATCTTACCTTGGTTCGTAGGCATACATGAAACTAGTTGTGCTAAAACAGCACGCACTTTCCCGCCCGTACTTTCACGCAAAATTACGCGAAAATACTCAAATTTTCAAAAAATTGTACATGATCTTATTTGAAAATCTATTTCTAAGGAACAGATTGCATTGAGAGAAAAATAACATTCTAAAGAAGAATCTATGCAAAAAGATATTTCCTCCACCTCCCTTCTTGGGAAACCACCGTTAGTTGAATCTGCAAGATTTTACTTCTTGTAACGTTCACTTAAAATTTCGAATGCAATGCCGACAATGATTAGCGTTCAGATGTTACAAACCTCGACGGGTAACAAATATGAATATAACAATACCATACCATATTAACCATTAGTACACAATGTGTCTGTTCCGTCCAATACACAAAGCCCTCGTGCAAAGGCGGGTGGTCGCTCCCTCCCTCCGGAGGCGGCCGCTCCCGCAGGGTGCGCCCGCCGCACCCGCGCCGCCCCCGCGCCGCCCCCGCGCCGCCCCCGCGCCGCACCCGCGTCGCCGGCCCCTCCCCCGAACGGCGCCCCCTCCCGCTTTCCCGAAGGGCTGCAGCCTTCTCCCTTGAAACGGCACGTTCACTTGTGCCAGGTCAGACGGGCGAGAACCACCCCTGCGCACGGCACAAAAGCCACACCGCCGGCTCAGCGCCTTTTCGTTGAGCAGTCTTCGTGCTCATGATCAGAGTTCATAGTATAACTCAATGCGCTTCGCGCACGTGAAAACACCTTCGGCATGTACATCGGTGAATTAAGTGCGCTATCTTGTCTTCGACGAGCAGCCACTAAACGGGTTGTCGCTGCATGTAATCGTGAATCTGTGATCGGCGGATACTACAGTTCGGTACGAGCAGACCCTACTCACACATCGTCAGTCACCTGCTGGCGAGAGACCGTGTGTGCCGCACGCACACTCCTGCTGCCAGGGCCACCTAGGGCCAGGTCCTTGGTCATGCTGCGGGGAGACAGACGCCCCCCGTAATCGGCGAACTGTATGGGACACCTGCATTCCTGCTTCGCCCGCGTGAGGAATACTACCGAGGTCAACACATGCCGTAGCGACCAGGTACCATGTATTCAGCAATGCCGTATACCCTTTTAAGTGTGGTGCATAGCTCGACTAATGAACCTTCATGGTGACAAATTATATTCAATAATTGAAGTTTATGTAAACTGCACAGGCAGTCATTTGTATCTCATTTGTGTATTCAAGGTATTTCATTTCGTTTCATTCACATTTCATCTCCTCATTTCACCTAGAGTAGTATTTAGTATTAATAAATAGTACGTGCAATGAAATTCTCGTAATTTTGTCATCATCCGCCTCCCTTCTTAACCAGCGCCATCCCTCCCCTCCCCCGGGCACCTCATAGCCCGGTGCGGTGTATAAAATACTTTGTATAGAGAAGGGTCTTCCAGTCCGCTAACGCACCCCCTCACCCGTTCTAGCTATTCTTCCCCCTTCTCTGTACAGTGTCTTCATTTAACCTACGACAAAATAGGCAGCACGATACGAACCATTTTCCCCATGTCAATTTCACGTCATTCAAAAGTAATGTAATGATATTTTTTTCGAAATCCCCAATATCTAGAGTACTCATTACCATGAAAGTGTAAAGGCAATCATATTAGAAGCAATCGTGAGATGCGTAGCAGTCCAGCAGTGAGTCTGAGGAAAAGACTGCGGCGCAAATTGAAGTAGGCGCGGGGGGTGGGTGGGAAGGCCTCTTTGCAATTGAGATGCACCACACAGCAACGGTCCGGCGCGGCGCGGCCTGCCCGGCACAACCCTTCCCACTCAGCCTCTCCGCTCTCCGCCCCTCCCCAACCCCGCCCCGCCCCCCTCCGCCCACACTAGGCCGTATCTGCGAGTGAGCGCCGACTTGCAGATAAGACAGCATCTTGTGCCCGCTCCCTGCTGGTTCAGCGGTCTCCTCGCGGGGTGGGAGGGCGGGTAGGAGTGTGTATGTGTGTGTGTGTGTGTGTGTGTGTGTGTGTGCGCGCGCGCGTGTTTTGGGTGGGTGAGAGAGTGAGTGGGAGGATGTGGTTCGATTCAGGGTTCGCGTTTCTCCGACACTTTCTTCTCTCGCAAATTTTAAAATACTGGCTTTCCACGTCGGTAACCACTACTTCAGTGAGTGATGATAAGAGGTTTTTTTTCATTTTAAAATGCGTATTAAATTTATCATAATACTATACCCGTACGTTTCACGTATTATGTATCACCATCAACTGTATTCCACTCCGAACAGTCCGCACAACATATCCGACTGTACCGCCTATCCGTCTGATTCAGCTTCGCGACCTGTCCGCCTTTCCCTGTCGCTCCGGCTTTTCTGACTTGCCCACCTGGCAACAACGTACTAGGCGCCGTGAGGGATATATGCACAGTGAAGCGTCGTTTCCAATAATAGATTTTGGGATGTAACCAAATTTGGGATAACATTTCAGGTCCGTAAAACTCCCCTACCTACGTTTTTTCCAACTGCTGAAAAGCGTTCATGCAAATATTTGGAGCAACCACTGCCTTGTTCTGCATTGTTCAAAAGTTGTTTTGTAAGATACACACAATTATACTAACACTTTCATTTTAATATATTAATATCAAATCAATGAAAAGCTGGTACACTGCATTTCGAGTTAAATGACTCCACATCCACATGACTCCTTGAATCTGACTTCATGTTGTGATGGGCAAATATATCAAAACCACTTTTGCATACATACTGTTCTCTTTGAAGTTCATGAAGAGCAGTCTCTCAACTAGTTTATTTGACCTAACCTTCTCATAGAATAACACAAGAGCATACACCACACGTCAATCGAACGACAAGCTTCTCATATATCCACGAGGAAACGTGGTTCATAGCCCCTCCGCGAACAAGACATCATCGAGTTGAAGGACCTGCGCGATTTCTGAGCGCCCGCTGAAAGCTTTAATCACCTCCGTCATCGCCCATCCGTCAATCCGCCCATCTGCGCGTCCTCCGTCTGCGGTTTGCTAATGGAGATGGGAGGAGCGGAGCGACTTCGCGCCAAAGCAAACACAGCGTTTTACGAGCGTAATCTGGTGGGCAGACGGCGGTCCCAGAGTGTGCGAAGAAAACAAGCCTGATGGCGCCGGCGGCCACTAAAGTTTGGAAAGGTTTCTGCGTTGAGTCAGTTCCTCATGAGCTTGTGTGTCTCCGTGCATCGAGAGATGCAAACAAAGAGACCTCAAACGCTGCGAGAGATACGAAGAGAAGTAAAAAATATGACTCTTGGAAACTAAAATGAACCAGATCATCGTTGAGATTAGTAATACAAAATCTGACTGCTTGATATAAAGTTGACAAAATTATAAATATTCATTAAATCAATTGGTACTGAGCCTCGACTTATTTACTTAGTTACTGTAGAAAGTATTAGTTTGTAAATAACTGTAAAGTCTATGTAATTCCCACCGTTGAAAGAGATCGTTGGTTTTATTTGATCACCAAAAACCATATAAAGGTAAAAAATCTATGATTAGGGGATGACAAAAAATACTATGAAAAACGCATTACAACTATACCGCAATATCATGAATTGCAAGCAATACGTTACTGAATATGACTACATAATTGTAACGGTTTAGCAAGAGAGCAAAGAAACATTAAATTCAGAATGGAAAATTCTTTTTCAAATAAGACGTTGACATTTGTGACGGTTTTGGATGTTATGTCGTATACGGCGACCGAAACGTCGGCACCTTAGCCACGGACGCGGCGTCACCCGGACAGGAAGTTAATAAATCGTGTCTCTTTTCAGTAAAGCATTTAATCCATTGCGCAGTTGGCAGTGCGATGTAATGATACTCTCCAATGCGCCTCGTCCTGTTGCCGCGCAGCGGACTGCGGAGAGGATCTGCAACGACACGAAGGAGCGGGCAGAGGCGGGGAGCAGGAGGGGAAGCCAGGGGAGAGCACACGCAGACGAACTGGTCTCCGCGAAACTACACACACGACGAGAGGGAGACATACACATCCGACACAGCCGTTCGTCTGTGAAAGCAGGCAAAGCGACATAGAGAGAGGGAGGAGCGGAGAATCGTTTCGATATTTTCATCTTTGTCCAACTTAGGTAGAGCACGCAGTTAATCCAGAAACAATTACAATATCTGATATATCCCTTTTATAACTGAGATGTGCCCATTTCGTGGTAAAGAGACATTAAAAACAACCCAAAACTGTTTTTTTTCTGGTTAATAAGTTATTAAACTATCGTTTAAAAAAAGGCCTATTGTAGTCCAAATGAGAGAGAAGTGTCACGCTGCAGTGAAATGCTTACACGATCCCACAACGTACTACAATATTCATTTATATGATGCTCATGCATTATCAATTATCGCTTGTGCGTACAGTCATCCTCTACGTATTCATACGCTACCTTCTGACAAATCACCAAACAAATGCCACAGACTCATAAATTTCACAGTATTGTCTGTAATTCTGCACCATATTCAGAACGAACACAGTTGACAATACGTATAACCTGTGTAAATTCCTGCAACCGACGCACCTCGTAGTCTCTCTCTTCCCCATCTCTCTCCAACGAGCCATTCGATAGGAATTCCAAGCTGCGAGGGCTGGACGCGCTCCAAAGAGCGCGAGGACAAAAAGCAAATGCAGGTCCGGCCACGGATGGAGATCACTGGAACTAGCACTGTAAACGCGACGACTGTAAAAAGTTATTTCCTGTGCAAATGAGAGATACTACCGCTTTGCGGAGACGGAGCTACTGTGAAATGTCGTCATTCCCATTCTGAAAGTCGAACGGTTCAACAGGAATTAGGTCCGCTACCCAGATATTTCGTGATCTTTAGTACGCCCCGCAACGTTTTAACAAAGAGGGCAAACAAATCAAGAACACAATACTTTCGTATGTATAGTGATCTCGAGTGTTACTCGGGGGATTTATGCTCAGATCTACAAATCAGTGTGGAATCAGGGATTATTTAGATACTCCATATTTGACACAAATTCTTTTCATTACGCTATTTACTCAATTTCCAATGTCAGAAAAATTTAAAACACTAATAGGATTCAATTTTTTCTAACAAAATCTGAAAAAATATAATATTTTAAAATAAAATAATTATTAACAATTACATTGCAGATGTGTATAATGCATCAGTTTAATACTGAATGATGTAAAACAATTACGAACGATTTTTTAATTTATTTATTTAAGAGTATTTAAATTTTATTATAACAATATTTAAAGTTTAGAGATCCCATGTCAGAACATGAGAGGAACACCTCAGTACAATTACAGAGAAAAATAAAAATAGTATGTAAAATAATGTTTGATTACATTTTATTTATGTCGTACCTGAAAGTACAAATTTATTAGTTTTTGTGTAACATATTTGAATTTTGAGAGATCTAATGGATTCAAATTTGCACTTATAAAGCATTTATTTGCATGTATTCACTTCATGGTTTGATCACGAATAAGATATTTTTTATCTCCTTAATATTAATATCTTTATTTATGGCACGAGAAGAATAGAGAAACAAATACGTTATAGAACACTGATTTTATATATCAAATCAGCAAATAGTTACTACATCATCTGAACAATATGTACTACAATAAAGCAAATGTGCTCTTCTAAAAAAACTGGATAGAATGAAACTATTTCATATGACAAATGTAAGGCAACACTACCAAGCCAGTTAAGCAGTTTCTCAAATGTCAACGCAAATAGCTTTCACTTTTGTCAGCACGCCTTGTCAGCATGTCTTCCTTCCTCATTGACCAGAGTCACGGTGCGTTGTCTCTCAGTCGACGCGATCAGAGAAGCTTCCCTGTGCCGACGCGAGACGGAACCCGGCAATTGCATTTGAGTCTGAGAGCGATTTTGACGAGTTTTGAAGTTGGATCCTTTGTTTACCCGGGAACAAAGCTTGCTTCTGCGGAACGTAATGCAATTACGTGCATGACGAAGGATAAGTGAACTGACGTCAACTCTAATACTCGTAAAGAAATAGTTCTGCGGAGTCTAAGAATAAAATATGTCAAATTATGCTTTGAGATATAGGCGGAAGGATTCTTTCTCGTAGTATAAAACGAAATATATTTAATTCAGTAATACTCTCGGCCAAGGTCGAATGTTATTTTCCTGTTTCGCTTATACATTGTCTCGTAAGTTGCGTTTTAATGAACACGGGCCATATGATAAGTACTTTTAAGAGGTGGTTTCGTATTTGTGAGGGTACAAAGCGATTTTCAGAATATTACTTTTTTAATTATCCATACATGAATACAGCAAATATTTACATGAGAATTGGTGAAGAGAAAGAATTAGTGAAGTGTATTTTCCCAAGAACTCACCTGAAACAAATTACTCGTTAGCACAGTGGCTAATTATGTAAACTATACATCTCTTGACTCCTCTGAATTCAATATTATACTTGAAAAGAAATGTTACATACGCCGCTATTGATGACATGCCATGCAGTTGGAACAAGCGTTTGGACTTACATGATAGGTGTATTCTGTGTAGTATTGTGTTCAAGAGTATCAACATCTACAAGTGTTCACGCGAACTGATAACTAACTCTTTTATAATCGTCGTCGTCGTCAACGTCATCGTCGTCGTCGTCGTCATCGTCATCGTCATCATCGTCGTCGTCATCATATTATTATTATTATTATTATTTTATTCAATAGCTAATTAAAAAACTTACTAGTACTTAAGCTTGTAATAGAAAGATTTGGATTGTCAAGAATAGTTTCACACATTCATAAAGTTCCATTCAAAAACCTCAAAAATACAAAACAAATTTAAGTTAATAATTTTTAAATAGCCGGCGCCTTCCTACTTCTACTTAAACAATTTCATCAGCAGTCGGAAACATTGAAGATCCCTCGATAATGTATTAACCCTGTACTGGAAGGACACATTAGGGTTACAAAATGTAGTCAAGGTTGATAATAATATCAACCCATAAACTAATACGCATTAAGACTCAATTACAAAATTATAAATAATAGTTGTGCTACTGACAATTCTACATACGTGTGTGTGATGCACTATTTTTTGAGAAGACAATTACACAACGAAGTTCCTAAACTAAGCCATTTCTTTAAATGCACTACAGGTCATGTAACAAGAAGTAATAAATCATGCAGCCATTACACCCAAATCGTATATCTCACACATGAGAAAACTGCTGTAACCTTGAGGTAAATTTACTAATACTTTAGTCAATAATACTTTATACTGTCACTTCCAGCGAATTTCCGTCCTAATCGCAATTTTTGCTCGCGAACGAAAGTGGCAAAAGCCCCAGGCTGACCTCTCTTAGGTCACAGAGCGCGTCGCACCGAGGAAACGTAATTTTCTGGCATTTGGCGCGACCAAGAGTCGTCACACAGGAAGAGAGAGAGAGAGAGAGAGAGAGAGAGAGAGAGAGAGAGAGAGAGAGAGAGAGAGAGAGACAGACAGACAGACAGACAGACAGACAGACAGACAGAAAGACAGGCAGAGAGGGGAGAGTGCTGGGATGGCTAAAAAACGACGTGGTCGCTTCAACATGAGCTCAATAGAGAGCGAATTGTTCGTGAGATAGAAAACGACAGAAGAAGAGTACTAACATGACTCTTGAGCACGATCCGAATGAAGACGGCAAAAGACGTAGCTGCTGGAATGAATGGCGCGCAGAAAAAAGGCACACACAACTTTTTGACCTACAAGTACTTGAATAGTTTTCCTCTAGAGAATCCCACAAAATACATGGTATACTACTCAACTCTGTACATCGTAGCAATTCTTTTTGGATTTTTTAATGTCGCTATTTAACAACTTGGGAATATAACCACTGTGATTGTTTTAACTGCAGGGAGAACTGTAGAAAGAACGCCTAAGGACATCACGAAAACACACAAACATCCATGCCCAAGGCGAAATTCGAACCCGCGACCCTCCGAGCCGAGGCAGCAATGACCCTAACGACCTCGGCTATTCAGCCCGGCTTTTCATTTTTTTTCACTGGGTATTTCAAGATTTTAAAAATTGGGAGAATTTATTATTCGACAGATTTTATATGTTGCTTCAGAAGTTTCGTTTTCTTAATTTATTTTTATGATCGTTCATAAAACATACAAAGAGTATTCTCACATTTGAATTCGTTGACTCAGCATAACCTTACTCAATGTTTGCAGACTTCTCTTTCCATCCCCTCACAAAAGCATGCTCTTCAAATTTCGTTCGTGAAGCTGAAACATTTTCGCTCCGCATTCCAAGTGTTATTGTTGCACAGCACTTACTGCTCTGGGATAAGCAACTCGTCTGTTACTTGTCATTTTTTTCTCAGTGCGCCGTTACTCCTCTCTTCCTTCGTCTCGTCTAATTTTGCTGGGTCTTCTACCCAGCAATCTCGCTGCGGTAATTTACTCAACCAGACCTCTTCGTCCTCTCCGTCTTCTTTCCTGTTTAATTCGCTTGCCTCATTTTGTTGCCTACAAGACGCAGCAATACATGCTAAACCTTTATTTTTTGCTACTGTTCTACTCTCTTCCTCTACGTTGGACATAATAATTGTTCTCTTTGAATTGAATTGAATTGAATTGAATTGAATTGAATTAATGCTTTATTTTACGTGGTGAGACTCGGGCCATCAGGCCCGCTCTTCCGTCTGACCACGCAAATTTCGCTACGCTCCTTTCATCAACTAGCAGAGAAAGGAGGTATTTCTTGGGCGAGAAACAGGCGATTTCAAGTTTGCTCAGAGGCGTCATTTAGGCTTGAGGATCTTTTACATGCAAGCAAATCTACTAACATGGGCCGGCCGGCTTTACTTCCCCTCCGTACGAAGCCGTACGAAGGATTTTTTGTCCCTTAAAATTCCACAGCTTCGATCGGGCGGGATATTATACCCGCCCCGGGTATAACAATTAACATCATGTCTCGGGCCACTGGCCAAACCGGAATTCTCTTGTTTCAATTATATCGTTGATCTCGTGTATAATAATATCTTATTGCATTTCCTTGCGAAACTTGAAATGTCAGTTTTCATTATTGACACCCAAACTCAAATAAGAGTGACTTGCATTGAATCTTAACGCTGGAGATGGTTGTGGCATGATAAATTTACCAGAGATAATCGTTTTGCTACAGTAGCAAAAATATCTTCTTAAATAATTCAATGTAAGCGCAATGGCCACGTTTCTCCATACCGTAATCTGTCCTTTCTGTGCACATAGTATTAGAGAGATCCGTAAAATAGCGACCAGCTTTACGTTACATAACTTAGAAACAAATGCTAATTTCTCTCAAATAAGTTGGTAGTTTCCGGCATGATTTCTTGGAATTACTTTCATTAACGTGAGTGTAATTACATAATGACTACATCAACATTTTACTCCCATTAACTCATCAAATCATTCGCCATTATTTATGTAAGCGAAAACACGGATAGAAAACATCATAAGAGTACACACATATCTCACAGGTGTACGGTTGCAAGGCCAGTATTTGTCGGGACCCAGAGTAATTACGCACCACCTGACTATTCTACATTCTGCCAAAAATTCTTTTCAGGTTACATTATTATACTGATATTTGTAGTTCTACTAGTGGCCCAATTGTATTGAGTGACAGTCTAGCTTCACAAAGCTGGTGGTGGAGTGGCTCAAATGCATTTCAAGCACAAACAACAAAGTTGAACACGAGTTGGTATAGCGGTGCAAACCTGCAACTCCTTCCGGCGGAGAGCGGAGCACGATGCACCTCAGGTATTCGGTCTAGCTGAACTTGCTTCGGTAATCCTATTCAGCGCAGCAGTGTTGCTTGCATCACAGTCTCCTCATCTGCATGATGTAGCACTTGTTTATCGACTATTACCATTGTCCGAATACATTCATGAATGCTTTCAAAAGAAAACACCCAGTGGAGATATTTATTGACATCATCCAAGACTATGATAGAGTATGACACAAAGCAATGATATACAAATTAACACAAATAGGTACCTCACAATATTTCGTTTTAAAATAATACCAACTTGCCGTAACAATAGAACATTTTCAGTTTCCTCTCAACAATTATCATTCAAATCCGAGATAAATAAGTGAAGGTTGACCAAATTAGACACCGAAATTAGACATTATACAAACGACCAAATTCGCGAATTATACGACAATTTTCCTAGTCAGACATTTGCTAGTACATATCAGAAGCTCTCGTCAACTGTATTTCAATCTTATAGACACTTGGGCTGCATATTTAAAATGAAACTTAAGCCCACAAAAAGAGCTATTTAAAAAATTTCACTTTACGAACATATACATCTCCAGCGACACTCAAAATAAATAATGAACCCATTAACTGGCTCCCCCAAATAAGACCGTGAAACATTTTCTGTCTTAATATGGTTTCTAAACGCAACTGGATCCAAAACATCAATAGTAAAATACAACAGTAAATAATAAGCTACATCAACTAAAACCCATCATTAATCGATCTTCCCACCTCCCATTCCCAACAGTCATAACCATCTACAAAACCACAATTAGACCACTCCTTCTTTACGCGTGTCGAATTTGGATCTCCGCAACAAAAACAAACCTTAACAATAGTCCATAACCATTTTCAGAGACCTATCACAAACGCTGCTTGGTTTATCGCCAACTTACAGCTCTACAAAGAATTCCAAATTGACTCCATACAACACCACATAATCTCTCCACCTAGTTCTAACAGTCCATACCTCAAATTCAACACCTAGGCAAATTGAGGCTCTGAAAAACTCCTCCTTACAGATCCTAAATTAAAAATAGATATCCATTCTAAGTATTTTCCAATATAGATTGTTTTGTAGGTGTCTGAAGAAGAAGTTCTCTCTCAAATTAGTTTGTCGTATAATTTTAGGAAAAATGAAATGTTAACCTTCACTACATATGTAAAGTGTATTATGTACTTATCTATGCATACTCCATAAAAAAACAAATAATAAAAGAAATGTATTATTACGCATGTTTGCGAAATTATTTTCTCTCTATTTCATGAGGTAAACCTCATTATATCATATTACTTTACATTTCTTGGAAGATAGATTTTTGACCACACCAAATGATTAATAATACAAAGAAGAGGAAAAAGCGATTTTGAATTTTTCATTGTATATTCGATTTTTGAGAGGTGTAAGTAGTGAGAGCGCAAACAGATTACGAGGTTGCTGCTAGGCCTTGCAGGTGACAGCGCGAGAGAAAAACTAGCGGTGCTACAGAATAGCCTAATCTGTTTAGTCTGGTCTAGCTCTACAATTTTGATCCACCATCTTCGCAGCTGTTACCTACTTACCTGCGCATAAAATACAATTTTTCTTGTCATCTCAATTTGTGGGTCTCCGTAATGATGGAGTTGAAATTATGACCTTAATATTATCGAAGAAGACTAAAACCTGATTGAGTATGTCAATTTAAGTTTCAAAAAATTGAAACCGTTTTTGAGAAAATGACGTTTGAGCATTTCTAAAAGCGCAATTTTGAGTTCATTTTTACCCAAACTTTTAAGTTTTTGAAACATTTCGTAGTAAATAATTTAAAGCCTTTGCACCGACGCATAATGTTCCAACAAGCTCATAATGTTAATATTAACGATGTAATATATTTCAAAAATTAGAGCAATTTAAAAAAATCGAAATAATTCATCAAAATGGCATTTTTCAAAGTTATTAATTGTATTTATCACTATCCGTATAAACGTTTTTTTAATTGGGTCATTTCGAAAAATAACTTGTTTTTAAAAGTGCCCATTTTCACTCAAGATTACTCGAAAATTATTATTATTTTAAAAACTCCAACATTAATTTAAGAATCAATTCTGGAGAAAGAAATATATTTGAAGACAAATAGCTATCTTCAACAATGTGAGAATGGGATGAGAGAGGGGGTAGTGAGAATGAAAAGGTAAATTGATGAGGCGAAGTAAAATGAAGAAGAAGAGAAGAACAATGAAACTAATAAAGAAATGGAAGAAAAAAGAAGAGGTTAAGAGAAATAAAAGAAAAAGAAAAGGACGAAGATAAGAATAAATGGAAAACATTAAGTAGAAAGGCGAACTTGAAAATGAATAGAGGAAGAAGAAAATAAGTAAGAGTTTTAAAACGAAAAGAAGGCGAGCAACAAACGAAGGGAGATACTAAAAAGGAAGCGATGTAAAGCGAGTTAGTGAAGGAAGGAAGGAGGAAGAGAAACTGGTGAATGAGACTAAGAATGCAGGGGCTTGAGAAGCGTGCGCCGCTTGAGAGTGGGTGAGGCTCCGCCTCCGTCGCCCCTCGAAGAGAGGAAGGAAGAGCAGAGGGAGTGGGGGGGAACAAAATTGCGGTCGGATGAAATGGAGGCGCCTCGCGGGGCTTCGTAATTGGAAGACAAACTCTCGGCGCCGGCGCGGGCCGAGGCACATCGGCGTGATGGGACAGCGACCCCGACAGGCGACAGGCGACAGCGGAGCCATCCAGAGCAAACGGCTCATGGAACAGCGCCGCGAGGAGTGGGCGGCACGGCAAAATGGCTCAGGGCGTCCATTTAATACAGTCGGATACGGATATTACTACTGTTTTTCCATCGTTCGTGAAGGTGATGATGTTCGTGAAGGCTCTGGGCGTCCATTTAATACAGTCGGATACGGATATTAGTACTGCTTTTCCATCGTTCGTGAAGGTGATGATGTTCGTGAAGGCTCAGGGCGTCCATTTAATACAGTCGGATACGGATATTACTACTGCTTTTCCATCGTTCGTGAAGGTGATGATGTTCGTGAAGGCTCAGGGCGTCCATTTAATACAGTCGGATACGGATATTACTACTGTTTTCCATCGTTCGTGAAGGTGATGATGCTTGTTGCGTCCATTTCATACAGTCGGATACGGATATTAGTACTGTTTTTCCATCGTTCGTGAAGGTGATAATGTTCGTGGAGGCTCAGAGCGTCCATTTCATACAGTTGGATACGGATATTAGTACTGCTTTTCCATCGTTCGTGAAGGTGATGATGTTCGTGATGTCGAGAGGATGGCAACTTGATTTCAAATATTTTAGTGTTGAAGTAAAGTTAATTTTTTTATAATTGTCACTACCCTGTCAACTTTTTGTCACCCTGTCACCCTTTCGCTAAGAGCTATGTTCCGCAAACGAAAATAATACCTAGTTGGGACCATGTTACTGAACAACAAATATATTGCATGGAGAATCTCAGTGTATCTTAACATTAAACACAAGCTCTGATAATAATACTAACTTTTCATCTGGTGTAAAAGAAAAGTTAGTAAAAAACATATTCATTCACAACTAAATTCACCAGATTTATAATATCTGTCTGAGTACCTGATTGATCTAAAACTCTTTCCAAATTCAAGGAATTCAAGGGTGCACGAGTTTTGGATGAACTTGGTCAACAAACGTCTGCCTTTTTTAAAATTATTTATTTAAGGTCGCCTTAGAAGCAGTTAGGTCATTGGCGACCACACTTACAAAGTACAGTACTAACAAATGTAGAAAAATATTGCAAGGCTAACAAATACCTTTGAGATAGAACGTTAATGTAGTACTTTTATATGATTGACAATATCTAATAAATTCCTAAATACAATTTACCCGATTAAATTAGGTCAGGAGTTGAATAATCTTCATTTATTCCGAATAACAGTTAAATAAACAATTAAGATCACCATTAATATTAAGATTGGCTCTTTTTGGCGTCACCACATGGCAATCAACAATACTGGAAGACCGCTTGGTGCGTCGTTCCTGTTGATTACTTTCGTGCTGAAGTCCAAGTTGTAAACATACTGAATGCGGAGCCAGGAAAAGATAAGCCCTATCTACCTTGAATGTTAACCAGAGCAGACCCTTGCAATGCACATCAATGCATCATTAATAAGTTAGTCATGTTGAAGTCTCGTGTTCGTTTCGTACGCGTCTCAAACGTCTTCCAGCAATTTAATTCCTCCGGCAAAACAACAGAACTTCCCCCACTCAAAACAGTTTTTTCTGCAATTAATTATTGACAATCATAGATAATTAATGGTAATTATTTTTAACAATCATAAATTGAGACATTCTTTCTGTTTTAATTTTTACTTAAAACAGTCATTGTAATGTTTTTTCAAACCTCTATTAAAATCTATACGTTTCTCGGCCTTTTCCCATTGCAATATTGCCTTGTTTCCTAACATAGCGATAGCGATCGCGAAATTTCATGGTGATGAGTGACAGATGTCCAAAACACGGTTTCCAGGTGTGTAGGTGACACAAAACATAAACAAGAAATAGAGGGAAAATAAAACGGGACGAGAACAAATGCGACAATAGACGCCGTTGGAGACTGTCATGGTCGAAACACAACGCTCTGAATTGCTGTATTGCCGCAGCATCAGGTCGACAGCGGTAACAATGTTGCGTTATCGAGCGAGTGCAAAGCACGTCGTGACAAAATACTAAAATCTGGATCAAGACTTCAAAACTAACGGTTTATTGGGTGAATTTTTATATTTGGTGCTGGGACGAGGCTATTATATACGTCTTCTGTTTTTTATGACATTTATTTGTTGTAGATGGAATACATTATTTAGTATGATTACTTTAAAGATTTTTTTTAGACTTAGTCTAGTTAAAATATCTAAGCTAACTTAATCTATACTTAATGATACTCTAGGGGAGAACCCCGGGGTCATGTTTCATGGTTGGCTAAGATTTTGAGAAATGCTTCAAACAGGAATCTATTTATTATTCGGGTTAAATTGTATTTTTCTTACGTTTGAAATGGAATGCTGTTTGGATGTCTGTTAGGTTTTGGTAGAAATTGTATGATATGTGGGCTATTAGGTTTATTACTGTATTGATATTCAATTCGGAATGTAGTTGTTTATTACTTATGAACCAGGGGGCCTTTGTGATTAACCTTATAAATTTGTTTTGAATTACTTGGATTTTATTGACATTTGTTCGGAGTGTATTTGTCCAGATTAGGCATGCGTAGAGCATTAGTGGCCTTATTATAGCTTTATAAATTGTGGTGGAGTTTGTGTAAGACAGGGATTCGAGTTTGTTGATTAGTGGCTGGAGTTGTAATAATTTATTTCTTGCTTGTTTAATATTGATATCTATGTGGGTTTCCTAGGTTAGTTTTGTGTCCAGGTGAAATATTAACTATTTTATGGATTGTGATGGTGATGTACCAGTGATGGGGAAGCTGTTTATTACTAACGGAGAGGGGAGGTAAACTTTGTAAGTGAGAAGATTTTTCTGTTGTTTTGTCGGGATTAAGTTGGATTTTCGAGATGTTTGGTCAAGATTCAATTTTATTTAAGTTGCTTTGAATTGTTTATCGTAGGTTATTTAGTGAGTATCCTGAGGTAAATAGTGCTGTATCATTCTGCAAACTGAACTATATTAGAAGTTGATCATGGAAAATCTGATATGTTTATGTTGAATAATGTGGAAGATAAAGGAAGTGTTGAGGCCATGCACTAACAGATATATTACTAGAAATAAAAATTTTGACTTGGCATATAACATAGTTACTAGATCATGCAAAGTTGGAAATTTCTATGATTAAATTTTGCTGAGTCTCTGTACCACATTACGGTCTTTGCGTACACTGTGTACTGAATTGTGAAAATATAAACATTTTCATGTTTACCCAGGTTTTGGATAGACGGAAACTGTCAAAATCTTTTTCCCTCCAAACTTCGTAATGATTTGGACAATGGCGAAATATGTTTGGCTGTCTTGGAAACGCGTATTTGAAAAAGAATTCTTCAAATATCCTCATCGTCGTTTAATCGTGCATTTCTATATTAGCTACTTCTACATAAGTCATCCCCAAACTACTACTTCGAGGTTATGTTTCCAGGAGAATCGACAAAACTTATTTTCATCTGTCAAGATCGGCAGTTCTATTTTCGGCTTGAGTTTAAACGGGGCTCAGGGATGATCGACAATTGTACAACCGTCCAGTGGACATTAAACCAGATTTAAACGGAGGATCACGTTTAAACTCGGATTGTACTACTGGCCCTTAATAACATACAAAAAATATAATGATCAATAAAATTAGTTTACGGAATTGGCCAGTATGGGTAAAGAAACAATTAGTTAAGCCAACGTTTCGAAATATTTAATTTCGTCAGGGCTAGAGTATAAAGACAAATCAACAATGCATGAGGGCAAAAAACAAATTTAAATAAATTAATTAACAGTACACAAATAACAAAAACGTTTATAAACTAAGACAAATAAAACTCCAAAATATAGAAGGTACACACCTTCCTAATAACACATTAAGATTAAGCCTCATTTCCACCCAACTCCACATTGAGTTGCTAAATCACGTGGGTCCATTGCGCGACAAGTCTGAATCGGGTCACGGCCCGAACCACCAATGAATGAAAACTGGTTCAATGGAATAAACCATGCGCTACAGTCACTCCATGCCCCACCACCATGTGTTTCTGCTCAAGTACATGTTAAATTAGCAATACAACCAGAGAACCACATTCTGAGGAAAACTGATGCAAAGGTGGCTGTAGCGCGTGGTTCATTCAATCTTGCCGTTTATCTGCCGTCATTTGTTCATTATTTTATCGTGCGAAGTGTAATAGAGATATTGAAAGCGAGTTACAGGAGAGAAAACTAGTTTTTTTAGTTCGAAGAATATTTTTAAATGCAAATGTTCGAGGGTGTATTTAAACGCAAAGTCCAGTCAACATCTGACACATGTGTTTCTGTGGAACAGTGATTAATTAAAACGTAGTGCATCACTTATAATTTAAATATGTGCAACAGGAATTGTTTACATACATACATACATACATACATACATACATTTATTTGAACTGCAATGGTATATGACTTGTTGGCAGTTAATTAACAATAATTACAATACAGATGTCACTAAAGATTTTGTAACAGCTCTTGAAAATTAAAAAAAACGTTTCAATTACATTTTCAGAAATGTGTTAACTATGCAGATAATAGTTACTGTAATGTTCTATAACTTGTATTCCTCTCTCATTTCATTTTTTCATTTCATCATCTTTTCTATAGATGTTTCTTTCGTGCGCAGTGATCGCAAGGATTCAGCTAGAATTCTATTGCAATAATACTCACTTGCACTTGTCACAGTGTAACTCGCCACAGTGCACAATAGATTGGTGACAAGTGCACAATAGATTGGTGATTTCAATGCTTCATTTGCAAACACCGCTGTCGAAAGCCTGTATTATGAGTGTCATTACAAAACTAGCTTCTAATAAAACTTAAATGAGTCTTTCCACGTCAAATCGCACACTCACAAAACATCACTATTTTTTAGGAACTTGAAACATTTTTTATGAGACCTAGGGTTGAAAAGAGGCGACACATTTTTTTCTAATCCTACCCCCTTTCAGAAATATAACCCACTATTATATCGAAAAATCATGCTCGGGCTAATGTTGAAACATTTTTGCGCAAATACTGTTTTCTTCAGAAAAATTAAATTACACTTATATTTAACCTAAAAAGATGTACTTTCATATGATGCAAAATATTTTAAAGCATATTATTTAAATATTTAAAATATATTGTAATTTTTAAAATGCAAATTTTTACAATAACTCAGGACTTTAATCAATTGTAAAAAATATTCGTGTATTTCTACATAAATGTTGTATAGATCTGCTGAATGTCAAACTGGGACACACATAAATATTATTTTTTTAAACAATTTGTTCACCGGAGCAATTAGGCAGCACGTAGGCAGGTCGGACTCGCTGCTCGAACTAAGGGGTCGACAATGATAGGACGCATTGTGACGTGCAACATATAGTAACCGTGAGACTTATGTCATGTTCTGAATCGCAGAAACACACATCTAAAATAGAAGTCTAAAAAAAGAAACACATGGTCTAAAATGGAAGTCTTCTGAAGAAATGCGACTATTAAGTTTACTTATAAACAACTGACTCTTCTAGGGTCTGCCTAAAATACAGAAGCCTTCTTTTTCAGATATACTGAGTCAGTTGTGCAAACAGAGGAATCCGTGAAACATGTGCGTTGTTCTGTGAAGTTAGTAATCACAGATAGCCTTACAATAATATCAATGCTATTGTTATTTGTATTTTATCAATATGAAAACCTATAATTGCATAAGAAGTGTACGTACCACCATTCATGAGAAGTTGAAAATTGACAGGTTGCCACTAAAAAAAACTATGTGTATTGGATAAACTGGTTTTGAAAATTCATTCCCCTAACGAGTAAAGCGAAGCTTTTTTTGAATGTGAGAATCGACCATGCTCGTTAATGCCGCATATATGTTGGGAAGTTACCATTATAGATAAACGTTGTTGACACATTGCCGGCCAAATTACTTCGAATTTGGCGCCTTGGCTTCGTTAACAGGGCGTTTGATGTTCTTTGAAGGCTTTTCAAAGGAAAAGACCATACATTTTAAACGTGGCGCCTTCGAGATAGTCTTAATTTTCTCCCAAAACCCGCGCGAATTTCTTCTTCTTTGGTGTCGAAAACATTCATTTCTTTTTGCAAGTTCCTTGACTTCGATGTCAACTGTCCTATTAGTGCGGAGCGTCACCGAAAGATCGCACCAGCTCCTGGGAAGGACCTTTGCAGCACGGCCGCATGTACTTGGCGGGGACAAATACTGCGAATTTTATCGCAGACGGCTTGTTGTCGCCTCGTTACGACAAGGTCACTGCGGAAGGCTGTGTAAAGGCGTGTTGGAGCTGGAGCGTCTTCAGGATTCGACCAGGATGTGCCAGGCACTACATGTAATTGAAATACGTAGTTGAAGGCCACGAAATTCGTAAGGAAAGCGCAGTTTTAGTTTGGGCAGAGGTAGCAGTGACAGCTTCTATAATCCTTGTTTCTTTCGCCAAGTAACAATATCTTTAAATTGTGTGTCGTTTATTTTCCAGAACATTCTTGTCTGACGAAAGAACTACTGCGATGGAAGAGGCGATGTTCCACTGTTATTTTCATTTTTCAACAACAATGCTTTGCTCTGCTCTCCCAGCCTCGTTCAGCTATTTTCGCAGCGTCAACAATTGGTGCTCGAAAACCGGGAACAATAAGTTGTGGTGGTGTGCTTGAAAAAGTCTTCTCTTTGTGATTTTGTGTTTTTTCTTTAAGTAGTGATTAAGTATAATAATTGTGAAGTTATAAGTGACACGTTCAGTTGTGTGCATAGGTTAATAGTGGTTCTTTCAAATATCTAAATTTGTTTTGTCTAGAGAAACCACAAATCAGTGATTTTTGCATAGCTTAAGCACTTCATAAACTGTAAGTTCAAAATGCCTGTTAAAAGACGTCAGATTTTTTCTAAATGGATATACTTAGATTCAGCATTGGCAAGAATCGAAGAGAATTTTAATTCTCTCTCAGATATAAGCAAACCAAATTTAGAATGTTTCTTGGACAGGGGTGAGGAATTGTGGAAGGATATTAGAGTTACAGTGGACGAAGCTATTAATCAAGAATTTTTAAATGATTTAACCCCCTCATTTGAGAACTTGGAAAGCAGATACATGCAATTTAAAAGCCAATGTCGTTCTGAATTGGCCAAATTATCAGAAAAAACACATGTCGTTAAGCCTAGTCCTATGGGATGCTTACCACATGTGAAATTGCCTACTTTCTCAGGCATGTATGATCAGTTCATGCAATTCCATGATATCTTCTTAACGGCAGTGGTGGAAAATCATTCACTGAGCCCTATCGAAAAATATATGCATCTGCTTTCGCATTTAAAAGGGGAACCGTATATGCTTGTCAGTGCTTTAAATGTGTCAGGTGATAACTTTCATACTGCTTGGGAATTATTAGTCCATAGATACTCTAACAAAACCAAAATAATAGACACCCATGTCAAAGCTTTGCTCAATTTGCCCCAAACAAAAAGTGATTCTTCTTCTCTCAAACAGTTCATTTCTCAAATTTCCACAAATTGGTGTGGACTTAAATCGATATCACTCGATATAGATTTAAGTGAATTAATCTTGCAACATTTAATACTCTCCAAACTAGACTTCAAAACTAGAGAATCGTGGTATCTTAGTAAAGGCTCGGCACAAAGAATGTCAGGATTACAGGAATTATTAGATTTCTTAAACCATAGGGCAAATGCATTGGAATTTAATGAAGGCATTTCTCAAAAATCACAACCAAATTCTGTTCCAGCTGGAAAACCTCATCAAACAGCACCTAACCTCAGGGCGTTTGCTATAAATGTATGCGATTCCAGTCAGTGCATCTTGTGTCCAGAGAAACATCCGTTGTTTAAGTGCGTGAAATTTCAACAGTTAACGGTGCAAGAAAGATTACAGGTGTGTCGTAAAAATTCATTGTGCATGAATTGTTTGTCCAAAGCTGTCAAAGACCACCCTTGTAGCAAAGGGACATGTAGGGTATGTACTCTAAAGCATCATTCTCTTTTGCATGACCCGAATCACAACAAACAGGTAGTGAATTTCAACATAACCTCAAAATCAGATGTAGGAACTCTTGTTAAAGTACAATCTCAATCTTCCCCAGAGGAAGGAGAATGCTCTATGGTTAGTGCTGAACCGCGAGAGGCTGAAAAAGTTTTCTCTCATATGGTCTTTACTGAAGCAAAGAAATTTCGGGGTTTGTTGCCAACTGCTATAATTTTGGTCACTGACAAAAGGGGTAACGATATACCAGTCAGAGCATTGCTAGACTCGGGTAGTGAAGTTTGTTTTATAACGGAAGGCCTTGTCCAACTACTAAATATTCCAAGAACAAAGTGTCACTATTTGATACATTCTGTTAATTATCTAAAATCAGTATCAAATGGGGAAGTGAATGTAACCATCAAATCTCGGTTTAATGATTGGCAAACCGGGGTGCAATGTTTAATAGTTCCATCTATTTCATCAAAATTGCCTCAAACATCCCTTGATTTGTCAAAATTAAAAATTCCAGCACATCTCAAACTAGCAGATGACACGTTTCATTTGTCGAACAAGGTTGACATGTTATTAAATTCCTCAGTGTTCTTTGAAGTTTTCAAAGAAAAAGTATCACTACCTAATGAAATCCCTGTCATTTTGGATACCCTGTTAGGTTCGGTCATAGCAGGATGCACTAACATACAATAAGTAACTACATTCTACATTTCTGTGTATAGAATCCTAATTGCATCAAGTGTACTAATAATTCTGTCGCTTATGGTTTTTTATTTATGAGTTATTTATTCCTTAGTTATTTATTTATTATTTATGAGTTTTAGCCACACGATGCTGGCAACAAAATTGCTATTGACAAGAAGCTGTCTTCACAAAGTGAGCATTCGACATTTCAATTTAATGTAATTGCTACAACTAGATTTCTCAACGGAATGTGCTGCCTGTGATCGATGAAGGTGGTAACACTATTTCATTACTACTTCTTAACGTTAATTGCTAATTCATTCAGAATACCTTTCTTACTACCCCTTACGATAAGGAGGAGTCTCTATCTTATCAGAATCTATCAATAAGGTTCAATTATTAGCACAAGCTAATGCGTACCAATTCGATCAAGTCGGTCATTGGTATTTGCAGGGCACGTTATAAACCTTGGGTCGTGGTACGCGCCTGTCATACCACTAACGAGGGATCTCCACTTAATTACAGTGGAAAACCTGGCCGCAAGTCAATTTATAACGGCTCTGAAAACATTGGGTTTCACTAAGGCTACCCAAGAATCATTTATCGAAATAACGTGTGAGAGGTAACGTACAATTGATACCTCGTTCACATACTTTCTTACTTCCCCTTATGCTAAGGAGGAATCTTATCATGCTAGAACTTTTCAAAAAGTTCAATTCTCATCATAATCTAATACAGATCATCTCTAACAAAGTCAGTCATTAGTAAATGCAGTGCACGTTGTAAACCTTGGGTCGTGGTACGCGCCTGTCATACCACTAACGAGGGATCTCCACTTAAACACAGTGGAAAACCTGGCCACAAGCTAATTTACAACGGCTCTGAAAGGATTTGGTCCCACAGGACCTACGCTCCTTTATTATCCAATTGTCAAAAAACAACACTTAAAACGCTCTCTCATTCAAAATTGTATTTCACTTTCTGAGTTGCTGTGTAAACTCGCAGAGATCTATGAGATCCCTCAGGGGACAATATCGATTTTTAGATATTGCCACGGGCCTTGGCGCTCCCGGGGACCTGAAACTACCCGAGCCACCCCCGATTCTAGTTGTCATTTTTTTCTTGTTAATTCATGTGATTAAAACAGGATTAGCTAAAACACTGTTTGCAGTGCCAACTTGGAGCTCACCACTCACCCACACAGGGCGTCTACGACTCTTCACTTTTCGGAATTAAAATGACACGCCCAATCATTTTAATAAAAATTAGGTCTATCGTTATCTGCTGGTAGGATTCTTTAAATATCCAGCCAAGAAAACGTCTGAATTGGGAAACCTTTGAAAATAACTGCTCTAGGCGCCCTGGTCTGTGTGCAAGAGTGGTGACGACAGAAGTTGCACTGTAATAAAACGCACAAATACAAAATTGCATCGATCACAGCACGAGGTAGAGAGTTCATCCTTCCTCTTTGATTATTCATTCGTATTGTCGACACACATCGCCCAGAAATCGAACCGTTTTTATATCTTTATTTTCGTTTTTACGGTGCATTGAAGCATCGACCAATACATTTGGTTTACCTACTCTTAATCTTAATCTTAATAATTTTTTTTGCTCTTGTGCGTTTGGGGAGTTCACAGCGCCAAACGATATTTGTTTTGTTTTGAATTTCAGACTCGTGAATCCACTCAGTAATACGAGCTACAATAATTATATATTAACTCGTTGTTGTTTTTTTTTGTTTTTGTTTTTTACATTCTCTTATTTGTCTTTGAATTGGCACGGTCAATTTGGAACAGCACTCAGGAAGATGTTATTCGTGCCATTCGTTCGCAAGAAAACCGTGTTTTGTTTCGTTCATTCTTAGTCCTTTGCTTTGTTTTATTGTTGTTGTTTTTCTCTATCGAATTACCAAGGCACCGCCCGGTACCGCATTCGTTCATTACTTATTGCACTCGGGTCATGTGAACACCGACTTTTATATCGCAGTTTCTTTAATCTCGCCTTTCGAAAACAAACATTTCACAAAAACGCATTCGACACCCTCGTCCAGACATTGCTTTCAAATTCCATTTCGGCCGACCGTGTGAATACTCACAAGGCTAGAAAATATTAACACCCTGCAACTCGCAGCTTATTCAAGTACATTCGAAGCAGGATGGCATAATTCGCTGCTCGTCGAAAGTGACAGTCAGTTCTACAGCGTCCTGGTCCTACGACTCGTAACCGGGTTCGATGCCTTTCGCGGGCGGGAATAATGTTGACACATTGCCGGCCAAATTACTTCGAATTTGGCGCCTTGGCTTCGTTAACAGGGCGTTTGATGTTCTTTGAAGGCTTTTCAAAGGAAAAGACCATACATTTTAAACGTGGCGCCTTCGAGATAGTCTTAATTTTCTCCCAAAACCCGCGCGAATTTCTTCTTCTTTGGTGTCGAAAACATTCATTTCTTTTTGCAAGTTCCTTGACTTCGATGTCAACTGTCCTATTAGTGCGGAGCGTCACCGAAAGATCGCACCAGCTCCTGGGAAGGACCTTTGCAGCACGGCCGCATGTACTTGGCGGGGACAAATACTGCGAATTTTATCGCAGACGGCTTGTTGTCGCCTCGTTACGACAAGGTCACTGCGGAAGGCTGTGTAAAGGCGTGTTGGAGCTGGAGCGTCTTCAGGATTCGACCAGGATGTGCCAGGCACTACATGTAATTGAAATACGTAGTTGAAGGCCACGAAATTCGTAAGGAAAGCGCAGTTTTAGTTTGGGCAGAGGTAGCAGTGACAGCTTCTATAATCCTTGTTTCTTTCGCCAAGTAACAATATCTTTAAATTGTGTGTCGTTTATTTTCCAGAACATTCTTGTCTGACGAAAGAACTACTGCGATGGAAGAGGCGATGTTCCACTGTTATTTTCATTTTTCAACAACAATGCTTTGCTCTGCTCTCCCAGCCTCGTTCAGCTATTTTCGCAGCGTCAACAATTGGTGCTCGAAAACCGGGAACAATAAGTTGTGGTGGTGTGCTTGAAAAAGTCTTCTCTTTGTGATTTTGTGTTTTTTCTTTAAGTAGTGATTAAGTATAATAATTGTGAAGTTATAAGTGACACGTTCAGTTGTGTGCATAGGTTAATAGTGGTTCTTTCAAATATCTAAATTTGTTTTGTCTAGAGAAACCACAAATCAGTGATTTTTGCATAGCTTAAGCACTTCATAAACTGTAAGTTCAAAATGCCTGTTAAAAGACGTCAGATTTTTTCTAAATGGATATACTTAGATTCAGCATTGGCAAGAATCGAAGAGAATTTTAATTCTCTCTCAGATATAAGCAAACCAAATTTAGAATGTTTCTTGGACAGGGGTGAGGAATTGTGGAAGGATATTAGAGTTACAGTGGACGAAGCTATTAATCAAGAATTTTTAAATGATTTAACCCCCTCATTTGAGAACTTGGAAAGCAGATACATGCAATTTAAAAGCCAATGTCGTTCTGAATTGGCCAAATTATCAGAAAAAACACATGTCGTTAAGCCTAGTCCTATGGGATGCTTACCACATGTGAAATTGCCTACTTTCTCAGGCATGTATGATCAGTTCATGCAATTCCATGATATCTTCTTAACGGCAGTGGTGGAAAATCATTCACTGAGCCCTATCGAAAAATATATGCATCTGCTTTCGCATTTAAAAGGGGAACCGTATATGCTTGTCAGTGCTTTAAATGTGTCAGGTGATAACTTTCATACTGCTTGGGAATTATTAGTCCATAGATACTCTAACAAAACCAAAATAATAGACACCCATGTCAAAGCTTTGCTCAATTTGCCCCAAACAAAAAGTGATTCTTCTTCTCTCAAACAGTTCATTTCTCAAATTTCCACAAATTGGTGTGGACTTAAATCGATATCACTCGATATAGATTTAAGTGAATTAATCTTGCAACATTTAATACTCTCCAAACTAGACTTCAAAACTAGAGAATCGTGGTATCTTAGTAAAGGCTCGGCACAAAGAATGTCAGGATTACAGGAATTATTAGATTTCTTAAACCATAGGGCAAATGCATTGGAATTTAATGAAGGCATTTCTCAAAAATCACAACCAAATTCTGTTCCAGCTGGAAAACCTCATCAAACAGCACCTAACCTCAGGGCGTTTGCTATAAATGTATGCGATTCCAGTCAGTGCATCTTGTGTCCAGAGAAACATCCGTTGTTTAAGTGCGTGAAATTTCAACAGTTAACGGTGCAAGAAAGATTACAGGTGTGTCGTAAAAATTCATTGTGCATGAATTGTTTGTCCAAAGCTGTCAAAGACCACCCTTGTAGCAAAGGGACATGTAGGGTATGTACTCTAAAGCATCATTCTCTTTTGCATGACCCGAATCACAACAAACAGGTAGTGAATTTCAACATAACCTCAAAATCAGATGTAGGAACTCTTGTTAAAGTACAATCTCAATCTTCCCCAGAGGAAGGAGAATGCTCTATGGTTAGTGCTGAACCGCGAGAGGCTGAAAAAGTTTTCTCTCATATGGTCTTTACTGAAGCAAAGAAATTTCGGGGTTTGTTGCCAACTGCTATAATTTTGGTCACTGACAAAAGGGGTAACGATATACCAGTCAGAGCATTGCTAGACTCGGGTAGTGAAGTTTGTTTTATAACGGAAGGCCTTGTCCAACTACTAAATATTCCAAGAACAAAGTGTCACTATTTGATACATTCTGTTAATTATCTAAAATCAGTATCAAATGGGGAAGTGAATGTAACCATCAAATCTCGGTTTAATGATTGGCAAACCGGGGTGCAATGTTTAATAGTTCCATCTATTTCATCAAAATTGCCTCAAACATCCCTTGATTTGTCAAAATTAAAAATTCCAGCACATCTCAAACTAGCAGATGACACGTTTCATTTGTCGAACAAGGTTGACATGTTATTAAATTCCTCAGTGTTCTTTGAAGTTTTCAAAGAAAAAGTATCACTACCTAATGAAATCCCTGTCATTTTGGATACCCTGTTAGGTTCGGTCATAGCAGGATGCACTAACATACAATAAGTAACTACATTCTACATTTCTGTGTATAGAATCCTAATTGCATCAAGTGTACTAATAATTCTGTCGCTTATGGTTTTTTATTTATGAGTTATTTATTCCTTAGTTATTTATTTATTATTTATGAGTTTTAGCCACACGATGCTGGCAACAAAATTGCTATTGACAAGAAGCTGTCTTCACAAAGTGAGCATTCGACATTTCAATTTAATGTAATTGCTACAACTAGATTTCTCAACGGAATGTGCTGCCTGTGATCGATGAAGGTGGTAACACTATTTCATTACTACTTCTTAACGTTAATTGCTAATTCATTCAGAATACCTTTCTTACTACCCCTTACGATAAGGAGGAGTCTCTATCTTATCAGAATCTATCAATAAGGTTCAATTATTAGCACAAGCTAATGCGTACCAATTCGATCAAGTCGGTCATTGGTATTTGCAGGGCACGTTATAAACCTTGGGTCGTGGTACGCGCCTGTCATACCACTAACGAGGGATCTCCACTTAATTACAGTGGAAAACCTGGCCGCAAGTCAATTTATAACGGCTCTGAAAACATTGGGTTTCACTAAGGCTACCCAAGAATCATTTATCGAAATAACGTGTGAGAGGTAACGTACAATTGATACCTCGTTCACATACTTTCTTACTTCCCCTTATGCTAAGGAGGAATCTTATCATGCTAGAACTTTTCAAAAAGTTCAATTCTCATCATAATCTAATACAGATCATCTCTAACAAAGTCAGTCATTAGTAAATGCAGTGCACGTTGTAAACCTTGGGTCGTGGTACGCGCCTGTCATACCACTAACGAGGGATCTCCACTTAAACACAGTGGAAAACCTGGCCACAAGCTAATTTACAACGGCTCTGAAAGGATTTGGTCCCACAGGACCTACGCTCCTTTATTATCCAATTGTCAAAAAACAACACTTAAAACGCTCTCTCATTCAAAATTGTATTTCACTTTCTGAGTTGCTGTGTAAACTCGCAGAGATCTATGAGATCCCTCAGGGGACAATATCGATTTTTAGATATTGCCACGGGCCTTGGCGCTCCCGGGGACCTGAAACTACCCGAGCCACCCCCGATTCTAGTTGTCATTTTTTTCTTGTTAATTCATGTGATTAAAACAGGATTAGCTAAAACACTGTTTGCAGTGCCAACTTGGAGCTCACCACTCACCCACACAGGGCGTCTACGACTCTTCACTTTTCGGAATTAAAATGACACGCCCAATCATTTTAATAAAAATTAGGTCTATCGTTATCTGCTGGTAGGATTCTTTAAATATCCAGCCAAGAAAACGTCTGAATTGGGAAACCTTTGAAAATAACTGCTCTAGGCGCCCTGGTCTGTGTGCAAGAGTGGTGACGACAGAAGTTGCACTGTAATAAAACGCACAAATACAAAATTGCATCGATCACAGCACGAGGTAGAGAGTTCATCCTTCCTCTTTGATTATTCATTCGTATTGTCGACACACATCGCCCAGAAATCGAACCGTTTTTATATCTTTATTTTCGTTTTTACGGTGCATTGAAGCATCGACCAATACATTTGGTTTACCTACTCTTAATCTTAATCTTAATAATTTTTTTTGCTCTTGTGCGTTTGGGGAGTTCACAGCGCCAAACGATATTTGTTTTGTTTTGAATTTCAGACTCGTGAATCCACTCAGTAATACGAGCTACAATAATTATATATTAACTCGTTGTTGTTTTTTTTTGTTTTTGTTTTTTACATTCTCTTATTTGTCTTTGAATTGGCACGGTCAATTTGGAACAGCACTCAGGAAGATGTTATTCGTGCCATTCGTTCGCAAGAAAACCGTGTTTTGTTTCGTTCATTCTTAGTCCTTTGCTTTGTTTTATTGTTGTTGTTTTTCTCTATCGAATTACCAAGGCACCGCCCGGTACCGCATTCGTTCATTACTTATTGCACTCGGGTCATGTGAACACCGACTTTTATATCGCAGTTTCTTTAATCTCGCCTTTCGAAAACAAACATTTCACAAAAACGCATTCGACACCCTCGTCCAGACATTGCTTTCAAATTCCATTTCGGCCGACCGTGTGAATACTCACAAGGCTAGAAAATATTAACACCCTGCAACTCGCAGCTTATTCAAGTACATTCGAAGCAGGATGGCATAATTCGCTGCTCGTCGAAAGTGACAGTCAGTTCTACAGCGTCCTGGTCCTACGACTCGTAACCGGGTTCGATGCCTTTCGCGGGCGGGAATAATGTTGACACATTGCCGGCCAAATTACTTCGAATTTGGCGCCTTGGCTTCGTTAACAGGGCGTTTGATGTTCTTTGAAGGCTTTTCAAAGGAAAAGACCATACATTTTAAACGTGGCGCCTTCGAGATAGTCTTAATTTTCTCCCAAAACCCGCGCGAATTTCTTCTTCTTTGGTGTCGAAAACATTCATTTCTTTTTGCAAGTTCCTTGACTTCGATGTCAACTGTCCTATTAGTGCGGAGCGTCACCGAAAGATCGCACCAGCTCCTGGGAAGGACCTTTGCAGCACGGCCGCATGTACTTGGCGGGGACAAATACTGCGAATTTTATCGCAGACGGCTTGTTGTCGCCTCGTTACGACAAGGTCACTGCGGAAGGCTGTGTAAAGGCGTGTTGGAGCTGGAGCGTCTTCAGGATTCGACCAGGATGTGCCAGGCACTACATGTAATTGAAATACGTAGTTGAAGGCCACGAAATTCGTAAGGAAAGCGCAGTTTTAGTTTGGGCAGAGGTAGCAGTGACAGCTTCTATAATCCTTGTTTCTTTCGCCAAGTAACAATATCTTTAAATTGTGTGTCGTTTATTTTCCAGAACATTCTTGTCTGACGAAAGAACTACTGCGATGGAAGAGGCGATGTTCCACTGTTATTTTCATTTTTCAACAACAATGCTTTGCTCTGCTCTCCCAGCCTCGTTCAGCTATTTTCGCAGCGTCAACAATTGGTGCTCGAAAACCGGGAACAATAAGTTGTGGTGGTGTGCTTGAAAAAGTCTTCTCTTTGTGATTTTGTGTTTTTTCTTTAAGTAGTGATTAAGTATAATAATTGTGAAGTTATAAGTGACACGTTCAGTTGTGTGCATAGGTTAATAGTGGTTCTTTCAAATATCTAAATTTGTTTTGTCTAGAGAAACCACAAATCAGTGATTTTTGCATAGCTTAAGCACTTCATAAACTGTAAGTTCAAAATGCCTGTTAAAAGACGTCAGATTTTTTCTAAATGGATATACTTAGATTCAGCATTGGCAAGAATCGAAGAGAATTTTAATTCTCTCTCAGATATAAGCAAACCAAATTTAGAATGTTTCTTGGACAGGGGTGAGGAATTGTGGAAGGATATTAGAGTTACAGTGGACGAAGCTATTAATCAAGAATTTTTAAATGATTTAACCCCCTCATTTGAGAACTTGGAAAGCAGATACATGCAATTTAAAAGCCAATGTCGTTCTGAATTGGCCAAATTATCAGAAAAAACACATGTCGTTAAGCCTAGTCCTATGGGATGCTTACCACATGTGAAATTGCCTACTTTCTCAGGCATGTATGATCAGTTCATGCAATTCCATGATATCTTCTTAACGGCAGTGGTGGAAAATCATTCACTGAGCCCTATCGAAAAATATATGCATCTGCTTTCGCATTTAAAAGGGGAACCGTATATGCTTGTCAGTGCTTTAAATGTGTCAGGTGATAACTTTCATACTGCTTGGGAATTATTAGTCCATAGATACTCTAACAAAACCAAAATAATAGACACCCATGTCAAAGCTTTGCTCAATTTGCCCCAAACAAAAAGTGATTCTTCTTCTCTCAAACAGTTCATTTCTCAAATTTCCACAAATTGGTGTGGACTTAAATCGATATCACTCGATATAGATTTAAGTGAATTAATCTTGCAACATTTAATACTCTCCAAACTAGACTTCAAAACTAGAGAATCGTGGTATCTTAGTAAAGGCTCGGCACAAAGAATGTCAGGATTACAGGAATTATTAGATTTCTTAAACCATAGGGCAAATGCATTGGAATTTAATGAAGGCATTTCTCAAAAATCACAACCAAATTCTGTTCCAGCTGGAAAACCTCATCAAACAGCACCTAACCTCAGGGCGTTTGCTATAAATGTATGCGATTCCAGTCAGTGCATCTTGTGTCCAGAGAAACATCCGTTGTTTAAGTGCGTGAAATTTCAACAGTTAACGGTGCAAGAAAGATTACAGGTGTGTCGTAAAAATTCATTGTGCATGAATTGTTTGTCCAAAGCTGTCAAAGACCACCCTTGTAGCAAAGGGACATGTAGGGTATGTACTCTAAAGCATCATTCTCTTTTGCATGACCCGAATCACAACAAACAGGTAGTGAATTTCAACATAACCTCAAAATCAGATGTAGGAACTCTTGTTAAAGTACAATCTCAATCTTCCCCAGAGGAAGGAGAATGCTCTATGGTTAGTGCTGAACCGCGAGAGGCTGAAAAAGTTTTCTCTCATATGGTCTTTACTGAAGCAAAGAAATTTCGGGGTTTGTTGCCAACTGCTATAATTTTGGTCACTGACAAAAGGGGTAACGATATACCAGTCAGAGCATTGCTAGACTCGGGTAGTGAAGTTTGTTTTATAACGGAAGGCCTTGTCCAACTACTAAATATTCCAAGAACAAAGTGTCACTATTTGATACATTCTGTTAATTATCTAAAATCAGTATCAAATGGGGAAGTGAATGTAACCATCAAATCTCGGTTTAATGATTGGCAAACCGGGGTGCAATGTTTAATAGTTCCATCTATTTCATCAAAATTGCCTCAAACATCCCTTGATTTGTCAAAATTAAAAATTCCAGCACATCTCAAACTAGCAGATGACACGTTTCATTTGTCGAACAAGGTTGACATGTTATTAAATTCCTCAGTGTTCTTTGAAGTTTTCAAAGAAAAAGTATCACTACCTAATGAAATCCCTGTCATTTTGGATACCCTGTTAGGTTCGGTCATAGCAGGATGCACTAACATACAATAAGTAACTACATTCTACATTTCTGTGTATAGAATCCTAATTGCATCAAGTGTACTAATAATTCTGTCGCTTATGGTTTTTTATTTATGAGTTATTTATTCCTTAGTTATTTATTTATTATTTATGAGTTTTAGCCACACGATGCTGGCAACAAAATTGCTATTGACAAGAAGCTGTCTTCACAAAGTGAGCATTCGACATTTCAATTTAATGTAATTGCTACAACTAGATTTCTCAACGGAATGTGCTGCCTGTGATCGATGAAGGTGGTAACACTATTTCATTACTACTTCTTAACGTTAATTGCTAATTCATTCAGAATACCTTTCTTACTACCCCTTACGATAAGGAGGAGTCTCTATCTTATCAGAATCTATCAATAAGGTTCAATTATTAGCACAAGCTAATGCGTACCAATTCGATCAAGTCGGTCATTGGTATTTGCAGGGCACGTTATAAACCTTGGGTCGTGGTACGCGCCTGTCATACCACTAACGAGGGATCTCCACTTAATTACAGTGGAAAACCTGGCCGCAAGTCAATTTATAACGGCTCTGAAAACATTGGGTTTCACTAAGGCTACCCAAGAATCATTTATCGAAATAACGTGTGAGAGGTAACGTACAATTGATACCTCGTTCACATACTTTCTTACTTCCCCTTATGCTAAGGAGGAATCTTATCATGCTAGAACTTTTCAAAAAGTTCAATTCTCATCATAATCTAATACAGATCATCTCTAACAAAGTCAGTCATTAGTAAATGCAGTGCACGTTGTAAACCTTGGGTCGTGGTACGCGCCTGTCATACCACTAACGAGGGATCTCCACTTAAACACAGTGGAAAACCTGGCCACAAGCTAATTTACAACGGCTCTGAAAGGATTTGGTCCCACAGGACCTACGCTCCTTTATTATCCATTTGTCAAAAAACAACACTTAAAACGCTCTCTCATTCAAAATTGTATTTCACTTTCTGAGTTGCTGTGTAAACTCGCAGAGATCTATGAGATCCCTCAGGGGACAATATCGATTTTTAGATATTGCCACGGGCCTTGGCGCTCCCGGGGACCTGAAACTACCCGAGCCACCCCCGATTCTAGTTGTCATTTTTTTCTTGTTAATTCATGTGATTAAAACAGGATTAGCTAAAACACTGTTTGCAGTGCCAACTTGGAGCTCACCACTCACCCACACAGGGCGTCTACGACTCTTCACTTTTCGGAATTAAAATGACACGCCCAATCATTTTAATAAAAATTAGGTCTATCGTTATCTGCTGGTAGGATTCTTTAAATATCCAGCCAAGAAAACGTCTGAATTGGGAAACCTTTGAAAATAACTGCTCTAGGCGCCCTGGTCTGTGTGCAAGAGTGGTGACGACAGAAGTTGCACTGTAATAAAACGCACAAATACAAAATTGCATCGATCACAGCACGAGGTAGAGAGTTCATCCTTCCTCTTTGATTATTCATTCGTATTGTCGACACACATCGCCCAGAAATCGAACCGTTTTTATATCTTTATTTTCGTTTTTACGGTGCATTGAAGCATCGACCAATACATTTGGTTTACCTACTCTTAATCTTAATCTTAATAATTTTTTTTGCTCTTGTGCGTTTGGGGAGTTCACAGCGCCAAACGATATTTGTTTTGTTTTGAATTTCAGACTCGTGAATCCACTCAGTAATACGAGCTACAATAATTATATATTAACTCGTTGTTGTTTTTTTTTGTTTTTGTTTTTTACATTCTCTTATTTGTCTTTGAATTGGCACGGTCAATTTGGAACAGCACTCAGGAAGATGTTATTCGTGCCATTCGTTCGCAAGAAAACCGTGTTTTGTTTCGTTCATTCTTAGTCCTTTGCTTTGTTTTATTGTTGTTGTTTTTCTCTATCGAATTACCAAGGCACCGCCCGGTACCGCATTCGTTCATTACTTATTGCACTCGGGTCATGTGAACACCGACTTTTATATCGCAGTTTCTTTAATCTCGCCTTTCGAAAACAAACATTTCACAAAAACGCATTCGACACCCTCGTCCAGACATTGCTTTCAAATTCCATTTCGGCCGACCGTGTGAATACTCACAAGGCTAGAAAATATTAACACCCTGCAACTCGCAGCTTATTCAAGTACATTCGAAGCAGGATGGCATAATTCGCTGCTCGTCGAAAGTGACAGTCAGTTCTACAGCGTCCTGGTCCTACGACTCGTAACCGGGTTCGATGCCTTTCGCGGGCGGGAATAATGTTGACACATTGCCGGCCAAATTACTTCGAATTTGGCGCCTTGGCTTCGTTAACAGGGCGTTTGATGTTCTTTGAAGGCTTTTCAAAGGAAAAGACCATACATTTTAAACGTGGCGCCTTCGAGATAGTCTTAATTTTCTCCCAAAACCCGCGCGAATTTCTTCTTCTTTGGTGTCGAAAACATTCATTTCTTTTTGCAAGTTCCTTGACTTCGATGTCAACTGTCCTATTAGTGCGGAGCGTCACCGAAAGATCGCACCAGCTCCTGGGAAGGACCTTTGCAGCACGGCCGCATGTACTTGGCGGGGACAAATACTGCGAATTTTATCGCAGACGGCTTGTTGTCGCCTCGTTACGACAAGGTCACTGCGGAAGGCTGTGTAAAGGCGTGTTGGAGCTGGAGCGTCTTCAGGATTCGACCAGGATGTGCCAGGCACTACATGTAATTGAAATACGTAGTTGAAGGCCACGAAATTCGTAAGGAAAGCGCAGTTTTAGTTTGGGCAGAGGTAGCAGTGACAGCTTCTATAATCCTTGTTTCTTTCGCCAAGTAACAATATCTTTAAATTGTGTGTCGTTTATTTTCCAGAACATTCTTGTCTGACGAAAGAACTACTGCGATGGAAGAGGCGATGTTCCACTGTTATTTTCATTTTTCAACAACAATGCTTTGCTCTGCTCTCCCAGCCTCGTTCAGCTATTTTCGCAGCGTCAACAATTGGTGCTCGAAAACCGGGAACAATAAGTTGTGGTGGTGTGCTTGAAAAAGTCTTCTCTTTGTGATTTTGTGTTTTTTCTTTAAGTAGTGATTAAGTATAATAATTGTGAAGTTATAAGTGACACGTTCAGTTGTGTGCATAGGTTAATAGTGGTTCTTTCAAATATCTAAATTTGTTTTGTCTAGAGAAACCACAAATCAGTGATTTTTGCATAGCTTAAGCACTTCATAAACTGTAAGTTCAAAATGCCTGTTAAAAGACGTCAGATTTTTTCTAAATGGATATACTTAGATTCAGCATTGGCAAGAATCGAAGAGAATTTTAATTCTCTCTCAGATATAAGCAAACCAAATTTAGAATGTTTCTTGGACAGGGGTGAGGAATTGTGGAAGGATATTAGAGTTACAGTGGACGAAGCTATTAATCAAGAATTTTTAAATGATTTAACCCCCTCATTTGAGAACTTGGAAAGCAGATACATGCAATTTAAAAGCCAATGTCGTTCTGAATTGGCCAAATTATCAGAAAAAACACATGTCGTTAAGCCTAGTCCTATGGGATGCTTACCACATGTGAAATTGCCTACTTTCTCAGGCATGTATGATCAGTTCATGCAATTCCATGATATCTTCTTAACGGCAGTGGTGGAAAATCATTCACTGAGCCCTATCGAAAAATATATGCATCTGCTTTCGCATTTAAAAGGGGAACCGTATATGCTTGTCAGTGCTTTAAATGTGTCAGGTGATAACTTTCATACTGCTTGGGAATTATTAGTCCATAGATACTCTAACAAAACCAAAATAATAGACACCCATGTCAAAGCTTTGCTCAATTTGCCCCAAACAAAAAGTGATTCTTCTTCTCTCAAACAGTTCATTTCTCAAATTTCCACAAATTGGTGTGGACTTAAATCGATATCACTCGATATAGATTTAAGTGAATTAATCTTGCAACATTTAATACTCTCCAAACTAGACTTCAAAACTAGAGAATCGTGGTATCTTAGTAAAGGCTCGGCACAAAGAATGTCAGGATTACAGGAATTATTAGATTTCTTAAACCATAGGGCAAATGCATTGGAATTTAATGAAGGCATTTCTCAAAAATCACAACCAAATTCTGTTCCAGCTGGAAAACCTCATCAAACAGCACCTAACCTCAGGGCGTTTGCTATAAATGTATGCGATTCCAGTCAGTGCATCTTGTGTCCAGAGAAACATCCGTTGTTTAAGTGCGTGAAATTTCAACAGTTAACGGTGCAAGAAAGATTACAGGTGTGTCGTAAAAATTCATTGTGCATGAATTGTTTGTCCAAAGCTGTCAAAGACCACCCTTGTAGCAAAGGGACATGTAGGGTATGTACTCTAAAGCATCATTCTCTTTTGCATGACCCGAATCACAACAAACAGGTAGTGAATTTCAACATAACCTCAAAATCAGATGTAGGAACTCTTGTTAAAGTACAATCTCAATCTTCCCCAGAGGAAGGAGAATGCTCTATGGTTAGTGCTGAACCGCGAGAGGCTGAAAAAGTTTTCTCTCATATGGTCTTTACTGAAGCAAAGAAATTTCGGGGTTTGTTGCCAACTGCTATAATTTTGGTCACTGACAAAAGGGGTAACGATATACCAGTCAGAGCATTGCTAGACTCGGGTAGTGAAGTTTGTTTTATAACGGAAGGCCTTGTCCAACTACTAAATATTCCAAGAACAAAGTGTCACTATTTGATACATTCTGTTAATTATCTAAAATCAGTATCAAATGGGGAAGTGAATGTAACCATCAAATCTCGGTTTAATGATTGGCAAACCGGGGTGCAATGTTTAATAGTTCCATCTATTTCATCAAAATTGCCTCAAACATCCCTTGATTTGTCAAAATTAAAAATTCCAGCACATCTCAAACTAGCAGATGACACGTTTCATTTGTCGAACAAGGTTGACATGTTATTAAATTCCTCAGTGTTCTTTGAAGTTTTCAAAGAAAAAGTATCACTACCTAATGAAATCCCTGTCATTTTGGATACCCTGTTAGGTTCGGTCATAGCAGGATGCACTAACATACAATAAGTAACTACATTCTACATTTCTGTGTATAGAATCCTAATTGCATCAAGTGTACTAATAATTCTGTCGCTTATGGTTTTTTATTTATGAGTTATTTATTCCTTAGTTATTTATTTATTATTTATGAGTTTTAGCCACACGATGCTGGCAACAAAATTGCTATTGACAAGAAGCTGTCTTCACAAAGTGAGCATTCGACATTTCAATTTAATGTAATTGCTACAACTAGATTTCTCAACGGAATGTGCTGCCTGTGATCGATGAAGGTGGTAACACTATTTCATTACTACTTCTTAACGTTAATTGCTAATTCATTCAGAATACCTTTCTTACTACCCCTTACGATAAGGAGGAGTCTCTATCTTATCAGAATCTATCAATAAGGTTCAATTATTAGCACAAGCTAATGCGTACCAATTCGATCAAGTCGGTCATTGGTATTTGCAGGGCACGTTATAAACCTTGGGTCGTGGTACGCGCCTGTCATACCACTAACGAGGGATCTCCACTTAATTACAGTGGAAAACCTGGCCGCAAGTCAATTTATAACGGCTCTGAAAACATTGGGTTTCACTAAGGCTACCCAAGAATCATTTATCGAAATAACGTGTGAGAGGTAACGTACAATTGATACCTCGTTCACATACTTTCTTACTTCCCCTTATGCTAAGGAGGAATCTTATCATGCTAGAACTTTTCAAAAAGTTCAATTCTCATCATAATCTAATACAGATCATCTCTAACAAAGTCAGTCATTAGTAAATGCAGTGCACGTTGTAAACCTTGGGTCGTGGTACGCGCCTGTCATACCACTAACGAGGGATCTCCACTTAAACACAGTGGAAAACCTGGCCACAAGCTAATTTACAACGGCTCTGAAAGGATTTGGTCCCACAGGACCTACGCTCCTTTATTATCCAATTGTCAAAAAACAACACTTAAAACGCTCTCTCATTCAAAATTGTATTTCACTTTCTGAGTTGCTGTGTAAACTCGCAGAGATCTATGAGATCCCTCAGGGGACAATATCGATTTTTAGATATTGCCACGGGCCTTGGCGCTCCCGGGGACCTGAAACTACCCGAGCCACCCCCGATTCTAGTTGTCATTTTTTTCTTGTTAATTCATGTGATTAAAACAGGATTAGCTAAAACACTGTTTGCAGTGCCAACTTGGAGCTCACCACTCACCCACACAGGGCGTCTACGACTCTTCACTTTTCGGAATTAAAATGACACGCCCAATCATTTTAATAAAAATTAGGTCTATCGTTATCTGCTGGTAGGATTCTTTAAATATCCAGCCAAGAAAACGTCTGAATTGGGAAACCTTTGAAAATAACTGCTCTAGGCGCCCTGGTCTGTGTGCAAGAGTGGTGACGACAGAAGTTGCACTGTAATAAAACGCACAAATACAAAATTGCATCGATCACAGCACGAGGTAGAGAGTTCATCCTTCCTCTTTGATTATTCATTCGTATTGTCGACACACATCGCCCAGAAATCGAACCGTTTTTATATCTTTATTTTCGTTTTTACGGTGCATTGAAGCATCGACCAATACATTTGGTTTACCTACTCTTAATCTTAATCTTAATAATTTTTTTTGCTCTTGTGCGTTTGGGGAGTTCACAGCGCCAAACGATATTTGTTTTGTTTTGAATTTCAGACTCGTGAATCCACTCAGTAATACGAGCTACAATAATTATATATTAACTCGTTGTTGTTTTTTTTTGTTTTTGTTTTTTACATTCTCTTATTTGTCTTTGAATTGGCACGGTCAATTTGGAACAGCACTCAGGAAGATGTTATTCGTGCCATTCGTTCGCAAGAAAACCGTGTTTTGTTTCGTTCATTCTTAGTCCTTTGCTTTGTTTTATTGTTGTTGTTTTTCTCTATCGAATTACCAAGGCACCGCCCGGTACCGCATTCGTTCATTACTTATTGCACTCGGGTCATGTGAACACCGACTTTTATATCGCAGTTTCTTTAATCTCGCCTTTCGAAAACAAACATTTCACAAAAACGCATTCGACACCCTCGTCCAGACATTGCTTTCAAATTCCATTTCGGCCGACCGTGTGAATACTCACAAGGCTAGAAAATATTAACACCCTGCAACTCGCAGCTTATTCAAGTACATTCGAAGCAGGATGGCATAATTCGCTGCTCGTCGAAAGTGACAGTCAGTTCTACAGCGTCCTGGTCCTACGACTCGTAACCGGGTTCGATGCCTTTCGCGGGCGGGAATAATGTTGACACATTGCCGGCCAAATTACTTCGAATTTGGCGCCTTGGCTTCGTTAACAGGGCGTTTGATGTTCTTTGAAGGCTTTTCAAAGGAAAAGACCATACATTTTAAACGTGGCGCCTTCGAGATAGTCTTAATTTTCTCCCAAAACCCGCGCGAATTTCTTCTTCTTTGGTGTCGAAAACATTCATTTCTTTTTGCAAGTTCCTTGACTTCGATGTCAACTGTCCTATTAGTGCGGAGCGTCACCGAAAGATCGCACCAGCTCCTGGGAAGGACCTTTGCAGCACGGCCGCATGTACTTGGCGGGGACAAATACTGCGAATTTTATCGCAGACGGCTTGTTGTCGCCTCGTTACGACAAGGTCACTGCGGAAGGCTGTGTAAAGGCGTGTTGGAGCTGGAGCGTCTTCAGGATTCGACCAGGATGTGCCAGGCACTACATGTAATTGAAATACGTAGTTGAAGGCCACGAAATTCGTAAGGAAAGCGCAGTTTTAGTTTGGGCAGAGGTAGCAGTGACAGCTTCTATAATCCTTGTTTCTTTCGCCAAGTAACAATATCTTTAAATTGTGTGTCGTTTATTTTCCAGAACATTCTTGTCTGACGAAAGAACTACTGCGATGGAAGAGGCGATGTTCCACTGTTATTTTCATTTTTCAACAACAATGCTTTGCTCTGCTCTCCCAGCCTCGTTCAGCTATTTTCGCAGCGTCAACAATTGGTGCTCGAAAACCGGGAACAATAAGTTGTGGTGGTGTGCTTGAAAAAGTCTTCTCTTTGTGATTTTGTGTTTTTTCTTTAAGTAGTGATTAAGTATAATAATTGTGAAGTTATAAGTGACACGTTCAGTTGTGTGCATAGGTTAATAGTGGTTCTTTCAAATATCTAAATTTGTTTTGTCTAGAGAAACCACAAATCAGTGATTTTTGCATAGCTTAAGCACTTCATAAACTGTAAGTTCAAAATGCCTGTTAAAAGACGTCAGATTTTTTCTAAATGGATATACTTAGATTCAGCATTGGCAAGAATCGAAGAGAATTTTAATTCTCTCTCAGATATAAGCAAACCAAATTTAGAATGTTTCTTGGACAGGGGTGAGGAATTGTGGAAGGATATTAGAGTTACAGTGGACGAAGCTATTAATCAAGAATTTTTAAATGATTTAACCCCCTCATTTGAGAACTTGGAAAGCAGATACATGCAATTTAAAAGCCAATGTCGTTCTGAATTGGCCAAATTATCAGAAAAAACACATGTCGTTAAGCCTAGTCCTATGGGATGCTTACCACATGTGAAATTGCCTACTTTCTCAGGCATGTATGATCAGTTCATGCAATTCCATGATATCTTCTTAACGGCAGTGGTGGAAAATCATTCACTGAGCCCTATCGAAAAATATATGCATCTGCTTTCGCATTTAAAAGGGGAACCGTATATGCTTGTCAGTGCTTTAAATGTGTCAGGTGATAACTTTCATACTGCTTGGGAATTATTAGTCCATAGATACTCTAACAAAACCAAAATAATAGACACCCATGTCAAAGCTTTGCTCAATTTGCCCCAAACAAAAAGTGATTCTTCTTCTCTCAAACAGTTCATTTCTCAAATTTCCACAAATTGGTGTGGACTTAAATCGATATCACTCGATATAGATTTAAGTGAATTAATCTTGCAACATTTAATACTCTCCAAACTAGACTTCAAAACTAGAGAATCGTGGTATCTTAGTAAAGGCTCGGCACAAAGAATGTCAGGATTACAGGAATTATTAGATTTCTTAAACCATAGGGCAAATGCATTGGAATTTAATGAAGGCATTTCTCAAAAATCACAACCAAATTCTGTTCCAGCTGGAAAACCTCATCAAACAGCACCTAACCTCAGGGCGTTTGCTATAAATGTATGCGATTCCAGTCAGTGCATCTTGTGTCCAGAGAAACATCCGTTGTTTAAGTGCGTGAAATTTCAACAGTTAACGGTGCAAGAAAGATTACAGGTGTGTCGTAAAAATTCATTGTGCATGAATTGTTTGTCCAAAGCTGTCAAAGACCACCCTTGTAGCAAAGGGACATGTAGGGTATGTACTCTAAAGCATCATTCTCTTTTGCATGACCCGAACCACAACAAACAGGTAGTGAATTTCAACATAACCTCAAAATCAGATGTAGGAACTCTTGTTAAAGTACAATCTCAATCTTCCCCAGAGGAAGGAGAATGCTCTATGGTTAGTGCTGAACCGCGAGAGGCTGAAAAAGTTTTCTCTCATATGGTCTTTACTGAAGCAAAGAAATTTCGGGGTTTGTTGCCAACTGCTATAATTTTGGTCACTGACAAAAGGGGTAACGATATACCAGTCAGAGCATTGCTAGACTCGGGTAGTGAAGTTTGTTTTATAACGGAAGGCCTTGTCCAACTACTAAATATTCCAAGAACAAAGTGTCACTATTTGATACATTCTGTTAATTATCTAAAATCAGTATCAAATGGGGAAGTGAATGTAACCATCAAATCTCGGTTTAATGATTGGCAAACCGGGGTGCAATGTTTAATAGTTCCATCTATTTCATCAAAATTGCCTCAAACATCCCTTGATTTGTCAAAATTAAAAATTCCAGCACATCTCAAACTAGCAGATGACACGTTTCATTTGTCGAACAAGGTTGACATGTTATTAAATTCCTCAGTGTTCTTTGAAGTTTTCAAAGAAAAAGTATCACTACCTAATGAAATCCCTGTCATTTTGGATACCCTGTTAGGTTCGGTCATAGCAGGATGCACTAACATACAATAAGTAACTACATTCTACATTTCTGTGTATAGAATCCTAATTGCATCAAGTGTACTAATAATTCTGTCGCTTATGGTTTTTTATTTATGAGTTATTTATTCCTTAGTTATTTATTTATTATTTATGAGTTTTAGCCACACGATGCTGGCAACAAAATTGCTATTGACAAGAAGCTGTCTTCACAAAGTGAGCATTCGACATTTCAATTTAATGTAATTGCTACAACTAGATTTCTCAACGGAATGTGCTGCCTGTGATCGATGAAGGTGGTAACACTATTTCATTACTACTTCTTAACGTTAATTGCTAATTCATTCAGAATACCTTTCTTACTACCCCTTACGATAAGGAGGAGTCTCTATCTTATCAGAATCTATCAATAAGGTTCAATTATTAGCACAAGCTAATGCGTACCAATTCGATCAAGTCGGTCATTGGTATTTGCAGGGCACGTTATAAACCTTGGGTCGTGGTACGCGCCTGTCATACCACTAACGAGGGATCTCCACTTAATTACAGTGGAAAACCTGGCCGCAAGTCAATTTATAACGGCTCTGAAAACATTGGGTTTCACTAAGGCTACCCAAGAATCATTTATCGAAATAACGTGTGAGAGGTAACGTACAATTGATACCTCGTTCACATACTTTCTTACTTCCCCTTATGCTAAGGAGGAATCTTATCATGCTAGAACTTTTCAAAAAGTTCAATTCTCATCATAATCTAATACAGATCATCTCTAACAAAGTCAGTCATTAGTAAATGCAGTGCACGTTGTAAACCTTGGGTCGTGGTACGCGCCTGTCATACCACTAACGAGGGATCTCCACTTAAACACAGTGGAAAACCTGGCCACAAGCTAATTTACAACGGCTCTGAAAGGATTTGGTCCCACAGGACCTACGCTCCTTTATTATCCAATTGTCAAAAAACAACACTTAAAACGCTCTCTCATTCAAAATTGTATTTCACTTTCTGAGTTGCTGTGTAAACTCGCAGAGATCTATGAGATCCCTCAGGGGACAATATCGATTTTTAGATATTGCCACGGGCCTTGGCGCTCCCGGGGACCTGAAACTACCCGAGCCACCCCCGATTCTAGTTGTCATTTTTTTCTTGTTAATTCATGTGATTAAAACAGGATTAGCTAAAACACTGTTTGCAGTGCCAACTTGGAGCTCACCACTCACCCACACAGGGCGTCTACGACTCTTCACTTTTCGGAATTAAAATGACACGCCCAATCATTTTAATAAAAATTAGGTCTATCGTTATCTGCTGGTAGGATTCTTTAAATATCCAGCCAAGAAAACGTCTGAATTGGGAAACCTTTGAAAATAACTGCTCTAGGCGCCCTGGTCTGTGTGCAAGAGTGGTGACGACAGAAGTTGCACTGTAATAAAACGCACAAATACAAAATTGCATCGATCACAGCACGAGGTAGAGAGTTCATCCTTCCTCTTTGATTATTCATTCGTATTGTCGACACACATCGCCCAGAAATCGAACCGTTTTTATATCTTTATTTTCGTTTTTACGGTGCATTGAAGCATCGACCAATACATTTGGTTTACCTACTCTTAATCTTAATCTTAATAATTTTTTTTGCTCTTGTGCGTTTGGGGAGTTCACAGCGCCAAACGATATTTGTTTTGTTTTGAATTTCAGACTCGTGAATCCACTCAGTAATACGAGCTACAATAATTATATATTAACTCGTTGTTGTTTTTTTTTGTTTTTGTTTTTTACATTCTCTTATTTGTCTTTGAATTGGCACGGTCAATTTGGAACAGCACTCAGGAAGATGTTATTCGTGCCATTCGTTCGCAAGAAAACCGTGTTTTGTTTCGTTCATTCTTAGTCCTTTGCTTTGTTTTATTGTTGTTGTTTTTCTCTATCGAATTACCAAGGCACCGCCCGGTACCGCATTCGTTCATTACTTATTGCACTCGGGTCATGTGAACACCGACTTTTATATCGCAGTTTCTTTAATCTCGCCTTTCGAAAACAAACATTTCACAAAAACGCATTCGACACCCTCGTCCAGACATTGCTTTCAAATTCCATTTCGGCCGACCGTGTGAATACTCACAAGGCTAGAAAATATTAACACCCTGCAACTCGCAGCTTATTCAAGTACATTCGAAGCAGGATGGCATAATTCGCTGCTCGTCGAAAGTGACAGTCAGTTCTACAGCGTCCTGGTCCTACGACTCGTAACCGGGTTCGATGCCTTTCGCGGGCGGGAATAATGTTGACACATTGCCGGCCAAATTACTTCGAATTTGGCGCCTTGGCTTCGTTAACAGGGCGTTTGATGTTCTTTGAAGGCTTTTCAAAGGAAAAGACCATACATTTTAAACGTGGCGCCTTCGAGATAGTCTTAATTTTCTCCCAAAACCCGCGCGAATTTCTTCTTCTTTGGTGTCGAAAACATTCATTTCTTTTTGCAAGTTCCTTGACTTCGATGTCAACTGTCCTATTAGTGCGGAGCGTCACCGAAAGATCGCACCAGCTCCTGGGAAGGACCTTTGCAGCACGGCCGCATGTACTTGGCGGGGACAAATACTGCGAATTTTATCGCAGACGGCTTGTTGTCGCCTCGTTACGACAAGGTCACTGCGGAAGGCTGTGTAAAGGCGTGTTGGAGCTGGAGCGTCTTCAGGATTCGACCAGGATGTGCCAGGCACTACATGTAATTGAAATACGTAGTTGAAGGCCACGAAATTCGTAAGGAAAGCGCAGTTTTAGTTTGGGCAGAGGTAGCAGTGACAGCTTCTATAATCCTTGTTTCTTTCGCCAAGTAACAATATCTTTAAATTGTGTGTCGTTTATTTTCCAGAACATTCTTGTCTGACGAAAGAACTACTGCGATGGAAGAGGCGATGTTCCACTGTTATTTTCATTTTTCAACAACAATGCTTTGCTCTGCTCTCCCAGCCTCGTTCAGCTATTTTCGCAGCGTCAACAATTGGTGCTCGAAAACCGGGAACAATAAGTTGTGGTGGTGTGCTTGAAAAAGTCTTCTCTTTGTGATTTTGTGTTTTTTCTTTAAGTAGTGATTAAGTATAATAATTGTGAAGTTATAAGTGACACGTTCAGTTGTGTGCATAGGTTAATAGTGGTTCTTTCAAATATCTAAATTTGTTTTGTCTAGAGAAACCACAAATCAGTGATTTTTGCATAGCTTAAGCACTTCATAAACTGTAAGTTCAAAATGCCTGTTAAAAGACGTCAGATTTTTTCTAAATGGATATACTTAGATTCAGCATTGGCAAGAATCGAAGAGAATTTTAATTCTCTCTCAGATATAAGCAAACCAAATTTAGAATGTTTCTTGGACAGGGGTGAGGAATTGTGGAAGGATATTAGAGTTACAGTGGACGAAGCTATTAATCAAGAATTTTTAAATGATTTAACCCCCTCATTTGAGAACTTGGAAAGCAGATACATGCAATTTAAAAGCCAATGTCGTTCTGAATTGGCCAAATTATCAGAAAAAACACATGTCGTTAAGCCTAGTCCTATGGGATGCTTACCACATGTGAAATTGCCTACTTTCTCAGGCATGTATGATCAGTTCATGCAATTCCATGATATCTTCTTAACGGCAGTGGTGGAAAATCATTCACTGAGCCCTATCGAAAAATATATGCATCTGCTTTCGCATTTAAAAGGGGAACCGTATATGCTTGTCAGTGCTTTAAATGTGTCAGGTGATAACTTTCATACTGCTTGGGAATTATTAGTCCATAGATACTCTAACAAAACCAAAATAATAGACACCCATGTCAAAGCTTTGCTCAATTTGCCCCAAACAAAAAGTGATTCTTCTTCTCTCAAACAGTTCATTTCTCAAATTTCCACAAATTGGTGTGGACTTAAATCGATATCACTCGATATAGATTTAAGTGAATTAATCTTGCAACATTTAATACTCTCCAAACTAGACTTCAAAACTAGAGAATCGTGGTATCTTAGTAAAGGCTCGGCACAAAGAATGTCAGGATTACAGGAATTATTAGATTTCTTAAACCATAGGGCAAATGCATTGGAATTTAATGAAGGCATTTCTCAAAAATCACAACCAAATTCTGTTCCAGCTGGAAAACCTCATCAAACAGCACCTAACCTCAGGGCGTTTGCTATAAATGTATGCGATTCCAGTCAGTGCATCTTGTGTCCAGAGAAACATCCGTTGTTTAAGTGCGTGAAATTTCAACAGTTAACGGTGCAAGAAAGATTACAGGTGTGTCGTAAAAATTCATTGTGCATGAATTGTTTGTCCAAAGCTGTCAAAGACCACCCTTGTAGCAAAGGGACATGTAGGGTATGTACTCTAAAGCATCATTCTCTTTTGCATGACCCGAATCACAACAAACAGGTAGTGAATTTCAACATAACCTCAAAATCAGATGTAGGAACTCTTGTTAAAGTACAATCTCAATCTTCCCCAGAGGAAGGAGAATGCTCTATGGTTAGTGCTGAACCGCGAGAGGCTGAAAAAGTTTTCTCTCATATGGTCTTTACTGAAGCAAAGAAATTTCGGGGTTTGTTGCCAACTGCTATAATTTTGGTCACTGACAAAAGGGGTAACGATATACCAGTCAGAGCATTGCTAGACTCGGGTAGTGAAGTTTGTTTTATAACGGAAGGCCTTGTCCAACTACTAAATATTCCAAGAACAAAGTGTCACTATTTGATACATTCTGTTAATTATCTAAAATCAGTATCAAATGGGGAAGTGAATGTAACCATCAAATCTCGGTTTAATGATTGGCAAACCGGGGTGCAATGTTTAATAGTTCCATCTATTTCATCAAAATTGCCTCAAACATCCCTTGATTTGTCAAAATTAAAAATTCCAGCACATCTCAAACTAGCAGATGACACGTTTCATTTGTCGAACAAGGTTGACATGTTATTAAATTCCTCAGTGTTCTTTGAAGTTTTCAAAGAAAAAGTATCACTACCTAATGAAATCCCTGTCATTTTGGATACCCTGTTAGGTTCGGTCATAGCAGGATGCACTAACATACAATAAGTAACTACATTCTACATTTCTGTGTATAGAATCCTAATTGCATCAAGTGTACTAATAATTCTGTCGCTTATGGTTTTTTATTTATGAGTTATTTATTCCTTAGTTATTTATTTATTATTTATGAGTTTTAGCCACACGATGCTGGCAACAAAATTGCTATTGACAAGAAGCTGTCTTCACAAAGTGAGCATTCGACATTTCAATTTAATGTAATTGCTACAACTAGATTTCTCAACGGAATGTGCTGCCTGTGATCGATGAAGGTGGTAACACTATTTCATTACTACTTCTTAACGTTAATTGCTAATTCATTCAGAATACCTTTCTTACTACCCCTTACGATAAGGAGGAGTCTCTATCTTATCAGAATCTATCAATAAGGTTCAATTATTAGCACAAGCTAATGCGTACCAATTCGATCAAGTCGGTCATTGGTATTTGCAGGGCACGTTATAAACCTTGGGTCGTGGTACGCGCCTGTCATACCACTAACGAGGGATCTCCACTTAATTACAGTGGAAAACCTGGCCGCAAGTCAATTTATAACGGCTCTGAAAACATTGGGTTTCACTAAGGCTACCCAAGAATCATTTATCGAAATAACGTGTGAGAGGTAACGTACAATTGATACCTCGTTCACATACTTTCTTACTTCCCCTTATGCTAAGGAGGAATCTTATCATGCTAGAACTTTTCAAAAAGTTCAATTCTCATCATAATCTAATACAGATCATCTCTAACAAAGTCAGTCATTAGTAAATGCAGTGCACGTTGTAAACCTTGGGTCGTGGTACGCGCCTGTCATACCACTAACGAGGGATCTCCACTTAAACACAGTGGAAAACCTGGCCACAAGCTAATTTACAACGGCTCTGAAAGGATTTGGTCCCACAGGACCTACGCTCCTTTATTATCCAATTGTCAAAAAACAACACTTAAAACGCTCTCTCATTCAAAATTGTATTTCACTTTCTGAGTTGCTGTGTAAACTCGCAGAGATCTATGAGATCCCTCAGGGGACAATATCGATTTTTAGATATTGCCACGGGCCTTGGCGCTCCCGGGGACCTGAAACTACCCGAGCCACCCCCGATTCTAGTTGTCATTTTTTTCTTGTTAATTCATGTGATTAAAACAGGATTAGCTAAAACACTGTTTGCAGTGCCAACTTGGAGCTCACCACTCACCCACACAGGGCGTCTACGACTCTTCACTTTTCGGAATTAAAATGACACGCCCAATCATTTTAATAAAAATTAGGTCTATCGTTATCTGCTGGTAGGATTCTTTAAATATCCAGCCAAGAAAACGTCTGAATTGGGAAACCTTTGAAAATAACTGCTCTAGGCGCCCTGGTCTGTGTGCAAGAGTGGTGACGACAGAAGTTGCACTGTAATAAAACGCACAAATACAAAATTGCATCGATCACAGCACGAGGTAGAGAGTTCATCCTTCCTCTTTGATTATTCATTCGTATTGTCGACACACATCGCCCAGAAATCGAACCGTTTTTATATCTTTATTTTCGTTTTTACGGTGCATTGAAGCATCGACCAATACATTTGGTTTACCTACTCTTAATCTTAATCTTAATAATTTTTTTTGCTCTTGTGCGTTTGGGGAGTTCACAGCGCCAAACGATATTTGTTTTGTTTTGAATTTCAGACTCGTGAATCCACTCAGTAATACGAGCTACAATAATTATATATTAACTCGTTGTTGTTTTTTTTTGTTTTTGTTTTTTACATTCTCTTATTTGTCTTTGAATTGGCACGGTCAATTTGGAACAGCACTCAGGAAGATGTTATTCGTGCCATTCGTTCGCAAGAAAACCGTGTTTTGTTTCGTTCATTCTTAGTCCTTTGCTTTGTTTTATTGTTGTTGTTTTTCTCTATCGAATTACCAAGGCACCGCCCGGTACCGCATTCGTTCATTACTTATTGCACTCGGGTCATGTGAACACCGACTTTTATATCGCAGTTTCTTTAATCTCGCCTTTCGAAAACAAACATTTCACAAAAACGCATTCGACACCCTCGTCCAGACATTGCTTTCAAATTCCATTTCGGCCGACCGTGTGAATACTCACAAGGCTAGAAAATATTAACACCCTGCAACTCGCAGCTTATTCAAGTACATTCGAAGCAGGATGGCATAATTCGCTGCTCGTCGAAAGTGACAGTCAGTTCTACAGCGTCCTGGTCCTACGACTCGTAACCGGGTTCGATGCCTTTCGCGGGCGGGAATAATGTTGACACATTGCCGGCCAAATTACTTCGAATTTGGCGCCTTGGCTTCGTTAACAGGGCGTTTGATGTTCTTTGAAGGCTTTTCAAAGGAAAAGACCATACATTTTAAACGTGGCGCCTTCGAGATAGTCTTAATTTTCTCCCAAAACCCGCGCGAATTTCTTCTTCTTTGGTGTCGAAAACATTCATTTCTTTTTGCAAGTTCCTTGACTTCGATGTCAACTGTCCTATTAGTGCGGAGCGTCACCGAAAGATCGCACCAGCTCCTGGGAAGGACCTTTGCAGCACGGCCGCATGTACTTGGCGGGGACAAATACTGCGAATTTTATCGCAGACGGCTTGTTGTCGCCTCGTTACGACAAGGTCACTGCGGAAGGCTGTGTAAAGGCGTGTTGGAGCTGGAGCGTCTTCAGGATTCGACCAGGATGTGCCAGGCACTACATGTAATTGAAATACGTAGTTGAAGGCCACGAAATTCGTAAGGAAAGCGCAGTTTTAGTTTGGGCAGAGGTAGCAGTGACAGCTTCTATAATCCTTGTTTCTTTCGCCAAGTAACAATATCTTTAAATTGTGTGTCGTTTATTTTCCAGAACATTCTTGTCTGACGAAAGAACTACTGCGATGGAAGAGGCGATGTTCCACTGTTATTTTCATTTTTCAACAACAATGCTTTGCTCTGCTCTCCCAGCCTCGTTCAGCTATTTTCGCAGCGTCAACAATTGGTGCTCGAAAACCGGGAACAATAAGTTGTGGTGGTGTGCTTGAAAAAGTCTTCTCTTTGTGATTTTGTGTTTTTTCTTTAAGTAGTGATTAAGTATAATAATTGTGAAGTTATAAGTGACACGTTCAGTTGTGTGCATAGGTTAATAGTGGTTCTTTCAAATATCTAAATTTGTTTTGTCTAGAGAAACCACAAATCAGTGATTTTTGCATAGCTTAAGCACTTCATAAACTGTAAGTTCAAAATGCCTGTTAAAAGACGTCAGATTTTTTCTAAATGGATATACTTAGATTCAGCATTGGCAAGAATCGAAGAGAATTTTAATTCTCTCTCAGATATAAGCAAACCAAATTTAGAATGTTTCTTGGACAGGGGTGAGGAATTGTGGAAGGATATTAGAGTTACAGTGGACGAAGCTATTAATCAAGAATTTTTAAATGATTTAACCCCCTCATTTGAGAACTTGGAAAGCAGATACATGCAATTTAAAAGCCAATGTCGTTCTGAATTGGCCAAATTATCAGAAAAAACACATGTCGTTAAGCCTAGTCCTATGGGATGCTTACCACATGTGAAATTGCCTACTTTCTCAGGCATGTATGATCAGTTCATGCAATTCCATGATATCTTCTTAACGGCAGTGGTGGAAAATCATTCACTGAGCCCTATCGAAAAATATATGCATCTGCTTTCGCATTTAAAAGGGGAACCGTATATGCTTGTCAGTGCTTTAAATGTGTCAGGTGATAACTTTCATACTGCTTGGGAATTATTAGTCCATAGATACTCTAACAAAACCAAAATAATAGACACCCATGTCAAAGCTTTGCTCAATTTGCCCCAAACAAAAAGTGATTCTTCTTCTCTCAAACAGTTCATTTCTCAAATTTCCACAAATTGGTGTGGACTTAAATCGATATCACTCGATATAGATTTAAGTGAATTAATCTTGCAACATTTAATACTCTCCAAACTAGACTTCAAAACTAGAGAATCGTGGTATCTTAGTAAAGGCTCGGCACAAAGAATGTCAGGATTACAGGAATTATTAGATTTCTTAAACCATAGGGCAAATGCATTGGAATTTAATGAAGGCATTTCTCAAAAATCACAACCAAATTCTGTTCCAGCTGGAAAACCTCATCAAACAGCACCTAACCTCAGGGCGTTTGCTATAAATGTATGCGATTCCAGTCAGTGCATCTTGTGTCCAGAGAAACATCCGTTGTTTAAGTGCGTGAAATTTCAACAGTTAACGGTGCAAGAAAGATTACAGGTGTGTCGTAAAAATTCATTGTGCATGAATTGTTTGTCCAAAGCTGTCAAAGACCACCCTTGTAGCAAAGGGACATGTAGGGTATGTACTCTAAAGCATCATTCTCTTTTGCATGACCCGAATCACAACAAACAGGTAGTGAATTTCAACATAACCTCAAAATCAGATGTAGGAACTCTTGTTAAAGTACAATCTCAATCTTCCCCAGAGGAAGGAGAATGCTCTATGGTTAGTGCTGAACCGCGAGAGGCTGAAAAAGTTTTCTCTCATATGGTCTTTACTGAAGCAAAGAAATTTCGGGGTTTGTTGCCAACTGCTATAATTTTGGTCACTGACAAAAGGGGTAACGATATACCAGTCAGAGCATTGCTAGACTCGGGTAGTGAAGTTTGTTTTATAACGGAAGGCCTTGTCCAACTACTAAATATTCCAAGAACAAAGTGTCACTATTTGATACATTCTGTTAATTATCTAAAATCAGTATCAAATGGGGAAGTGAATGTAACCATCAAATCTCGGTTTAATGATTGGCAAACCGGGGTGCAATGTTTAATAGTTCCATCTATTTCATCAAAATTGCCTCAAACATCCCTTGATTTGTCAAAATTAAAAATTCCAGCACATCTCAAACTAGCAGATGACACGTTTCATTTGTCGAACAAGGTTGACATGTTATTAAATTCCTCAGTGTTCTTTGAAGTTTTCAAAGAAAAAGTATCACTACCTAATGAAATCCCTGTCATTTTGGATACCCTGTTAGGTTCGGTCATAGCAGGATGCACTAACATACAATAAGTAACTACATTCTACATTTCTGTGTATAGAATCCTAATTGCATCAAGTGTACTAATAATTCTGTCGCTTATGGTTTTTTATTTATGAGTTATTTATTCCTTAGTTATTTATTTATTATTTATGAGTTTTAGCCACACGATGCTGGCAACAAAATTGCTATTGACAAGAAGCTGTCTTCACAAAGTGAGCATTCGACATTTCAATTTAATGTAATTGCTACAACTAGATTTCTCAACGGAATGTGCTGCCTGTGATCGATGAAGGTGGTAACACTATTTCATTACTACTTCTTAACGTTAATTGCTAATTCATTCAGAATACCTTTCTTACTACCCCTTACGATAAGGAGGAGTCTCTATCTTATCAGAATCTATCAATAAGGTTCAATTATTAGCACAAGCTAATGCGTACCAATTCGATCAAGTCGGTCATTGGTATTTGCAGGGCACGTTATAAACCTTGGGTCGTGGTACGCGCCTGTCATACCACTAACGAGGGATCTCCACTTAATTACAGTGGAAAACCTGGCCGCAAGTCAATTTATAACGGCTCTGAAAACATTGGGTTTCACTAAGGCTACCCAAGAATCATTTATCGAAATAACGTGTGAGAGGTAACGTACAATTGATACCTCGTTCACATACTTTCTTACTTCCCCTTATGCTAAGGAGGAATCTTATCATGCTAGAACTTTTCAAAAAGTTCAATTCTCATCATAATCTAATACAGATCATCTCTAACAAAGTCAGTCATTAGTAAATGCAGTGCACGTTGTAAACCTTGGGTCGTGGTACGCGCCTGTCATACCACTAACGAGGGATCTCCACTTAAACACAGTGGAAAACCTGGCCACAAGCTAATTTACAACGGCTCTGAAAGGATTTGGTCCCACAGGACCTACGCTCCTTTATTATCCAATTGTCAAAAAACAACACTTAAAACGCTCTCTCATTCAAAATTGTATTTCACTTTCTGAGTTGCTGTGTAAACTCGCAGAGATCTATGAGATCCCTCAGGGGACAATATCGATTTTTAGATATTGCCACGGGCCTTGGCGCTCCCGGGGACCTGAAACTACCCGAGCCACCCCCGATTCTAGTTGTCATTTTTTTCTTGTTAATTCATGTGATTAAAACAGGATTAGCTAAAACACTGTTTGCAGTGCCAACTTGGAGCTCACCACTCACCCACACAGGGCGTCTACGACTCTTCACTTTTCGGAATTAAAATGACACGCCCAATCATTTTAATAAAAATTAGGTCTATCGTTATCTGCTGGTAGGATTCTTTAAATATCCAGCCAAGAAAACGTCTGAATTGGGAAACCTTTGAAAATAACTGCTCTAGGCGCCCTGGTCTGTGTGCAAGAGTGGTGACGACAGAAGTTGCACTGTAATAAAACGCACAAATACAAAATTGCATCGATCACAGCACGAGGTAGAGAGTTCATCCTTCCTCTTTGATTATTCATTCGTATTGTCGACACACATCGCCCAGAAATCGAACCGTTTTTATATCTTTATTTTCGTTTTTACGGTGCATTGAAGCATCGACCAATACATTTGGTTTACCTACTCTTAATCTTAATCTTAATAATTTTTTTTGCTCTTGTGCGTTTGGGGAGTTCACAGCGCCAAACGATATTTGTTTTGTTTTGAATTTCAGACTCGTGAATCCACTCAGTAATACGAGCTACAATAATTATATATTAACTCGTTGTTGTTTTTTTTTGTTTTTGTTTTTTACATTCTCTTATTTGTCTTTGAATTGGCACGGTCAATTTGGAACAGCACTCAGGAAGATGTTATTCGTGCCATTCGTTCGCAAGAAAACCGTGTTTTGTTTCGTTCATTCTTAGTCCTTTGCTTTGTTTTATTGTTGTTGTTTTTCTCTATCGAATTACCAAGGCACCGCCCGGTACCGCATTCGTTCATTACTTATTGCACTCGGGTCATGTGAACACCGACTTTTATATCGCAGTTTCTTTAATCTCGCCTTTCGAAAACAAACATTTCACAAAAACGCATTCGACACCCTCGTCCAGACATTGCTTTCAAATTCCATTTCGGCCGACCGTGTGAATACTCACAAGGCTAGAAAATATTAACACCCTGCAACTCGCAGCTTATTCAAGTACATTCGAAGCAGGATGGCATAATTCGCTGCTCGTCGAAAGTGACAGTCAGTTCTACAGCGTCCTGGTCCTACGACTCGTAACCGGGTTCGATGCCTTTCGCGGGCGGGAATAATGTTGACACATTGCCGGCCAAATTACTTCGAATTTGGCGCCTTGGCTTCGTTAACAGGGCGTTTGATGTTCTTTGAAGGCTTTTCAAAGGAAAAGACCATACATTTTAAACGTGGCGCCTTCGAGATAGTCTTAATTTTCTCCCAAAACCCGCGCGAATTTCTTCTTCTTTGGTGTCGAAAACATTCATTTCTTTTTGCAAGTTCCTTGACTTCGATGTCAACTGTCCTATTAGTGCGGAGCGTCACCGAAAGATCGCACCAGCTCCTGGGAAGGACCTTTGCAGCACGGCCGCATGTACTTGGCGGGGACAAATACTGCGAATTTTATCGCAGACGGCTTGTTGTCGCCTCGTTACGACAAGGTCACTGCGGAAGGCTGTGTAAAGGCGTGTTGGAGCTGGAGCGTCTTCAGGATTCGACCAGGATGTGCCAGGCACTACATGTAATTGAAATACGTAGTTGAAGGCCACGAAATTCGTAAGGAAAGCGCAGTTTTAGTTTGGGCAGAGGTAGCAGTGACAGCTTCTATAATCCTTGTTTCTTTCGCCAAGTAACAATATCTTTAAATTGTGTGTCGTTTATTTTCCAGAACATTCTTGTCTGACGAAAGAACTACTGCGATGGAAGAGGCGATGTTCCACTGTTATTTTCATTTTTCAACAACAATGCTTTGCTCTGCTCTCCCAGCCTCGTTCAGCTATTTTCGCAGCGTCAACAATTGGTGCTCGAAAACCGGGAACAATAAGTTGTGGTGGTGTGCTTGAAAAAGTCTTCTCTTTGTGATTTTGTGTTTTTTCTTTAAGTAGTGATTAAGTATAATAATTGTGAAGTTATAAGTGACACGTTCAGTTGTGTGCATAGGTTAATAGTGGTTCTTTCAAATATCTAAATTTGTTTTGTCTAGAGAAACCACAAATCAGTGATTTTTGCATAGCTTAAGCACTTCATAAACTGTAAGTTCAAAATGCCTGTTAAAAGACGTCAGATTTTTTCTAAATGGATATACTTAGATTCAGCATTGGCAAGAATCGAAGAGAATTTTAATTCTCTCTCAGATATAAGCAAACCAAATTTAGAATGTTTCTTGGACAGGGGTGAGGAATTGTGGAAGGATATTAGAGTTACAGTGGACGAAGCTATTAATCAAGAATTTTTAAATGATTTAACCCCCTCATTTGAGAACTTGGAAAGCAGATACATGCAATTTAAAAGCCAATGTCGTTCTGAATTGGCCAAATTATCAGAAAAAACACATGTCGTTAAGCCTAGTCCTATGGGATGCTTACCACATGTGAAATTGCCTACTTTCTCAGGCATGTATGATCAGTTCATGCAATTCCATGATATCTTCTTAACGGCAGTGGTGGAAAATCATTCACTGAGCCCTATCGAAAAATATATGCATCTGCTTTCGCATTTAAAAGGGGAACCGTATATGCTTGTCAGTGCTTTAAATGTGTCAGGTGATAACTTTCATACTGCTTGGGAATTATTAGTCCATAGATACTCTAACAAAACCAAAATAATAGACACCCATGTCAAAGCTTTGCTCAATTTGCCCCAAACAAAAAGTGATTCTTCTTCTCTCAAACAGTTCATTTCTCAAATTTCCACAAATTGGTGTGGACTTAAATCGATATCACTCGATATAGATTTAAGTGAATTAATCTTGCAACATTTAATACTCTCCAAACTAGACTTCAAAACTAGAGAATCGTGGTATCTTAGTAAAGGCTCGGCACAAAGAATGTCAGGATTACAGGAATTATTAGATTTCTTAAACCATAGGGCAAATGCATTGGAATTTAATGAAGGCATTTCTCAAAAATCACAACCAAATTCTGTTCCAGCTGGAAAACCTCATCAAACAGCACCTAACCTCAGGGCGTTTGCTATAAATGTATGCGATTCCAGTCAGTGCATCTTGTGTCCAGAGAAACATCCGTTGTTTAAGTGCGTGAAATTTCAACAGTTAACGGTGCAAGAAAGATTACAGGTGTGTCGTAAAAATTCATTGTGCATGAATTGTTTGTCCAAAGCTGTCAAAGACCACCCTTGTAGCAAAGGGACATGTAGGGTATGTACTCTAAAGCATCATTCTCTTTTGCATGACCCGAATCACAACAAACAGGTAGTGAATTTCAACATAACCTCAAAATCAGATGTAGGAACTCTTGTTAAAGTACAATCTCAATCTTCCCCAGAGGAAGGAGAATGCTCTATGGTTAGTGCTGAACCGCGAGAGGCTGAAAAAGTTTTCTCTCATATGGTCTTTACTGAAGCAAAGAAATTTCGGGGTTTGTTGCCAACTGCTATAATTTTGGTCACTGACAAAAGGGGTAACGATATACCAGTCAGAGCATTGCTAGACTCGGGTAGTGAAGTTTGTTTTATAACGGAAGGCCTTGTCCAACTACTAAATATTCCAAGAACAAAGTGTCACTATTTGATACATTCTGTTAATTATCTAAAATCAGTATCAAATGGGGAAGTGAATGTAACCATCAAATCTCGGTTTAATGATTGGCAAACCGGGGTGCAATGTTTAATAGTTCCATCTATTTCATCAAAATTGCCTCAAACATCCCTTGATTTGTCAAAATTAAAAATTCCAGCACATCTCAAACTAGCAGATGACACGTTTCATTTGTCGAACAAGGTTGACATGTTATTAAATTCCTCAGTGTTCTTTGAAGTTTTCAAAGAAAAAGTATCACTACCTAATGAAATCCCTGTCATTTTGGATACCCTGTTAGGTTCGGTCATAGCAGGATGCACTAACATACAATAAGTAACTACATTCTACATTTCTGTGTATAGAATCCTAATTGCATCAAGTGTACTAATAATTCTGTCGCTTATGGTTTTTTATTTATGAGTTATTTATTCCTTAGTTATTTATTTATTATTTATGAGTTTTAGCCACACGATGCTGGCAACAAAATTGCTATTGACAAGAAGCTGTCTTCACAAAGTGAGCATTCGACATTTCAATTTAATGTAATTGCTACAACTAGATTTCTCAACGGAATGTGCTGCCTGTGATCGATGAAGGTGGTAACACTATTTCATTACTACTTCTTAACGTTAATTGCTAATTCATTCAGAATACCTTTCTTACTACCCCTTACGATAAGGAGGAGTCTCTATCTTATCAGAATCTATCAATAAGGTTCAATTATTAGCACAAGCTAATGCGTACCAATTCGATCAAGTCAGTCATTGGTATTTGCAGGGCACGTTATAAACCTTGGGTCGTGGTACGCGCCTGTCATACCACTAACGAGGGATCTCCACTTAATTACAGTGGAAAACCTGGCCGCAAGTCAATTTATAACGGCTCTGAAAACATTGGGTTTCACTAAGGCTACCCAAGAATCATTTATCGAAATAACGTGTGAGAGGTAACGTACAATTGATACCTCGTTCACATACTTTCTTACTTCCCCTTATGCTAAGGAGGAATCTTATCATGCTAGAACTTTTCAAAAAGTTCAATTCTCATCATAATCTAATACAGATCATCTCTAACAAAGTCAGTCATTAGTAAATGCAGTGCACGTTGTAAACCTTGGGTCGTGGTACGCGCCTGTCATACCACTAACGAGGGATCTCCACTTAAACACAGTGGAAAACCTGGCCACAAGCTAATTTACAACGGCTCTGAAAGGATTTGGTCCCACAGGACCTACGCTCCTTTATTATCCAATTGTCAAAAAACAACACTTAAAACGCTCTCTCATTCAAAATTGTATTTCACTTTCTGAGTTGCTGTGTAAACTCGCAGAGATCTATGAGATCCCTCAGGGGACAATATCGATTTTTAGATATTGCCACGGGCCTTGGCGCTCCCGGGGACCTGAAACTACCCGAGCCACCCCCGATTCTAGTTGTCATTTTTTTCTTGTTAATTCATGTGATTAAAACAGGATTAGCTAAAACACTGTTTGCAGTGCCAACTTGGAGCTCACCACTCACCCACACAGGGCGTCTACGACTCTTCACTTTTCGGAATTAAAATGACACGCCCAATCATTTTAATAAAAATTAGGTCTATCGTTATCTGCTGGTAGGATTCTTTAAATATCCAGCCAAGAAAACGTCTGAATTGGGAAACCTTTGAAAATAACTGCTCTAGGCGCCCTGGTCTGTGTGCAAGAGTGGTGACGACAGAAGTTGCACTGTAATAAAACGCACAAATACAAAATTGCATCGATCACAGCACGAGGTAGAGAGTTCATCCTTCCTCTTTGATTATTCATTCGTATTGTCGACACACATCGCCCAGAAATCGAACCGTTTTTATATCTTTATTTTCGTTTTTACGGTGCATTGAAGCATCGACCAATACATTTGGTTTACCTACTCTTAATCTTAATCTTAATAATTTTTTTTGCTCTTGTGCGTTTGGGGAGTTCACAGCGCCAAACGATATTTGTTTTGTTTTGAATTTCAGACTCGTGAATCCACTCAGTAATACGAGCTACAATAATTATATATTAACTCGTTGTTGTTTTTTTTTGTTTTTGTTTTTTACATTCTCTTATTTGTCTTTGAATTGGCACGGTCAATTTGGAACAGCACTCAGGAAGATGTTATTCGTGCCATTCGTTCGCAAGAAAACCGTGTTTTGTTTCGTTCATTCTTAGTCCTTTGCTTTGTTTTATTGTTGTTGTTTTTCTCTATCGAATTACCAAGGCACCGCCCGGTACCGCATTCGTTCATTACTTATTGCACTCGGGTCATGTGAACACCGACTTTTATATCGCAGTTTCTTTAATCTCGCCTTTCGAAAACAAACATTTCACAAAAACGCATTCGACACCCTCGTCCAGACATTGCTTTCAAATTCCATTTCGGCCGACCGTGTGAATACTCACAAGGCTAGAAAATATTAACACCCTGCAACTCGCAGCTTATTCAAGTACATTCGAAGCAGGATGGCATAATTCGCTGCTCGTCGAAAGTGACAGTCAGTTCTACAGCGTCCTGGTCCTACGACTCGTAACCGGGTTCGATGCCTTTCGCGGGCGGGAATAATGTTGACACATTGCCGGCCAAATTACTTCGAATTTGGCGCCTTGGCTTCGTTAACAGGGCGTTTGATGTTCTTTGAAGGCTTTTCAAAGGAAAAGACCATACATTTTAAACGTGGCGCCTTCGAGATAGTCTTAATTTTCTCCCAAAACCCGCGCGAATTTCTTCTTCTTTGGTGTCGAAAACATTCATTTCTTTTTGCAAGTTCCTTGACTTCGATGTCAACTGTCCTATTAGTGCGGAGCGTCACCGAAAGATCGCACCAGCTCCTGGGAAGGACCTTTGCAGCACGGCCGCATGTACTTGGCGGGGACAAATACTGCGAATTTTATCGCAGACGGCTTGTTGTCGCCTCGTTACGACAAGGTCACTGCGGAAGGCTGTGTAAAGGCGTGTTGGAGCTGGAGCGTCTTCAGGATTCGACCAGGATGTGCCAGGCACTACATGTAATTGAAATACATAGTTGAAGGCCACGAAATTCGTAAGGAAAGCGCAGTTTTAGTTTGGGCAGAGGTAGCAGTGACAGCTTCTATAATCCTTGTTTCTTTCGCCAAGTAACAATATCTTTAAATTGTGTGTCGTTTATTTTCCAGAACATTCTTGTCTGACGAAAGAACTACTGCGATGGAAGAGGCGATGTTCCACTGTTATTTTCATTTTTCAACAACAATGCTTTGCTCTGCTCTCCCAGCCTCGTTCAGCTATTTTCGCAGCGTCAACAATTGGTGCTCGAAAACCGGGAACAATAAGTTGTGGTGGTGTGCTTGAAAAAGTCTTCTCTTTGTGATTTTGTGTTTTTTCTTTAAGTAGTGATTAAGTATAATAATTGTGAAGTTATAAGTGACACGTTCAGTTGTGTGCATAGGTTAATAGTGGTTCTTTCAAATATCTAAATTTGTTTTGTCTAGAGAAACCACAAATCAGTGATTTTTGCATAGCTTAAGCACTTCATAAACTGTAAGTTCAAAATGCCTGTTAAAAGACGTCAGATTTTTTCTAAATGGATATACTTAGATTCAGCATTGGCAAGAATCGAAGAGAATTTTAATTCTCTCTCAGATATAAGCAAACCAAATTTAGAATGTTTCTTGGACAGGGGTGAGGAATTGTGGAAGGATATTAGAGTTACAGTGGACGAAGCTATTAATCAAGAATTTTTAAATGATTTAACCCCCTCATTTGAGAACTTGGAAAGCAGATACATGCAATTTAAAAGCCAATGTCGTTCTGAATTGGCCAAATTATCAGAAAAAACACATGTCGTTAAGCCTAGTCCTATGGGATGCTTACCACATGTGAAATTGCCTACTTTCTCAGGCATGTATGATCAGTTCATGCAATTCCATGATATCTTCTTAACGGCAGTGGTGGAAAATCATTCACTGAGCCCTATCGAAAAATATATGCATCTGCTTTCGCATTTAAAAGGGGAACCGTATATGCTTGTCAGTGCTTTAAATGTGTCAGGTGATAACTTTCATACTGCTTGGGAATTATTAGTCCATAGATACTCTAACAAAACCAAAATAATAGACACCCATGTCAAAGCTTTGCTCAATTTGCCCCAAACAAAAAGTGATTCTTCTTCTCTCAAACAGTTCATTTCTCAAATTTCCACAAATTGGTGTGGACTTAAATCGATATCACTCGATATAGATTTAAGTGAATTAATCTTGCAACATTTAATACTCTCCAAACTAGACTTCAAAACTAGAGAATCGTGGTATCTTAGTAAAGGCTCGGCACAAAGAATGTCAGGATTACAGGAATTATTAGATTTCTTAAACCATAGGGCAAATGCATTGGAATTTAATGAAGGCATTTCTCAAAAATCACAACCAAATTCTGTTCCAGCTGGAAAACCTCATCAAACAGCACCTAACCTCAGGGCGTTTGCTATAAATGTATGCGATTCCAGTCAGTGCATCTTGTGTCCAGAGAAACATCCGTTGTTTAAGTGCGTGAAATTTCAACAGTTAACGGTGCAAGAAAGATTACAGGTGTGTCGTAAAAATTCATTGTGCATGAATTGTTTGTCCAAAGCTGTCAAAGACCACCCTTGTAGCAAAGGGACATGTAGGGTATGTACTCTAAAGCATCATTCTCTTTTGCATGACCCGAATCACAACAAACAGGTAGTGAATTTCAACATAACCTCAAAATCAGATGTAGGAACTCTTGTTAAAGTACAATCTCAATCTTCCCCAGAGGAAGGAGAATGCTCTATGGTTAGTGCTGAACCGCGAGAGGCTGAAAAAGTTTTCTCTCATATGGTCTTTACTGAAGCAAAGAAATTTCGGGGTTTGTTGCCAACTGCTATAATTTTGGTCACTGACAAAAGGGGTAACGATATACCAGTCAGAGCATTGCTAGACTCGGGTAGTGAAGTTTGTTTTATAACGGAAGGCCTTGTCCAACTACTAAATATTCCAAGAACAAAGTGTCACTATTTGATACATTCTGTTAATTATCTAAAATCAGTATCAAATGGGGAAGTGAATGTAACCATCAAATCTCGGTTTAATGATTGGCAAACCGGGGTGCAATGTTTAATAGTTCCATCTATTTCATCAAAATTGCCTCAAACATCCCTTGATTTGTCAAAATTAAAAATTCCAGCACATCTCAAACTAGCAGATGACACGTTTCATTTGTCGAACAAGGTTGACATGTTATTAAATTCCTCAGTGTTCTTTGAAGTTTTCAAAGAAAAAGTATCACTACCTAATGAAATCCCTGTCATTTTGGATACCCTGTTAGGTTCGGTCATAGCAGGATGCACTAACATACAATAAGTAACTACATTCTACATTTCTGTGTATAGAATCCTAATTGCATCAAGTGTACTAATAATTCTGTCGCTTATGGTTTTTTATTTATGAGTTATTTATTCCTTAGTTATTTATTTATTATTTATGAGTTTTAGCCACACGATGCTGGCAACAAAATTGCTATTGACAAGAAGCTGTCTTCACAAAGTGAGCATTCGACATTTCAATTTAATGTAATTGCTACAACTAGATTTCTCAACGGAATGTGCTGCCTGTGATCGATGAAGGTGGTAACACTATTTCATTACTACTTCTTAACGTTAATTGCTAATTCATTCAGAATACCTTTCTTACTACCCCTTACGATAAGGAGGAGTCTCTATCTTATCAGAATCTATCAATAAGGTTCAATTATTAGCACAAGCTAATGCGTACCAATTCGATCAAGTCGGTCATTGGTATTTGCAGGGCACGTTATAAACCTTGGGTCGTGGTACGCGCCTGTCATACCACTAACGAGGGATCTCCACTTAATTACAGTGGAAAACCTGGCCGCAAGTCAATTTATAACGGCTCTGAAAACATTGGGTTTCACTAAGGCTACCCAAGAATCATTTATCGAAATAACGTGTGAGAGGTAACGTACAATTGATACCTCGTTCACATACTTTCTTACTTCCCCTTATGCTAAGGAGGAATCTTATCATGCTAGAACTTTTCAAAAAGTTCAATTCTCATCATAATCTAATACAGATCATCTCTAACAAAGTCAGTCATTAGTAAATGCAGTGCACGTTGTAAACCTTGGGTCGTGGTACGCGCCTGTCATACCACTAACGAGGGATCTCCACTTAAACACAGTGGAAAACCTGGCCACAAGCTAATTTACAACGGCTCTGAAAGGATTTGGTCCCACAGGACCTACGCTCCTTTATTATCCAATTGTCAAAAAACAACACTTAAAACGCTCTCTCATTCAAAATTGTATTTCACTTTCTGAGTTGCTGTGTAAACTCGCAGAGATCTATGAGATCCCTCAGGGGACAATATCGATTTTTAGATATTGCCACGGGCCTTGGCGCTCCCGGGGACCTGAAACTACCCGAGCCACCCCCGATTCTAGTTGTCATTTTTTTCTTGTTAATTCATGTGATTAAAACAGGATTAGCTAAAACACTGTTTGCAGTGCCAACTTGGAGCTCACCACTCACCCACACAGGGCGTCTACGACTCTTCACTTTTCGGAATTAAAATGACACGCCCAATCATTTTAATAAAAATTAGGTCTATCGTTATCTGCTGGTAGGATTCTTTAAATATCCAGCCAAGAAAACGTCTGAATTGGGAAACCTTTGAAAATAACTGCTCTAGGCGCCCTGGTCTGTGTGCAAGAGTGGTGACGACAGAAGTTGCACTGTAATAAAACGCACAAATACAAAATTGCATCGATCACAGCACGAGGTAGAGAGTTCATCCTTCCTCTTTGATTATTCATTCGTATTGTCGACACACATCGCCCAGAAATCGAACCGTTTTTATATCTTTATTTTCGTTTTTACGGTGCATTGAAGCATCGACCAATACATTTGGTTTACCTACTCTTAATCTTAATCTTAATAATTTTTTTTGCTCTTGTGCGTTTGGGGAGTTCACAGCGCCAAACGATATTTGTTTTGTTTTGAATTTCAGACTCGTGAATCCACTCAGTAATACGAGCTACAATAATTATATATTAACTCGTTGTTGTTTTTTTTTGTTTTTGTTTTTTACATTCTCTTATTTGTCTTTGAATTGGCACGGTCAATTTGGAACAGCACTCAGGAAGATGTTATTCGTGCCATTCGTTCGCAAGAAAACCGTGTTTTGTTTCGTTCATTCTTAGTCCTTTGCTTTGTTTTATTGTTGTTGTTTTTCTCTATCGAATTACCAAGGCACCGCCCGGTACCGCATTCGTTCATTACTTATTGCACTCGGGTCATGTGAACACCGACTTTTATATCGCAGTTTCTTTAATCTCGCCTTTCGAAAACAAACATTTCACAAAAACGCATTCGACACCCTCGTCCAGACATTGCTTTCAAATTCCATTTCGGCCGACCGTGTGAATACTCACAAGGCTAGAAAATATTAACACCCTGCAACTCGCAGCTTATTCAAGTACATTCGAAGCAGGATGGCATAATTCGCTGCTCGTCGAAAGTGACAGTCAGTTCTACAGCGTCCTGGTCCTACGACTCGTAACCGGGTTCGATGCCTTTCGCGGGCGGGAATAATGTTGACACATTGCCGGCCAAATTACTTCGAATTTGGCGCCTTGGCTTCGTTAACAGGGCGTTTGATGTTCTTTGAAGGCTTTTCAAAGGAAAAGACCATACATTTTAAACGTGGCGCCTTCGAGATAGTCTTAATTTTCTCCCAAAACCCGCGCGAATTTCTTCTTCTTTGGTGTCGAAAACATTCATTTCTTTTTGCAAGTTCCTTGACTTCGATGTCAACTGTCCTATTAGTGCGGAGCGTCACCGAAAGATCGCACCAGCTCCTGGGAAGGACCTTTGCAGCACGGCCGCATGTACTTGGCGGGGACAAATACTGCGAATTTTATCGCAGACGGCTTGTTGTCGCCTCGTTACGACAAGGTCACTGCGGAAGGCTGTGTAAAGGCGTGTTGGAGCTGGAGCGTCTTCAGGATTCGACCAGGATGTGCCAGGCACTACATGTAATTGAAATACGTAGTTGAAGGCCACGAAATTCGTAAGGAAAGCGCAGTTTTAGTTTGGGCAGAGGTAGCAGTGACAGCTTCTATAATCCTTGTTTCTTTCGCCAAGTAACAATATCTTTAAATTGTGTGTCGTTTATTTTCCAGAACATTCTTGTCTGACGAAAGAACTACTGCGATGGAAGAGGCGATGTTCCACTGTTATTTTCATTTTTCAACAACAATGCTTTGCTCTGCTCTCCCAGCCTCGTTCAGCTATTTTCGCAGCGTCAACAATTGGTGCTCGAAAACCGGGAACAATAAGTTGTGGTGGTGTGCTTGAAAAAGTCTTCTCTTTGTGATTTTGTGTTTTTTCTTTAAGTAGTGATTAAGTATAATAATTGTGAAGTTATAAGTGACACGTTCAGTTGTGTGCATAGGTTAATAGTGGTTCTTTCAAATATCTAAATTTGTTTTGTCTAGAGAAACCACAAATCAGTGATTTTTGCATAGCTTAAGCACTTCATAAACTGTAAGTTCAAAATGCCTGTTAAAAGACGTCAGATTTTTTCTAAATGGATATACTTAGATTCAGCATTGGCAAGAATCGAAGAGAATTTTAATTCTCTCTCAGATATAAGCAAACCAAATTTAGAATGTTTCTTGGACAGGGGTGAGGAATTGTGGAAGGATATTAGAGTTACAGTGGACGAAGCTATTAATCAAGAATTTTTAAATGATTTAACCCCCTCATTTGAGAACTTGGAAAGCAGATACATGCAATTTAAAAGCCAATGTCGTTCTGAATTGGCCAAATTATCAGAAAAAACACATGTCGTTAAGCCTAGTCCTATGGGATGCTTACCACATGTGAAATTGCCTACTTTCTCAGGCATGTATGATCAGTTCATGCAATTCCATGATATCTTCTTAACGGCAGTGGTGGAAAATCATTCACTGAGCCCTATCGAAAAATATATGCATCTGCTTTCGCATTTAAAAGGGGAACCGTATATGCTTGTCAGTGCTTTAAATGTGTCAGGTGATAACTTTCATACTGCTTGGGAATTATTAGTCCATAGATACTCTAACAAAACCAAAATAATAGACACCCATGTCAAAGCTTTGCTCAATTTGCCCCAAACAAAAAGTGATTCTTCTTCTCTCAAACAGTTCATTTCTCAAATTTCCACAAATTGGTGTGGACTTAAATCGATATCACTCGATATAGATTTAAGTGAATTAATCTTGCAACATTTAATACTCTCCAAACTAGACTTCAAAACTAGAGAATCGTGGTATCTTAGTAAAGGCTCGGCACAAAGAATGTCAGGATTACAGGAATTATTAGATTTCTTAAACCATAGGGCAAATGCATTGGAATTTAATGAAGGCATTTCTCAAAAATCACAACCAAATTCTGTTCCAGCTGGAAAACCTCATCAAACAGCACCTAACCTCAGGGCGTTTGCTATAAATGTATGCGATTCCAGTCAGTGCATCTTGTGTCCAGAGAAACATCCGTTGTTTAAGTGCGTGAAATTTCAACAGTTAACGGTGCAAGAAAGATTACAGGTGTGTCGTAAAAATTCATTGTGCATGAATTGTTTGTCCAAAGCTGTCAAAGACCACCCTTGTAGCAAAGGGACATGTAGGGTATGTACTCTAAAGCATCATTCTCTTTTGCATGACCCGAATCACAACAAACAGGTAGTGAATTTCAACATAACCTCAAAATCAGATGTAGGAACTCTTGTTAAAGTACAATCTCAATCTTCCCCAGAGGAAGGAGAATGCTCTATGGTTAGTGCTGAACCGCGAGAGGCTGAAAAAGTTTTCTCTCATATGGTCTTTACTGAAGCAAAGAAATTTCGGGGTTTGTTGCCAACTGCTATAATTTTGGTCACTGACAAAAGGGGTAACGATATACCAGTCAGAGCATTGCTAGACTCGGGTAGTGAAGTTTGTTTTATAACGGAAGGCCTTGTCCAACTACTAAATATTCCAAGAACAAAGTGTCACTATTTGATACATTCTGTTAATTATCTAAAATCAGTATCAAATGGGGAAGTGAATGTAACCATCAAATCTCGGTTTAATGATTGGCAAACCGGGGTGCAATGTTTAATAGTTCCATCTATTTCATCAAAATTGCCTCAAACATCCCTTGATTTGTCAAAATTAAAAATTCCAGCACATCTCAAACTAGCAGATGACACGTTTCATTTGTCGAACAAGGTTGACATGTTATTAAATTCCTCAGTGTTCTTTGAAGTTTTCAAAGAAAAAGTATCACTACCTAATGAAATCCCTGTCATTTTGGATACCCTGTTAGGTTCGGTCATAGCAGGATGCACTAACATACAATAAGTAACTACATTCTACATTTCTGTGTATAGAATCCTAATTGCATCAAGTGTACTAATAATTCTGTCGCTTATGGTTTTTTATTTATGAGTTATTTATTCCTTAGTTATTTATTTATTATTTATGAGTTTTAGCCACACGATGCTGGCAACAAAATTGCTATTGACAAGAAGCTGTCTTCACAAAGTGAGCATTCGACATTTCAATTTAATGTAATTGCTACAACTAGATTTCTCAACGGAATGTGCTGCCTGTGATCGATGAAGGTGGTAACACTATTTCATTACTACTTCTTAACGTTAATTGCTAATTCATTCAGAATACCTTTCTTACTACCCCTTACGATAAGGAGGAGTCTCTATCTTATCAGAATCTATCAATAAGGTTCAATTATTAGCACAAGCTAATGCGTACCAATTCGATCAAGTCAGTCATTGGTATTTGCAGGGCACGTTATAAACCTTGGGTCGTGGTACGCGCCTGTCATACCACTAACGAGGGATCTCCACTTAATTACAGTGGAAAACCTGGCCGCAAGTCAATTTATAACGGCTCTGAAAACATTGGGTTTCACTAAGGCTACCCAAGAATCATTTATCGAAATAACGTGTGAGAGGTAACGTACAATTGATACCTCGTTCACATACTTTCTTACTTCCCCTTATGCTAAGGAGGAATCTTATCATGCTAGAACTTTTCAAAAAGTTCAATTCTCATCATAATCTAATACAGATCATCTCTAACAAAGTCAGTCATTAGTAAATGCAGTGCACGTTGTAAACCTTGGGTCGTGGTACGCGCCTGTCATACCACTAACGAGGGATCTCCACTTAAACACAGTGGAAAACCTGGCCACAAGCTAATTTACAACGGCTCTGAAAGGATTTGGTCCCACAGGACCTACGCTCCTTTATTATCCAATTGTCAAAAAACAACACTTAAAACGCTCTCTCATTCAAAATTGTATTTCACTTTCTGAGTTGCTGTGTAAACTCGCAGAGATCTATGAGATCCCTCAGGGGACAATATCGATTTTTAGATATTGCCACGGGCCTTGGCGCTCCCGGGGACCTGAAACTACCCGAGCCACCCCCGATTCTAGTTGTCATTTTTTTCTTGTTAATTCATGTGATTAAAACAGGATTAGCTAAAACACTGTTTGCAGTGCCAACTTGGAGCTCACCACTCACCCACACAGGGCGTCTACGACTCTTCACTTTTCGGAATTAAAATGACACGCCCAATCATTTTAATAAAAATTAGGTCTATCGTTATCTGCTGGTAGGATTCTTTAAATATCCAGCCAAGAAAACGTCTGAATTGGGAAACCTTTGAAAATAACTGCTCTAGGCGCCCTGGTCTGTGTGCAAGAGTGGTGACGACAGAAGTTGCACTGTAATAAAACGCACAAATACAAAATTGCATCGATCACAGCACGAGGTAGAGAGTTCATCCTTCCTCTTTGATTATTCATTCGTATTGTCGACACACATCGCCCAGAAATCGAACCGTTTTTATATCTTTATTTTCGTTTTTACGGTGCATTGAAGCATCGACCAATACATTTGGTTTACCTACTCTTAATCTTAATCTTAATAATTTTTTTTGCTCTTGTGCGTTTGGGGAGTTCACAGCGCCAAACGATATTTGTTTTGTTTTGAATTTCAGACTCGTGAATCCACTCAGTAATACGAGCTACAATAATTATATATTAACTCGTTGTTGTTTTTTTTTGTTTTTGTTTTTTACATTCTCTTATTTGTCTTTGAATTGGCACGGTCAATTTGGAACAGCACTCAGGAAGATGTTATTCGTGCCATTCGTTCGCAAGAAAACCGTGTTTTGTTTCGTTCATTCTTAGTCCTTTGCTTTGTTTTATTGTTGTTGTTTTTCTCTATCGAATTACCAAGGCACCGCCCGGTACCGCATTCGTTCATTACTTATTGCACTCGGGTCATGTGAACACCGACTTTTATATCGCAGTTTCTTTAATCTCGCCTTTCGAAAACAAACATTTCACAAAAACGCATTCGACACCCTCGTCCAGACATTGCTTTCAAATTCCATTTCGGCCGACCGTGTGAATACTCACAAGGCTAGAAAATATTAACACCCTGCAACTCGCAGCTTATTCAAGTACATTCGAAGCAGGATGGCATAATTCGCTGCTCGTCGAAAGTGACAGTCAGTTCTACAGCGTCCTGGTCCTACGACTCGTAACCGGGTTCGATGCCTTTCGCGGGCGGGAATAATGTTGACACATTGCCGGCCAAATTACTTCGAATTTGGCGCCTTGGCTTCGTTAACAGGGCGTTTGATGTTCTTTGAAGGCTTTTCAAAGGAAAAGACCATACATTTTAAACGTGGCGCCTTCGAGATAGTCTTAATTTTCTCCCAAAACCCGCGCGAATTTCTTCTTCTTTGGTGTCGAAAACATTCATTTCTTTTTGCAAGTTCCTTGACTTCGATGTCAACTGTCCTATTAGTGCGGAGCGTCACCGAAAGATCGCACCAGCTCCTGGGAAGGACCTTTGCAGCACGGCCGCATGTACTTGGCGGGGACAAATACTGCGAATTTTATCGCAGACGGCTTGTTGTCGCCTCGTTACGACAAGGTCACTGCGGAAGGCTGTGTAAAGGCGTGTTGGAGCTGGAGCGTCTTCAGGATTCGACCAGGATGTGCCAGGCACTACATGTAATTGAAATACGTAGTTGAAGGCCACGAAATTCGTAAGGAAAGCGCAGTTTTAGTTTGGGCAGAGGTAGCAGTGACAGCTTCTATAATCCTTGTTTCTTTCGCCAAGTAACAATATCTTTAAATTGTGTGTCGTTTATTTTCCAGAACATTCTTGTCTGACGAAAGAACTACTGCGATGGAAGAGGCGATGTTCCACTGTTATTTTCATTTTTCAACAACAATGCTTTGCTCTGCTCTCCCAGCCTCGTTCAGCTATTTTCGCAGCGTCAACAATTGGTGCTCGAAAACCGGGAACAATAAGTTGTGGTGGTGTGCTTGAAAAAGTCTTCTCTTTGTGATTTTGTGTTTTTTCTTTAAGTAGTGATTAAGTATAATAATTGTGAAGTTATAAGTGACACGTTCAGTTGTGTGCATAGGTTAATAGTGGTTCTTTCAAATATCTAAATTTGTTTTGTCTAGAGAAACCACAAATCAGTGATTTTTGCATAGCTTAAGCACTTCATAAACTGTAAGTTCAAAATGCCTGTTAAAAGACGTCAGATTTTTTCTAAATGGATATACTTAGATTCAGCATTGGCAAGAATCGAAGAGAATTTTAATTCTCTCTCAGATATAAGCAAACCAAATTTAGAATGTTTCTTGGACAGGGGTGAGGAATTGTGGAAGGATATTAGAGTTACAGTGGACGAAGCTATTAATCAAGAATTTTTAAATGATTTAACCCCCTCATTTGAGAACTTGGAAAGCAGATACATGCAATTTAAAAGCCAATGTCGTTCTGAATTGGCCAAATTATCAGAAAAAACACATGTCGTTAAGCCTAGTCCTATGGGATGCTTACCACATGTGAAATTGCCTACTTTCTCAGGCATGTATGATCAGTTCATGCAATTCCATGATATCTTCTTAACGGCAGTGGTGGAAAATCATTCACTGAGCCCTATCGAAAAATATATGCATCTGCTTTCGCATTTAAAAGGGGAACCGTATATGCTTGTCAGTGCTTTAAATGTGTCAGGTGATAACTTTCATACTGCTTGGGAATTATTAGTCCATAGATACTCTAACAAAACCAAAATAATAGACACCCATGTCAAAGCTTTGCTCAATTTGCCCCAAACAAAAAGTGATTCTTCTTCTCTCAAACAGTTCATTTCTCAAATTTCCACAAATTGGTGTGGACTTAAATCGATATCACTCGATATAGATTTAAGTGAATTAATCTTGCAACATTTAATACTCTCCAAACTAGACTTCAAAACTAGAGAATCGTGGTATCTTAGTAAAGGCTCGGCACAAAGAATGTCAGGATTACAGGAATTATTAGATTTCTTAAACCATAGGGCAAATGCATTGGAATTTAATGAAGGCATTTCTCAAAAATCACAACCAAATTCTGTTCCAGCTGGAAAACCTCATCAAACAGCACCTAACCTCAGGGCGTTTGCTATAAATGTATGCGATTCCAGTCAGTGCATCTTGTGTCCAGAGAAACATCCGTTGTTTAAGTGCGTGAAATTTCAACAGTTAACGGTGCAAGAAAGATTACAGGTGTGTCGTAAAAATTCATTGTGCATGAATTGTTTGTCCAAAGCTGTCAAAGACCACCCTTGTAGCAAAGGGACATGTAGGGTATGTACTCTAAAGCATCATTCTCTTTTGCATGACCCGAATCACAACAAACAGGTAGTGAATTTCAACATAACCTCAAAATCAGATGTAGGAACTCTTGTTAAAGTACAATCTCAATCTTCCCCAGAGGAAGGAGAATGCTCTATGGTTAGTGCTGAACCGCGAGAGGCTGAAAAAGTTTTCTCTCATATGGTCTTTACTGAAGCAAAGAAATTTCGGGGTTTGTTGCCAACTGCTATAATTTTGGTCACTGACAAAAGGGGTAACGATATACCAGTCAGAGCATTGCTAGACTCGGGTAGTGAAGTTTGTTTTATAACGGAAGGCCTTGTCCAACTACTAAATATTCCAAGAACAAAGTGTCACTATTTGATACATTCTGTTAATTATCTAAAATCAGTATCAAATGGGGAAGTGAATGTAACCATCAAATCTCGGTTTAATGATTGGCAAACCGGGGTGCAATGTTTAATAGTTCCATCTATTTCATCAAAATTGCCTCAAACATCCCTTGATTTGTCAAAATTAAAAATTCCAGCACATCTCAAACTAGCAGATGACACGTTTCATTTGTCGAACAAGGTTGACATGTTATTAAATTCCTCAGTGTTCTTTGAAGTTTTCAAAGAAAAAGTATCACTACCTAATGAAATCCCTGTCATTTTGGATACCCTGTTAGGTTCGGTCATAGCAGGATGCACTAACATACAATAAGTAACTACATTCTACATTTCTGTGTATAGAATCCTAATTGCATCAAGTGTACTAATAATTCTGTCGCTTATGGTTTTTTATTTATGAGTTATTTATTCCTTAGTTATTTATTTATTATTTATGAGTTTTAGCCACACGATGCTGGCAACAAAATTGCTATTGACAAGAAGCTGTCTTCACAAAGTGAGCATTCGACATTTCAATTTAATGTAATTGCTACAACTAGATTTCTCAACGGAATGTGCTGCCTGTGATCGATGAAGGTGGTAACACTATTTCATTACTACTTCTTAACGTTAATTGCTAATTCATTCAGAATACCTTTCTTACTACCCCTTACGATAAGGAGGAGTCTCTATCTTATCAGAATCTATCAATAAGGTTCAATTATTAGCACAAGCTAATGCGTACCAATTCGATCAAGTCGGTCATTGGTATTTGCAGGGCACGTTATAAACCTTGGGTCGTGGTACGCGCCTGTCATACCACTAACGAGGGATCTCCACTTAATTACAGTGGAAAACCTGGCCGCAAGTCAATTTATAACGGCTCTGAAAACATTGGGTTTCACTAAGGCTACCCAAGAATCATTTATCGAAATAACGTGTGAGAGGTAACGTACAATTGATACCTCGTTCACATACTTTCTTACTTCCCCTTATGCTAAGGAGGAATCTTATCATGCTAGAACTTTTCAAAAAGTTCAATTCTCATCATAATCTAATACAGATCATCTCTAACAAAGTCAGTCATTAGTAAATGCAGTGCACGTTGTAAACCTTGGGTCGTGGTACGCGCCTGTCATACCACTAACGAGGGATCTCCACTTAAACACAGTGGAAAACCTGGCCACAAGCTAATTTACAACGGCTCTGAAAGGATTTGGTCCCACAGGACCTACGCTCCTTTATTATCCAATTGTCAAAAAACAACACTTAAAACGCTCTCTCATTCAAAATTGTATTTCACTTTCTGAGTTGCTGTGTAAACTCGCAGAGATCTATGAGATCCCTCAGGGGACAATATCGATTTTTAGATATTGCCACGGGCCTTGGCGCTCCCGGGGACCTGAAACTACCCGAGCCACCCCCGATTCTAGTTGTCATTTTTTTCTTGTTAATTCATGTGATTAAAACAGGATTAGCTAAAACACTGTTTGCAGTGCCAACTTGGAGCTCACCACTCACCCACACAGGGCGTCTACGACTCTTCACTTTTCGGAATTAAAATGACACGCCCAATCATTTTAATAAAAATTAGGTCTATCGTTATCTGCTGGTAGGATTCTTTAAATATCCAGCCAAGAAAACGTCTGAATTGGGAAACCTTTGAAAATAACTGCTCTAGGCGCCCTGGTCTGTGTGCAAGAGTGGTGACGACAGAAGTTGCACTGTAATAAAACGCACAAATACAAAATTGCATCGATCACAGCACGAGGTAGAGAGTTCATCCTTCCTCTTTGATTATTCATTCGTATTGTCGACACACATCGCCCAGAAATCGAACCGTTTTTATATCTTTATTTTCGTTTTTACGGTGCATTGAAGCATCGACCAATACATTTGGTTTACCTACTCTTAATCTTAATCTTAATAATTTTTTTTGCTCTTGTGCGTTTGGGGAGTTCACAGCGCCAAACGATATTTGTTTTGTTTTGAATTTCAGACTCGTGAATCCACTCAGTAATACGAGCTACAATAATTATATATTAACTCGTTGTTGTTTTTTTTTGTTTTTGTTTTTTACATTCTCTTATTTGTCTTTGAATTGGCACGGTCAATTTGGAACAGCACTCAGGAAGATGTTATTCGTGCCATTCGTTCGCAAGAAAACCGTGTTTTGTTTCGTTCATTCTTAGTCCTTTGCTTTGTTTTATTGTTGTTGTTTTTCTCTATCGAATTACCAAGGCACCGCCCGGTACCGCATTCGTTCATTACTTATTGCACTCGGGTCATGTGAACACCGACTTTTATATCGCAGTTTCTTTAATCTCGCCTTTCGAAAACAAACATTTCACAAAAACGCATTCGACACCCTCGTCCAGACATTGCTTTCAAATTCCATTTCGGCCGACCGTGTGAATACTCACAAGGCTAGAAAATATTAACACCCTGCAACTCGCAGCTTATTCAAGTACATTCGAAGCAGGATGGCATAATTCGCTGCTCGTCGAAAGTGACAGTCAGTTCTACAGCGTCCTGGTCCTACGACTCGTAACCGGGTTCGATGCCTTTCGCGGGCGGGAATAATGTTGACACATTGCCGGCCAAATTACTTCGAATTTGGCGCCTTGGCTTCGTTAACAGGGCGTTTGATGTTCTTTGAAGGCTTTTCAAAGGAAAAGACCATACATTTTAAACGTGGCGCCTTCGAGATAGTCTTAATTTTCTCCCAAAACCCGCGCGAATTTCTTCTTCTTTGGTGTCGAAAACATTCATTTCTTTTTGCAAGTTCCTTGACTTCGATGTCAACTGTCCTATTAGTGCGGAGCGTCACCGAAAGATCGCACCAGCTCCTGGGAAGGACCTTTGCAGCACGGCCGCATGTACTTGGCGGGGACAAATACTGCGAATTTTATCGCAGACGGCTTGTTGTCGCCTCGTTACGACAAGGTCACTGCGGAAGGCTGTGTAAAGGCGTGTTGGAGCTGGAGCGTCTTCAGGATTCGACCAGGATGTGCCAGGCACTACATGTAATTGAAATACGTAGTTGAAGGCCACGAAATTCGTAAGGAAAGCGCAGTTTTAGTTTGGGCAGAGGTAGCAGTGACAGCTTCTATAATCCTTGTTTCTTTCGCCAAGTAACAATATCTTTAAATTGTGTGTCGTTTATTTTCCAGAACATTCTTGTCTGACGAAAGAACTACTGCGATGGAAGAGGCGATGTTCCACTGTTATTTTCATTTTTCAACAACAATGCTTTGCTCTGCTCTCCCAGCCTCGTTCAGCTATTTTCGCAGCGTCAACAAACGTGTACCGCTGTTCCTGGTCACCCTAACGTGGTATCACCTGATAACGTGATATCACGTGTTATAAAAAAAACCTGACCGAGTAAGTTCGTCTTCTGTTTCTTCTGCTGTCTTCGCCCATCGTTTGCAGCCTTCTGCCGTCTTCACGTAACAAAAATAAAATTTGATACCAGTTTTCATTGTCCAGTGTGATCATTTTTAGAAAATTATTCTTTCGTACTTGAAGATGTAATTCAAAGACTGCTGTGAATTAATGTCTTTGCTACTCTTCATCCGTTTGTGCTATTCTTTAGAGAAAATAAAGAATTAAAAAAAATTCTTGATGCCTGAAACACGAAACGAGATCAATTCACGGTTTTCAGCGTAAGCTCTTAACAGTTTTCAAGTACGGTTGACACTGTTAACAGACAAATTTTTGGCACTGGTTTAGTATTACAAAACAATGCGAGGTTATGCTTCCACAAAGATGCCTTCAATGTGAGTGCTGAATGGCATTTCTTCGCTTCGCAACGTCTTATGGAATGGCACGATGTGACATAGGGAGGGAGGGCAATTATAATATTCTCGATAAAAGCTATCCTTCAATGCGACAGGAATCTGATAATTTACCAAGGAAGTTATTTAAGTAGGCTAATGATAACATGAAGAACATTACCGTTATATTTTTAGCACCGCTGAACAATACTTGGAGAAAGAACCATTGTAACAATGATATAATAACAAAAGAAGACAAAGAAAATGTGTAGTTTCATATTTAATGAAAAGGTAAATTAACAATATTCTCAGTAAAGTGAAGTAAAAGAAATATCAACATAATTAAGTGTATAACATACTCTTATTCGTATAAATATTCCGTCCGTTTAAAACTAAATTGAATCAGTTTGACATTTTTAATTAAAATTTAATCGAGAATGAAGGCCATATGTAGGTATACGATATACATGTATGGCACACACAAAGATGTGAAGGCATACTTCTATTTATTGCTCTTTGAAAGTATATTGATGATAATTATCTACTGCTGTTTGGCACGTGCTTGAGGAGAGTCGTGCACATACAACAGAAAGTAGACATTTCTATTGTATTTAATTTCTCAGAGTCATTCCAATGACCGCTTTGTAACTTACCAAACTTATATAGAACATTTCAGATATTTCAATGGTGTTTTTTAGAATTTTTAAACAGTCGAGTTTTGAAAAAAATTATAATAAAACAATAATAATAAAAATAAAATAAGTCAAAAAATGTTTTTAAACAATTAATGAATTCAATATATACATCAAATGAAAGAACATATTTTGTTCTTTATGTTGCAAAATATTCAATTTCTGTCACAATTACAACCCGAGTTAAAAATGATTAATTTTAGCAAAGCGAGCATTTTTTCGAAAATTTTGATAATGAATTTAGTTTCTAAAAATGATATTTGAGAAAAAAAGTAAAACATATGTTTCATATTTGTGCTTATACTCTTCACAAAATCAACTTAAAATCTGGGACATCAAGGTCAAATTTTCCTTACATTAGTGCAATTTGACGTGGAATGACCCACATACAACCGAAAAAAAAACATTTCGTCATTACATACATAGTAAATTAGTTAAAATTGCCCTATTTCTTTTTGTACTTGACGTGTGATGCAATTAAAGTATAATTGAAAGATGTCATGTTAACAACATTTTTATTATTCAAAGTATTAACTGCTTACAAAAGATATATTATTTATTTTGCGTTGTATCTGTTAATTTATTAACATAATTTGTTAAATTTGATAAACAAATAATATGTGTTGTGCTCAATATAATTAGCATAATGTGTCAAAAACTGTTTATTCTTTTTTATTATTACTTTTTAAATATTTTCATTCTTGTGAAGAATTTCTTGACGATGGCAGATTCTTGAAAATGAGTAACATTTGTGAACAGTAATAATGTTGGCACTTTTTCCGACACCGTTTCGAAGAAGTCGTTTTGCAGACCATTATTCTAGACCACTCATGGTCCATCTGGACCGCTACATATCGTCTGGCCCGAAGACCTTTCCTTGGACAAAGTCCCACAAACCCACCACAAACTCCACTCGAAGCCACAGCCCGCTGTGGCGTGGGACGGCGCTAAATTGATTCGCCCTTCGCCCAGGGCGGTGCTGCAGACCGGGCAGCCACCCTGCCCTGTCCCCCCCTCCCCCCCTCCACGCCCCATCCCATCCCTTGTCAGCGCTGACGTCAAGGCGCGTCTTAATAACACACAAGCCGCCAGCGCTATAGGAAGCGAATTTTCGTCGCCGCTACCATGGATCTCACATCTGTCTCTCCACTACTGTCTATAACGGGTTTTGGAAGTTACGTACCCTCTATTAATTTATTTATGCGAATATATGTACATCTAGTATATGTACATTTGAAGTTGCCAGCAGTTAAAGCCATGTTTTGCTGCAGCAATAAGAATGTACTTTACTACGTAAATACGTAATGAGATGAGAAAATAAAGCTACCAAAGTGTTCTTGCAAGAATTAAAACTTATTTTTTCACTCAATTTTCTTGAAGATATCGGTACCAATTTCTTAGTATGTATTAAATTGTGAACGTTGTATATTTTTATTACAACTTTACAAAATTATTTTTTAATCTCTAAAATTTCTACAAATTATGTATATCCATATTCTTAAAACTCCTCCATAATTATAATTTAACCATTTTTGTTTGTAACATTTTCGTCACTATAATTTTATTATTGTTATTACATATTGTAATGTTTTCTAATTTCAACACTGAATTATACTGCAACTATAAGATAAGACATTGTAATGGATTTCAGCCTATTTTTTTTATTTCAAATTTGCCCTGCTTGCTGCGTTAGTACAATTCACTCGGGTTTGATTACCTAATTTTCCTTATCCCTGCCACTGCAACTGACTGATGTGGCATTCATACGAATAAGAAGGTTTCTGGAATTGTTTTTTTTTTTTTTGTACTATTAATGAATTGCATGTAAGTATGAAATAATCATTTCAATCAATGCTTGGTATTTATTTCAATTATTCTAGTACAAATCAATTGAGCTCGACAATGTTTTAGTCATGACTTCTATTTAATATTTTATAAAATTATTGGAAATTTCCAAAGCACGAGTGGTATTTAATGGAACTACTCTACGAGTGAAATCATTTCTTTTAATTTCATTTCATTTCATAATTATTATGCCCAACAGAGTTCTAAAATACGCCAAATATTGAAAATAACTTAAACCTATGTTAAAATCAAAGAGGTTATGTTATAGTACATCCGCGGTTTATTGGACATCGACATAGCGATCGATGTACAATACCGCCTTCTAAGATAGATGAGTCACAGTTCATCAATAATCACCTTGGTTAGACAGTAGTTTATCAGTAATCACCTTGACAGGTTGTCACCTTGTCAGCAGGTAGAAGCGGTAAGAAAAATCGGATACGAAACGTTAAACTTTTTGAGATACACTGCCTTAATTGGGTTATTTTGTATGGTCTGTTAAGCATTATTGGTTTTAATTTCACGAATGTAATAGTCACAGTAAACTTAATTCTTAAAACAGGGTGCAGTAACTAACAGATATTGTGTCAATTTCATAACGTAAGTTTTACAAAAACTGATTTATGTTATTGGAACACGTCTAATAGCGATTTCAGAAGAAAACTAGAATATATAAATTAGAGTGATAGGTGAAAATCCAATAATAAACGTAATTCAAGTAAGTATTTCGTAAAATCAATTAAATTTAATAGGCCCCATAGCCACAGGATAAATGTAGCCTGCTCTTCTCACGTTAAAGTGTCCTGAATTCATGCAAGTCAACTAAACGCCAAAAGTTTACAAAAATAGATTTACATGCTGCACCACATTGCTTTTAAATTGCATATGTATTTTGAAATTAATTGAAGTATACTACCATTCATTTTCTCAACCCAATGCGAAACGCGACAGAATTTCCAATCAAAATACGCGTTGTTTCGCTTCGTTAATTGGACATTTTTATCAACAGTTCCCAGCATTTCTAAAATTAAAATCATTCATCAAATCCCACACGCAGACACTAATTGTGGCGATCAATCATAAACGCAAATCATTTACTTGTTCATATGTCTCGCAATATTTACAGCCACAAAGTACGTTTCCGAGAAGTAGGTAGTGCCATAATGAAAAGTAAGCGAATGCGTTGAATGTAACGAAAACTACTACCATAACTTCTGCATCGCGTAACTGAATCTGAAAAAATATATATCACGAAAAATTAATTAACCCATTTTTTTTAATTTTTACTTGCAATTTATTGTCTATTTACCAGTTTTTCTGCGATACATGTATCTTGAAATGATCTTCAGGTTGCAAGATTAAAATTTCCTGTTTTCAGCAACTTCAGCAAATATTTATATGGCACAATACTGCTAAATAAAAAGTATTTTAATCCTCGTTTGCAAGTGATAATTTACAAATATCGGTAACGATGGAAACTCTTAGATAATGCATTCTGTCTTACTCGAACTCGCCACTAACCAATACTTTCAAATACATGTTGGTATATCAAGGAGTTCTTTTAATCTAGCAGAAAAACGTTTAACATTTTCACATTACTTACCAACGACTAAGTGACTATTGATCTCCATACTTATGAGAGTAATAACCATGTGAACTGTGTTTACTAGACAGGGCTCATGCATTACGCCCTGAGGAAGGTCGCAGAATGGCGACCGAAACGTCGGCACCTTCGCCATGGACGCGGCGTCACCCGGACAGCCAAGTAAATACTGACTTCGGCCGCGGAAGCCTACGCTCTCTCATGTGAACTGTGGTTATTACTCTCATAAGTATGATGCACGTTAAATCCCAGGAGATGGCTAATTATCTCTGTTATGTTCTGGTAGGACGAGTGACAGTAGACACTTCGAAGGCGAAACATTACATAATTGTACGCCATCAACTGGAACTACAGTACGCTTCATTGCGAACCTGCTCCGTCATTCGCCAGTGTTGATTGGGGAAACCACGGAGAACTACTGATCAGAGAAGCCGGTCGCTAGAATTCTTCTCCGGGCAGCGACTGAATTCGACACAATGGCTCAGCGTCGAAAATCCTGCGACCGTCGGGACTCGAATCTACCGGTCAGAGGGACTGTAATGACTGTAGTGAGTTGATGCCCTGAGCCATCTCTCCATCTTACGTTTACACAAACGCAAGTGTGTGTAGGAGTAAAAGAGGGGTCACGTTTCAGGAAAGAAAGACCACACGTGGTTCTTGGATCTTTGTTAGGGCACTGCACCGGCATTCACCTCGCACCGATCGGAGAAACCACAGAAATCTACCGACCAGAGCAAACGGTCGACACAATTCTCCTCCAGAAAGCGAGAGACCCAGCTATAAATCTAGTGCCAAAATGCCTCCCCTGACAGGACTCAAACCCTAAAACCTCCCGGCCAACGTTGCTGTAAGATCAACGCCGCCGCGGATTCAAGATGACGTTGCCTCACAGCTATCGTAGTTGGTACTTGCTCCCAATTTACTTAATAACAAAGGTAAGAAGACAAAGAATAGTAGTGTATTGGAGTTTTCCACCTAAAGCATAAATCAATACTGTTGTAGTAATCGTTGCGTACGATTGCCGTAGTGTTTTCGTCTTCTCATTTCGAAAAAAAAAAAAAAAAAAAAAGAAAAGAGATCATCGAAATATCTTACACACAGAAGTGTCAATCTCAAATACTCCCTTCTGATAACCACGAACGGATGTGGGAATAAAATGATCCCTAAGGGATAATGCGATTTAGAAACAGAAGAATGAGGTGAAGTCGAGATAGCCTGCCACGAACGCGCATTGCCCAATACACCTTCAATACGCGGTAATCGGAATTTCAAGCCCATCGTTCAACCGTACTTTTAGAACCGGTGTTTCTTTCCCCGGAGTAGGCCAAGTCTCTGCCACAGCACTTGCGTGACAAGCAAATTAACGGAGTTGTCGGGGATCTAATCGCAGAGTGGGCGAACAATGGCGCCGAACTTCGCCCCCCCCCCCTCTCCTTCCGATGTCATGGCGCCTGTGCGAAGCCCGGCCCAAACTGTTTGCGCGCCGCGCCGAGCCGCGCCGCACCGCACCGCCTTGCTACTTCCGCTTACTTCCGGATAAGTTAACAGCCATAAAACCGCTTCCTCGACGCCCGCCCGCCCGTGGCGCTTTCGACGGCGCCTCTGGGAATCACAATTAACGCTCCGGGGCGCCGCCACGCCCGCAGCGAGCGCAGCGGGAAGGGGAAAGCAAGGGGAGGGGTATGTAACTGAGGGGGGAAGGGGTGTCGTACGGGAAGAAGTATAGAAAGGGAGGGGAACGGAGTGGAAATGGAGGGGAAATGGGAGGGGGAATGGAAAAGGAGGGAAACATGTGGAGGACAGGGGAGGAGGGGAACAAGAGATAAGGAAACAGAATGGAAGGCGAACGGAGGGTGGACGGAGTGGGTAGGAACAGGAAGAGAGAGGGAGAGCGAGAGAGGCAGAGAAAAAGAGTGAGAGAGAGAGAGAGAGAGAGAGAGGAACAGAGAGTGGAGGAGGGAGGCAAGAGAAAGCAAAGCAGGGCCAGGAAGTGTTGCAAGTGCTGAGCGAGACTGCAGAACCCAGGAAGACAGTTAAGACTGTTTACTATGTTGCCAGAGTTGAATATCAACAGGAATTAATTAAACCGAAGATGCTCAAATTTTGTTAATGAAATCATGAAAGATATGCGATGAATACTACGATGCGGAATTATTGTTGCGAGAGAGATATGTAATTTGAACTGTTCACTAAGCCTAGAGATTATACGTAGAAGATACATTACTGCAGTTACTTACCACCGTTTAATTTAATAGAAAAATATATAATAATTAGACACACTGGTATTAAAGTAGTGGTGCTTCCACAGCACATTCTCTCTTGAACTATTGGCAACAGTTATGTAATATTGCAGTTTGTGTCCCAGTAACACTGCCGCCATAACTTGAAAAGTCCAAACCAATTGAAACGAAGGATATGCTATGCAAATCTGCAATTATTTTGAAATAAAGGAAAAGTGGTCATTTTTGACGTCTACAAAAGAAAGAAATATAAACAAACCACAACTGATACAGTATTAAAATCATATTTTACAGACAGACAACCAAGAATAATTGCATTGAAGCCTCCTTAATTACATCGAATAAAGCTTTAATGTTTTATTAATTACGCTATAATCAAACCTTTCAAAAGTATATAAATTTGTAAATTAAACATCCAGAACTGAAAATCACTCAATACATCGCATTATTTACGCATAAAAATAATAAGTGTAATAGTGTGACACAATATCTCGCCATACCTTTTTACCATAAGAAGCACGGGAAATTCAAATTCTCAATTGTGAAGAAAATTACACAAAACAACCTATATTTTGAGTAAATGTGTGCGACGTTTTCTTAAGATGTATTTTAAAAAGGCAGATTTCATTAAGAAAAAATATCATCAATATTGTAAAAAAGCAGGCATTTTGGAGGCATTTTGATAAAATATGTTTTTATTACTTTAATGATGTAATTTATATAACCAATTGTATTAAAGAAATAATTTCGATCAAAATTATAGTTTTCCCAATTTAATTTTTTGCACTTTCAAAAATATAGTGAGTTAACTGAAAAAAGGAATCTGTGCCATTTTTATTATCGTGCTTTCTTCCACTCAAGAAAAACAATTTTAAAAATTGAAGTCATTTTGAGAACTTTTTTTGCTTGTATTCACTCAAAATTTCATAAAAACTACTCAATTTTCTATTTCACTATTCAATTCACTATTCAATTTTTGAAAAACTGTACATGACAAACTGTTAACAAACACCATACAACAACAACATAAAAATTTATTTTGGAAATAGTTGGTTTCTTTTACTGTCATTATAGAATGTTTAACTTCGAGAACGAACCCCTTCTGACTGCACTGCGTCGTGGGAATGAAAATGGTATTCTTCCTCGTACTTCTAATTCTGAAAAGAGCATTTTACCCTAAATATCTCAAAACACCTCCATCGCTAATATACTAAGTTGTGAATAGAAACTCTTCATTTCATTTCTCTTTGCAGGCAATGACTTGCATTTCATTTAGAGCCAATCCTATCTGAGTAGTCATCTTCATAGTCATGGGCCATTGGAACGGATTTTCATTCCACCCAAGGGCAAACCAAGAGCGGGGCGCCGAGCGTGCAAGTGAAGGGGGAGGGGGGAGGGGAGGGGGGGGGAGTGACACGTCGCTGTGAAGCAGCGCCGTCACGCGTCGCCCAATGGAAGCGCCGCGGACAAAGGCGCCCGGGGAGCGACGCCCCGAGGGCCTTGTGGGAGCGGAGGGGGGAAGGTGAGGTTGTTTTGAAACGTTGCCGTGGTTGGGAAGATAGGTGGGGCTTTCGGAACACGGCCCAGCGAAAGCAAATGACGTCAACTGGTAAAGACAAAAAATGAAATGAAAATAATCTCGATATTTTAAAACCTAAGGGTTTTCATTTAGAAAGCATTTTCAGCAAATGTCTTTCAAATTGTTGTTTTTTTGTGTGTAAATGTTACTTATTGGGTCTAGATGTGTTATTACTTGCACTTATGGACTATTTTACAATACTAACACTACATAGAAATGTTATTTGATATTTTCAGGCTTTGTTTGCTGTGGTCCAAAGAAGACCACTTCTTTGGACTACGATCTACAAGCCCGAAAATAGCAAATAACATGACCAACGGCTGTGAAAGATTTCATTGTATGTTACTACATATGTTAAAAATAATATAATTAATGTTTTTTTTTCATTTTTTCATTGTTTCGTTTTATTGTGGGAAATTATCTATCGAAAGCTGTCGTCGTTTTGTTATCGAACACGAGTAAGCGTGTAAGTGTGAAATTATAGTCAGCAAAGCGAAGAAGGGATTTTTTACCGTACGACGATCAACGAGTGTCGCTTTTGTAATTTTCTTGTCATGCCGTTACTGTCAGTGTTTGACAGGTTGTCAGTGGTAAAATTATTGAGAAGTGCGCGGTCAGAGTAGTATTAAAGGGTAATAGCTTGCCATCAAAACCGCCTCACGCCTTTTGAAAGAAAGTTCAACAGAAACACAATTCTTCTTGTTCATATTTAAAATGTAAACGGTAAAAAGTAAACAGTTTTCACTTCGTTTAGAATAAGATTTACTCACATAAAGTCGTACTCCTCTACAGCTTTTGTACGATACTCACCTGCAACAAAATAGAAACAAAATGTAAGAACATTTATAAAATATCATTAAGAAACATCCCAAAACCACAAATCATATTATACAGGCTCTTATATTGTAAGCAGAAATAATGTTATTTTGATAGATATTAAAAGAAAATAATTGGGGAACTGGGAGGCTCTGTATCAGCAGCAGTTCCATCGCTGGCGGTCTTTCGTAACGAGCGATGTACGTGGGTCTGGCGAAATCTGAAGGGTGACTGGTCTTTCTGATCAACTCCGTGGTTTCTTCTCGACAGTTTCCAAGAGGACACCAAACCAGCAGCTACATGCACGGACACTAGTGAGTGGTGCCTCAGCGGTGCAGCAGCCATAGAAAGCTGATGTTTCGGGGGCTAATGTACTTAAAACTATGGATCGCTTTTAATATAATTTTCTTTTAAATGTGTACATAATTGGATGTAATATATAAATAATTCAGTTCGTTGAAAGTTAATATCATCGATACAATTTCACTTAATTATTAAACGAATACGAAAGAAAAATAAAACTGAGTATGGTGATAGTAGTGTTGGTAATTACATTTTATACAAGCCTGTTTGCTACACGAATAATAACAATTATCCAATAAGTATTTCAATGAAATATTTCACCTCTCATAGTTACTATAACAACTGTCATGTAAAAACTCTCTCAATATGAGGCTGTGGGCAACAAAGATTTTGAAACGCGTATCCTCCCGTGACAGTAAAAAGTATGTCTTGAAGGGATCAAGACGCAAACCTACGAGACATAATAATAAAGAAGAGAAGTGACAGCCATAAAGCTTTAAAAACAGTTGATGTTCGTAATTTTCAATATACGGTGCCACTTTAATACTCCAATCATTTATTCAAGTGGCACTGTACTGCCTTCACTGGCATGCCACCTCAGAAGAAGAAGAAGAAGGAACTGTGACCACGGAATCGTGGTTCGGCAGATGCCATTAATATCATCGCAGCAAAAACCGTAAACTTCTCCGATCGATGACGGCAGGTCTCCCCCGCGGTGAAGAACACTGGGCAAAAAGAGGTAAGCAGAGGGCACTGAGCAAAAGACGATGAGCGGTGTGAAATGGCTGGACAGCACATTATCCATCGCCACCACCGCCGCAACTGACAGAGAAAACGGGGAAGCGTTGTGGACCGTCTGTGGTCGATGGTAGGCATCTCTCACGCAGGGCGATGGCGTTGGGCGATGGTCACAGCCCTGTGAGTGATGAACAATGGGCAAAGGGAGAAGGGCGACGGGCAGTGAGCGAAGGGCGATCAAGGGACATGGCGTTAGTCTCAACCACCCTTGCCCTCGTAGCTCCCATTTCTAAAGCTTCAGAAACGCCGGGGGGCGGAACAATATTATCTTTGACGTTCCTCGAGATTAGCGCTTCTCTTTGAGAATAAACGGCAGAGTTGTCTTCGCTTCGAAATGCGCCGAGTTGTCAAGAACAGCAGCTCTGGAAATCGCAAGGCTTTGTTCTGTTAACGGAGGCTACGCTCACGTTATATTCAAGAATTAGTAATCTCCGTTTCGTACAAGTGAAATATCAACAAGCCAGCACGCGGTTCCACGATCGCAAATATAAGAAACACATCTCGTTTAAAAAAGTGTATGCGATGGATAACGGCTACCCCCTAACCGCATGATAGTGAGGAATATTTCTGCGGTTCAGTAAGTTAATGTATGCGTACAAAAAAGTTTGACTGGTCCTAAATCGTTGTTAACTTTCTGAAAATAAAAGTTATTTTAAATATAATATGGTGTAAATATGAGGGATTGCCACAGATACGAAAATACTCGAAATTACCTGCACTGTTATTGTTTCTTGTGCACATCAATTGAAGTGCGCAACGAAACAAATCTGAAGTAGCCCGAACACATCTATTTACATGAAATAAAACTGTCTATGGCACAAAATTTCAGTTTCATTACTTGGAATGTGTGACGACACGAGAAGAATTTTGTTTCAGTTTCAATGATAGGTGGAGTAAATTTCATTCCCGCAGTTAACAAATGTACCAGATGGGTACAATGACACCTCATGATGAGCGCTAAGCTCAAGGATGCCAAATTTACTCCCGCAATTCATGGAAGCCGATAACCTCGACTTCCGACGTCATATTTTACTGTACCAGATATTCTTCCAGGAAGATTATGTAACGAAGGATGTGTCAATTTGAAAAACTAGCTCTCTTTCAAATGCTAATTATGGATAACTGGATAATAAATCAAATTAATTTTTGTAATTTTTAACTCACAATATGTGTAATTCAATAAGGTTATAATCTCATACATTTCACCTCATATTATTTTAATTTAAAATTAATTGAGTAATATATTTTTGTGCTTATTAACTCGAGGGAGGTGGCGTGGGAAGAAAAGGACTACACAGGCGTTGCGTAGGGGCGTTCTAGAATCATGTGTAACACCTCTATATTTTATATTTCTTTTTAACAAAGTAACTTTTAAACTGGTTGATTGGATTGATTAATTTTTTTAATGTAACTTAACCTAACTTAGCTTATAGTCCATGCCCTTTCGGGTCAGTGTTCGGGCGTCGGTCGCTCATGCGGTACGGCGTCGATCTCGGCGTCCACGACTTGCGGTGACGCAAGCGGCGGCCTGACTCGTTCGTCTCCTCCATCCGAAAGAATTCAACTTCACTCGTCCACCGCGTCTATCTGAACGAATCAACATTACTTGGCCAGCGCGTCTAACAGAATGACGATCAACGTGATTGTTCATCTCCTCCATCCGAATGGATTCAACTTCACTGGTCTGCCACGTCTATGTGAACGAATCAATCCTACTTGGCTGCCGCGATTAACATAATGAAAGTCATCCTGACTAGTTCGTCTCCTCCATCCGAATGAACGACCGTGTAATGCGCAGTGGCCTCCCTTGGTTCGCTAGGTCACGTGACTCTCAGCGTCTCGGTTTTCGGCGATTGGCAGTCTCGAATCACGCGGTGTGCCCTGTCCAATCGCGTCGACTGTTGGCGTCGACTGTTGGCGTCGACTGTTGGCGTCGACTGTTGGCGTCGACTGTTGGCGTCGACTGTTGGCGTCGACTGTTGGCGTCGACTGTTGGCGTCGACTGTTGGCGTCGACTGTTGGCGTCGACTGTTGGCGTCGACTGTTGGCGTCGACTGTTGGCGTCGCGGATTTCGGATGAAATTTCAACATCACGTAAATTCTCTAAACCTCGGTGGGTGTGCCGCAACGCTTGCCTCCGCGGCGTCCGTAAATTCCCCGGGTAACTCATAGCGTCTGGCACTCTTAATAATAGAGCCAAGCCATGCGAGCACCCCGTCGTCGTGCGAACGCGGGCAGGTACCTAAAAATTGCAACTTTTCTGGTTCTCCACTTTCGGGTGCTCCAACGTTATTTAAATAAAATTTAAAACATGCGTCGAAATCTGACGCATACAACCGTCCTATAACACATGAAGTAATAATTTAGTACAAAAACCAAAGTATCGCCATTAATTCCTTTCATCGGGTTGTTATTTAAACTTGATACAGATATTACAAATTGGTCATATGTTTGTTCATAAGGAAGACAGTTTACTTCCAAGTATGTAATGCAAAAAATAATATGTTTTCACGTTTAGAACAATGTAGTTTATTTTACAATATTTTTATCAGTTTACATAGTCTCTACAAATAAACAAAGATGTGATATGCGTAGATTTTCTTAGTCTTTTAAGATTCATGTGATGTTTTGCGTTCGACTGTTTTGTGGCAAGTTTCAAAATTTGTTGATTCTTCTTTTTGGCCCATCATCTTTTGTTTTTTTAATTTTCAAATTGTGTGTTGATTTTTATTACACCTCTAATGCCAAACTACTAATGTGGCGAACGAGGTTCATCGTAGAATTGATCTCACTTGGTCTATGCATTTAGTCTCTTGCAATTTTATCTTGCATCTTGCAATGTGTTCATGAAAATAAAGGTCATCGCTAGAGGCGACAAGTTTGGCAACATATCGACTTTTATTGTTAATATTTTGCAACATTAATTAAAATAAATCTCTAAATTGTACTTCGGAGTTATTTTAATTCATTTTTGTTTTGCCTTTTTGCATGTTTTAGCTCCTGATGCCTATTTTTGCCATTTTTTCTTATGTTTGCCTTTTTCTGCCTTTTACGTCATTATTTTGCTTTTATCGCCTGGTACCGATCGTGATGAAGCTGGATATATGCTTGCTACCTGTAAGCATCGACAACACGAAGGCATATTTGTGGTGTCTTTCTTTGGAAATAAAAGCTGAGTTAATAATCTAAATGAAAGATGGTACGACCAGTCAAGATTTTTGATTTTTTATACATGTCGACAGGCTTTGTACACTTATGAGAAATCCCATCCTATTTTTAAGTGCGGCCTCTAGTTCCTTTTGAAGACAGATCTCTGTGGATGATAGACCCTTCTCTGTGTTGGCGAACAATATAATTCAATTTTCATTGATGACATTTCAAGATTGAAAAGAGTCCACAATACAATTTCAAAAAGCCAGATCCCGAGTAAAACAAATTCTTAGGTATCATACCAAATAGAACGTGTAATTAAGATCACAAAGAAAATATCATTTCCGTACATGTTCATTTTAGTTCAAAATAAAAATTAAATCCTTTTAATTATTTTTTACAATAATTCATATGAGATTTTTCATTGTTTTTACGCCTTTTGCACACCTACTTTAGCTATAATTAAAACCTTTCTAATGCCTTCTTTGTAAAACTATATGCCTTTTTGCAAATGTCTGGACGTCCGGGCTCTAGTCATTGCAATGGCTCACTGGGCGATGAGTCAACCGGATCTCCGTGACGCTGGGTGCCTCATCTTACAGGGCCTAGGCCTTACGCGCATTACAAAATAGCGGATGTGGCAAAACTCACATTCGCAGTTTCTTTGTTTCTTAAAACTACTCAGTGACACACATTTATAAAAGTCCTACCGCAGTCCGTTATAAGAAACTCGTAAATCAATGATGTTTTGAAGGAAAATGAGAAAGTAACTCACATACGGTGCACTGGGTGACTTCAATGATTTTGCCCCTATTTTGCCTGCTAACGTTATTGAACAATTTTTTTTTATTCAGATCATTTAAACCATAATCTAGCAATAAAATTTCGGCTGAATATAAAGATATTATTTTTAGAAATTATTGACATTTTTACGAGTACATTTGTATTCAATAATTAAAGCATGATCGATCTTTTCGTATTTTCCAGCATGTAATGTAAGCAACCTTGTTTCACACTACATGCCTTCCAGGTAATTGAGAACCTGACCGCTTGAGCAAACCCGACAGACCGCAGGGTGGAGACGCGCGGCCATTTTCACGCAGCGGCCGGCAACAAGTTCACGAAAGATCAGAATACCAAAACACTATTTGCAATACTGCTCAGCGCATTTTCTTGTATGCCTTTTGCTCGGTATCAAAGAATCTGCTACAATTTCACGAAAATCCTAGAAACTAGCAAGGCGAGTGTTCAATGTGTGTGATGTGACCGATAGCTTCGAATCATTTTAAGAGCAATGGAAATTGTAGATAATGTAGATAGATGGAAATGTAGATTATAGATAGATGGAAATGTACGAAAAACGATGCGAGTGTAAAAAATTATTGTATGCAACAATACTGTTTCTAAAATAATAGATCTTTGGGTCACAATCCTCCCATACGACCTCTCGAGGGTTAATTTGTTACGAACTTGAACAACAATAAATAACGAAATTAAAAACACAAGTAACGTTTCTTACTCAATACAATGAAAATTAAAATTGTTTCGTTAAGACAAAGAAACGAAATGAAACGACTTCAACGTTTTTGTTATTTCTGTAACGAAACTAAATTTTCGCGCACTCTTTCATTTCGCTGCTTGTGGAGAAATTGAATTAGCGAGGAAATAATGTTATTGCTGGGATACAGAAATGAATGATTTAGTTTAGTGTGTTGTCATCTTCAGAAAAGATCAATATTTTTAACAATTATGGATTTATCTTCACATATAAATAGAAAGTCTATTCTACAGTAATTTTTGTGAATCTTGGTTAAAAAAAACAATTACTGTAAGAAGAGTGAACTGCGTGATATAATGGGTATGAATTAGCTGATGTGTTTTAATCAAATAATTTGGTGTACGATTTAAACACAAAAATTATTGAGAAATTAATTACTTTATGAATTGCTTATAACAATTCTGAAAATCTTATTTTTGAGAATGTGGTCCCTTCTTGTTATTAAAGAATGCGGTAACTGCATATTGATGATATATGAAATGGAAGACAACTATTTTTATCGATCGTTCAAAACTGATGAAATTAAAGAAATAAAAGTGGTTGATCTTTTAAATCATCTCCGGGTCTGCCATAATATATGTTTAAGGAAGTACAATAGCTACAAATTTACAGAGAGACTACATTTCCAACCATTCCCTTCACGAACGTGACATTGCCTACTTTAACAGGTAGAATTTCAAAGCCGACAAGACAAAATTGACACAAATGTCGGATGCACACAGCGTTCTGTTGACTCTGTGGTTAACCACTAGTATGCTCATAAATGACCTGTTACAAACACACGAAAAGACCAGGTACAAACACCCTGTTTTCAGCATTAGTGGTGCTGTATTACATCTCAATGGTAAATTCTAACAATTTCTATCATCAAACTAAGAGTAGTTTTCGTTCCATTAGTATCCGTAATAAATCATTGCGTTTTAAAATGTTTAAACTAGATTTATGTACACGTAGATGTAATATATAGAAAAAAATAATTTATTTTCGTACACGTTCGACACAAAACATGACTTTCATATGAATTTCATGATCATATGGATTTAAAAATATAAAATATATATTAACCAATGTTGAAACCAGGTTTTCAATATCTTTATTCACTTCAATTAAACTTAATGAAATTGGTACTAGTATGTATTAGAAAACTAGCGTTCATATAATCAATTGTGTCATCTGCCTAAGAATGAATAATCATTTACTTAACTATAATTTTGAAAAATGATAATGCTACAAAATTTTTCGAAGTGAATAAAACATTGTGAAATATTTTTTCCTTGGCATCTTACTATACTTATTTCGCAAATAACTGATACGACAATTTGCAAAGACTAAAGATGTAAATTGATGACTTTTGGGAAGGATAATGGTGTTTAGATTCAGAATACAAAATTATTACGTTGAAAACGTATTCCGATGGAATACGCTTCTAATAATAGGTATGCGTGTTTTAAAATGTGATACGAATATCATTGTCAGATGATGAACTTTCCGCCATCAAAAAACTTTTTCAATTTCATTCAGTATGAATCCACAGTAATTGGAACCATCTCATTGTAAGGGTATGTGTAATATCAATATGGCTTGAATATTTCAAATAAAGCATATCTTCAGGAAACGAATGTTGGAAGATCATGGAAGCCCATTAGCTCCTATAGATGCATCTAACCATTTGTGGCAGCTGTCAAGTTAAGAACACAATTATTGTCCAAATTGCATACTCTTAAAGAATACATATGTTTAAGATTTGACTCCTGAACGTCTCAAAAGGGATACGCGTCGAAGATAGAACAACTTACAAAAAAGTATGAATTAACTAAATATTTTCAGGGATGCTTGCAAAAGTAGCATTATAATTTTCATACCAAAAAGCTTCAAATATATTAAGTGATCAGAAAAGGTATTACTAACCTTCATTTCATAAATCTCAAATAAAGATATTTAACTGTCACAAAACATTGTGATAGAAACACAACAGTGTTCCTAGAAATCAAGTGTTTCAGTAGAAAGCATCAAAGGTAAGTACATAAAATAAAAAAAATCTGAATTTATGAAAACTTCGTTTTTCCTCTTGCTGGCAAAAAATTCAGAAATATGCACTATCTTGTCCTAACCACTTCATACAATGGTAACTATGCTCCGTGTATTTCTTGCTAACTATAAAATCGCCTTGAATAAAAACCACTGTTGCAAACATCAAGTCACCACCCTCAAGCTTCTGTCAATTCGTACACGTCTGAATTCTGAGTTCGAAGTACCCACGAAAGGAACAAATATGTTTTATATAAAATACGTGAAGGAAAAATTACATGAATTTAGAAGACAATCACCACAAAATCCTGAAAGTAGGCTACCGCTGGGTAAGGAATTACTCTCCTTGAGCATATCACTTTTAAGATTAAAAATTTAGATTTTGATTTCTGAATTTTAATATAAGTACAATAACTGGCGTACTCGCACACCAGGTATCTTCCATCAGAGGGACACCGCCCCAGCCGGGACAAACTCTAAGCTCCCCACCGGCCTCCTGACATGTGTGGTAGTGTAGTGCATGTTGGTGTAAGTCTGTGTAAGGGGTGAGGATAGGTCAAGGAAAGTGTAGGATCACGCGTGATCTGTGGCCGGTTGTTAGGGCCTGCCCCGGCATTTGCGTGGTGTTGAGCGAAGAAACCATGGAAAAGTACCGATCAGAGCAGCCGGCCACTAGAATTCTTCTCCGGTCAGCGACTGAATTTGATCTAGGTGCCAAGCTAATATCGAAAATACTGCCACCGCCGGGACTCGAAAGTAGGAGCTCCCGGTCAGTGGGACTGCAAGGACATCAGTTGATGCGCTGAGCCATCTCTTCTGGTACCATTTGGACGTTCTATTACATTTTGGAGTGTACTTCAAATTCATTGTACAGGTCCTTAGAAAAATATGCAATCGGTTTGAGAATTATGCGTCTTTCACTTCTAATACCAGTACTTCAAAAGTTCGGAATGTTTGTATTAGGTTCAACCACTTGCAATATCAATAGTCCAGCTATTTTGGAAGGACATGTTTCGTATTTGCCATCTGGAGTGGTCGCCCGCGTCTCTTTAAAAGAACCGCCACTGGAACGCAGCAGCGAGACGGCGGCGCCCCCGGAAAATACGGACACTGCTCACGAGAGGTCGCTGAGGTCGGCGATGGGGCAACCGGGCGCCCCATGACCCACAGTCCGCGTGACCGGACGCGCCATCGCCCTTGCAGCCGAGCCAGTCGGCGAGCCTTCAGCTCGGACGGTGTATAAAACGGCGGCCGCCGGGCAGAAACGTCAATGCGAGTTACCCGGCGTAGTGTGAGCGACAAGGAGTGTTTAGTGTATGGTGATAGCAAGCGACGACGCGGCCTGTGTGCACGAACTTTTCTGCTGGCTTCTGTTTCGCAAACACGACTAAATTATTCAGAAATCTCTTCCGTTTTGGTGGATCTGACAAGTCCCCGGCATATCTCCATTTTTTCTGACTACGCTTGTTTATGCTATTCTCTGTATGTTGTGCAAACTTGAATAAAAACGAAATTTGCTTGTTTCGGTCATAACACTAACTAAATAGCGAATAGTACTCTGGACGTTCGTGAACGCGCGTGAGAATTCCTGTGAGGCCAACGTCGCCACGGAGTCACGCACAGGGCGTGTGGCGCGCGCATGGACTTCGCTGTTCCTGCGCGCGTATTTGTTTATTCCGGGCAAGCACAGTCGGCCGCACGCAGAGCCCAGCCCTCTCCGCTGACAAGGATAGGTCGCGCTGACGGGCTCACGGCCACAAAGCAATGCAAAGGATCCCGGCTGCCAGGTTCTATGTGTGGCTGAAGATCCATTTGCGTTGACGTGGGCGGTAGGTCATAAACATTAGCAATTAACTTAAACATGAAATTATCATTCACAATGTCAATGTACGTGAGAACATCCTCTCGTCGATTGTGTATCCAGAGCCTCCCCAACCTACAAACTTCAGTCTGAATTCTGCGCTCGTAACAATTTTAAGTGACCCAAAAACATATATAAAATTTAAACATGTGTAAATAGCTGTGGCAAAGACAGGAAATTACTCCACAAATTTTAAATAACATTGTTTGTACTCGCGCCCTCCTTCGACTTAACAGTTTGTCCTTCAGTCTAGAACGGTTGGAGTCCCTTGAAATAACGCCTCCACGCAAGAAAAACTTGATTTAATCCTAAGACAATAAAGCTGATTCTATCATGAGATGATAGTAATGTTTTTTTCGTAATATTATGATGTATAAACAGTTTCAAAAGGAATGTTAGTTAACTGACACCAAAAATTAACTGCTTTGCGGAAACAAAGAACACTCTTTGGGGTATAGCATAGAACTTGAAATATGCTGACGGTAGCATGTTGTTCTGGAACTACTTTAAGATAAACATGAAAGCGTGGAGTTAGAGAATACCCACTGCTATAGCTATGTATGAAGTATAGTTTCGCATTTAGATGTACATTCATTACTCTTGATGTTTCCCTCAAATATTGTGGCTTTGAGTTTCATTATGTTTAAATTTATTTTTAATTTTGAATGGACCTCGACACTACGATTCGATGGCAATACAACTTTCTCGGAATGGGATTTGAATTAGCCTTGACGACAAACCCGAAAGCGTTATACAATTATTAAGATATTACTTCATTACGTTTTTGCTCTCGATTTACTTAAATATTACGTTAGTGACTTTGGTAAAAAAACATAATGTAATAATTATATTTTAATTTTATGTACATAATAGATCGTGTAAACAATTATACTAACTACTACGCTACAGAATGACACATTTTCATGTACAAGTTGGATTCCTAATTTCTTTGGTTTTAGATAGCTTTCCGGAATACTAACTAGTACCACCCTGTAGAAAGTATCCTGTAGCACTATTATTTTGTAATTTTCATTTCGCGTTGATAATATTTTCAGCCATATAACCCATAAGTGTACATGTAATTTTTTGTAATTACATAACTTGCTGCATAATTTTGCTGCTCCCGTATTTATTCACAACAATTTTACTTATACTTATGGAAACAAACGTGGGAGGAAACGACAGGGTGTTTCTCTACATTGCTCACTGAAATTATACAACCCCCTTTCTTTAATCCAGTACGCAATTTTCCTTGTATTGTCATTTGTTTCGGGGTTCGCCGTGGACTTTCGCCTGGTTGCCCTCCGGGAAGAGGAATGGCAGTGGCATGCAACCGCTAAGTAACAGCCTAACAACGAGAAAAGTATACGGACCTCAGGTTCATCCGGAAACAAAGAACCAAAAATAAACCATCCCAAGACGTTCTGACGCAGTTTGCAGAGGTTTTATTTGTTCGAAATTCTATGATCTATGACACGTTTCTTCCGTCTCTGTGGAGCTAGCCGCCGAGCGCCAAACTCAGAAAATTTCTAACTTCCCACTCCACTCTCACGATCAATACGTCTCAACGGTCGAAAACATGGCCCAGATTTTTATTGTTAAGATGCAGTTCTGCTATGTTCGCCGTCTGCTTCCAGGCGCGTCGCGGCAGACGACTAAAACCCTTTAAAATGTTTTCTCCGCCCACTCACACGTGCGTCTTTTACAGTACAGATAATCTCACGATCGAGATGCGGCGTCGACCGCGCCCGTACTACAGCGACGAGCCGGCGCTGGTTAAACGACTGTTCGTAAAAAACGTAAATGGGCCCATAAAAAGACGAAGGAACGTTGCCTCTCGGAGATAGCGAGTGAAAATAAACGAGCAAAGAACTAACAAAGGGCTCCCGAAGATCCTTCGGGAGGAAGAAGCGTGACCCGCACAGCGCTAGTGTACTACGGGTTGCATCCGACAGGGAACACCTTCCGCTACGAGATGGTCAAAGGCAGCTGGGTGAATGGAGGGCATCTTATACCACCGTCCAGCTCAGCTAAGCTCACCGTCCAGCTCACGCCAATTCAAGAGAAGTCTGAGGAGACAGATTTTTATCTCTTACTGGAGGGACACTGGATAAGCAGAGCAAAAACTGAATACATGTGGTTTGGAGGAGATGGCAGGCCCGGAAGCATCACACTACAGGGGCAATTACTGACTAGAACGGGAGAGTTCAAATACCTCGGCTCCTATGTCAACGAGAAAGGGGAGCTAGACAGGGAAGTTAACCACAGGATACAAGCTGCCTGGATAAATTGGAAGAGAATGACAGGGGTGCTGTGCGACAGAAGGATTCAGAGGAAAATGAAGGGAAAGGTCTTCAAAGCTGTTGTGAGGCCGGCAATGATATATGGTAGTGAAACCTGGCCGGTGAAGAAGGCTCAGGAAAAGAAGTTGGAAGTGGTAGAGATGAGAATGCTGAGATGGTCAATGGGAAAGACTCGGAAAGACAGGATCCGGAATGAAGTAATACGGAAGATGGGAGGAGTGATCGAGGTTTCAAAGAAGATTCAGGAACGAAGATTGCAGTGGTTTGGACATGTCATGAGAAGGGAAGAGGAATATGTGGGAAGGAAAGTGAGTAGTATGCAACTGGAGGGGAAAAGAAGGAGAGGGAGACCAAAGAGAAGATGGAAGGACTGTGTCGTGGAAGACCTGCGAGAGAAAGAGTTAATCGAGGAAGATGTGTTGGACAGGATTGAGTGGAGGAGAAGAGTAAGGAACAGCGACCCCTTACCACTAAAAGGGAAAAGCTGAAGAAGAAGAAGAAGACTGGAGGGACACTTATAAGAGGGAAATAATAAGGTAAGGTTTTTGTACAAAAAATGTCTCAGAATAAATGCTAGGAATAGAAGACTATGCAAAGTGGTTCAAGGTGAAAACATTTTTAGAATGAGCTTGCGATGGAAAACATCACACATAGAAGTTAGTCACATGACATTTCCTCTCGACTGGTAGAAAACTCATCAGGTACCCGAACTTTGTATGGCTAATTGCACACTTCCGTAGTTACAAGAAGTTGATTGATTTGATTTTCCATTATTTGTTCATCGACGGAAAAATTCGGAGGTTACATAAACCTACTATTTCTGCCGCATCTTTCCTTTCGCATTAACAAGTCTGTATTTAAAAACAACTATTCCAATGCAATATTTTCATAAGTGTCGAAATTCCTTTAAGTTTCACCGTTTCGTCCCATTTCAAATGGTCGAGGAAAGTTCATTTAACAGAAAAGCGACGTAGTTACACACAACTGCGCCATTTATTCTACTAATCCTCGGCCTTTTTCGTCCAAAGTGCTTCCCTCTGCCCGAAAATCTTGGCCGCTTCGCGCGCAACGCGTGTGCGTTTCGACGGCCGGGGCGCGCGGCTCCGCGATGAATACTCAGGAGCTCCGGCTAATCCAGCTCAATGGCAGCCGCAAGCAGCGCTGAGTGTTGTTGATGTAAGTCACTTAATAATGCACGTGCGAGAGAAGGAACAGGTTGCGGAGTTGCTGGAGCGAGCTGGAGAGAGAAGGGTGAGGATGCAGGGAGGGGGAATGGGTGGAAGGAGATTGGGAGGAGGGAGGGGCAGAAGGATCGGTAGAGAAGGGAAGGGAGGGGAGGGGGGACGTGGGTGGAGATGGCAGGGAGGGGGAGCGTGGGTGGAGAGGCGAGGGACGGAAGAGGAAGCGTGGGTGGAGAGAGGAGAGGGAAAGGTGGATGAGAGGGGAGGGGAAGGCGTTGGAGGGGAGGGGCAGGTGTCGCATGAGAGGGGAGGAGAAAGACTGGGAAGGGGGAGAAGGGAGCGGTGGGAGGGCGCGAGACGGATCTCACACGCGCGGAACGCAGGGGCCTTTAGTGTCTCCGCGTGAGCGAAAGTTCGTTACCAACTCGTTAATGGGCACACGCTGCACAGGATGCGCCTCTAAATATGATCGTAAAAGGAACGCTATAAAGTTTTTGAGCGAATGATGGTGGAATTTCGGGGGCAATATCTGCTAGGGAAATAATAATGAAGGATTGATATTAATGCGTTCTAAAAACTCGGCGACGTTAATGTTTAACAGAATATTGGAATAAGCTTGGGTATCCTTTAAAGGCTTCTTAATATTTGGGGAGAAGTAGTGACTTTCGAGTGTCTTGGTGATAAAGCTGTTGTTGCGATATTAATGTGCGAAGATGTAATTGAACCTAATTTGTGAATATATTTTATTTATTGGACATTAGTCGGAGGACATTAATAACAAATCCTCTCTCAGTAGCTCACACAAGTTACTAGGTTTCCGGAAATACCAAGCCTAACAGAAATCGTACATCTTTTACACACGAAGCTTACTTCAGGAATACTCTAATAAGGGCAATGAGAAACATTGCAAGTAGGTAGTGGCATTAGTGAGGTTATTAAAGGTAATATGTGGCTAATTACATTAAAATCAAATCCAAAGTAATAGAACAAATTTTCCTGTATACTGATTCAGGTGATACCGCTTTGTCTTCTCAACCGAAGAGATTTAGAGCCTCCATAAAGTAACTGCATCGTTAACAATTTTCGTTTGTTATTAACAAAATACAGAAAGAGTTGTTATCTTAAATTCCCTGTACGACTTCTAGAAATTACAAAAAAATATGGAATGATAAAAGAGATAATCGAGGCAAAACAAAGGTAAAGTCGAATATTTCCAATCCAAGGCATCTACTCGTAATATTCTACCCTACAATTTATTACATGGTGAACATGGGACGATAGTGAATATAAACCAGTTCTCAAATGAAAGTTCAAAACCTGAAGACGTACACTGCCAGCCTTCTCGAAGCCTTTTTCTCACAGCCAGTAAAACCGATGTTTCTACAGTGACACTGATAGGGAGGTTCTAGGATTCGAACCTTGACAGTGGTGCATTTTCTAAGCAAGCTATATCTATAGCTAGATCAAGTACAAGTCGAGTCTCGAAGGGAAGTCTGGCAGTCGGCTGCCCCATCGGTAGTTTTTCATGGATTATCCTATCAATACCAAGCGAATTCCGGAGTAGAACTTCAGCGGGTCCCGGGCGCGCGATCTTCCCTTCCTTTTCCTTCTTTCCTCTCTCTTCCTTTACACATTCTCTCCTTCTCTCTCTCTCTCTCTCTCTCTCTCTCTCTCTCTCTCTCTCTCTCTCTCTCTCTCTCTCAGACATATATACATACACATATATACTAACATTTACTACACTATCACACATACCAGGAGGCCAATCTGGAACTTAGAATTTGTCCAGTTCAATCTGTACTTCCTTTGGGGGAGTTATTCGGAAAGAAATTTCCTCCGAAGCCGACGTAGAGGTCGGTTTTGGATATCAACATCCAGCGGGTTAAGAATGCTGCCACCTCTCGACATTCACTACACTAACGGAACTAATTACCACAGCAGGTGACATGCTCGACAACGTCAATGATCCACTCGAAGCCCTTTTCAGGTCGGAGTGAACTACGAGAAGCAGCTTCCCACGTGGAGCGCGCACTAGGCTCCATCGGCCTTTAAACGACCCACTTTGAATTCGGCTCGTTCGCCGGGGCGGGCGGGCGGCGCAGTGTTATTCCGGGCCCCAGAGCGTCCCCCGCGAAAGAGCTTTCGGCGGCAAGGAAGGAGACGCAGGCAGAGAAGATGGCGGCGAAGCCAGAGGCGACGCCGACAGGGAAGTCGGTGAAGCAAGCACCGACGAAGACAGCTAAGCGGACGAAGAAAGTGTGTGAGGTGAAGAAAACTGGCAAAGGCACACTAGCTGAGGGAGTTGAAAACTGGCAAACTAGTGAAAGAAGCAAGGATACAGTTAGAGCGAGCTACTCGTACAAAAATATGGAATACTGGTTGGGACGTGGGAGGAAAAAGGGCGAAGCGGAATTGTAGCAATGGTGGTGGTGGTGGTGGTGGTGGTGGTGGTGGTGGTGGTGGTGGTGGTGGTGGTGGTGGTATTGGTGATTTCCCCTACGGCGGTGGTAATGGTGAGGACTGTTGCGGTAAGAAATTTGTGATGGTGGTAATAGTGGTGGTGGTGTGGGCCATCGATGACAGTAGCAGGGCGGGAAGCGACCAACGAGGTCTTCTAACGGAAGCGAATACGTAGACCAAGGAGGAGACGAGACTTCAAGCGCCGAATTCAAGCACTGCCGGTGATGCCGGTTGAGGTTCCGGAGAGCCTCGATAGAGGGTAACGACGCCGCGGAAACGACGACAGCTGTGACGCCAACGGAGATGCAGACGAGTAGACAACGGAGAGGGCGGAGCGGAACATGCAAAATCAGATACGGCAGAGGCATCTCCGAGAGAACATGTGGTGCAGGCGACGGACAAAGGCGAAGACATGGTGGAAATTGGAAGTGGGAAAGATGAAAAGAAAATTAAGTAAGAGATGTTGACGGTGCCAAAAGGGAGGGAATTAGAATGGAAGGTTCAAACGACAGAGGAGGTAGAGGTGGAGATGGGGGTAGTGGTGGTGATGGTGGTGGTGATTGTGGTGGTGGTCGTTGTGGTGGTGGTGGTGGTGGTGGTGGTGGTGATTGTGGTGGTGGTCGTTGTGGTGGTGGTGGTGGTGGTGGTGATTGTGGTGGTGGTCGTTGTGGTGGTGGTGATTGTGGTGGTGGTGGTGAATGTGATAGTGGTGGTGAGAGTGATGGTGGTGGTGAGAGTGATGGTGGTGGTGAGAGTGATGGTGGTGGTGAGAGTGATGGTGGTGGTGAGAGTGATGGTGGTGGTGAGAGTGATGGTGGTGGTGAGAGTGATGGTGGTGGTGAGAGTGATGGTGGTGGTGAGAGTGATGGTGGTGGTGAGAGTGATGGTGGTGGTGAGAGTGATGGTGGTGGTGAGAGTGATGGTGGTGGTGAGAGTGATGGTGGTGGTGAGAGTGATGGTGGTGGTGAGAGTGATGGTGGTGGTGAGAGTGACGGTGGTGGTGAGAGTGACGGTGGTGGTGAGAGTGACGGTGGTGGTGAGAGTGACGGTGGTGGTGAGAGTGATTGTGGTGGTGAGAGTGATGGTGGTGGTGAGAGTGACGGTGGTGGTGAGAGTGATTGTGGTGGTGAGAGTGATGGTGGTGGTGAGAGTGATGGTGGTGGTGAGAGTGATGGTGGTGGTGGTGAGAGTGATGGTGGTGGTGGTGAGAGTGATGGTGGTGGTGAGAGTGATGGCGGTGGGTGATGGTGGAGGTGAAGGTGGGGGGTGATGGTGGGGGTGATGGTGGGGGTGATGGTGGGGGTCATGGGTTTACGGCTTTCTCTAAGTTGCAGAATTATTACAAAAGAGCACTAGCTGTGAGAGATGACAAGATGGGGCGATTGATGTCCCTGATGCATAAGAATACTAAATGAAAAAGGAAAGCGAGGATTTTAATACGAATATTTAACATTTGTTAACGATTATGTGCATAATTCACAAACAAGAGAGATAGAGTAAATTAAATGATTTCATAAATGTAATATATAAAAAGTTAGTGTTTGTATTTTATTTCGTATTTTCGTTTGTACTGTGCCGTTCATCCGATTGTAATAAAACTTTGTCAATTGATTTCTTGCACTTGTACAAAGAATAAAGAAATAGTACAATATGAAAGTGTGTATATCAGTCGCACACAGACGCGCGTTGATAATGATTTTATGCAGTTATTCTGACTCAAGCCCCTGAAGAAAGGCTCTGTGCAACCCGCAGCACACTCAAGTATTAAGCGCATCTTCGCAACATATTCTGCTCCTGCAATTGAGAAATATCGTCCGGAAAAATTACTTCGATGTTCTTTCGGAGCGTAATTAAAATTGCTCCACGACGGTGTCGTAGCGAATGCATGCCGCTGAGGGATAACGTCTTAACAATAGGATAAGAGACGGGCATGTGCAACATAGAATAAAACCCATATTCGGGAGAGTCATATATTAATTTTTTGCAGAGTGTTGCGTAAAACGTGATTGACAATCACCTGACCAGTAGCGTGTGAAATGAAATACATTGCAATAACGAAGCATTGCCGGATCGACTAGAATGTTACAGAACACCATATATAAGGGATACTTATCGGATTTGGACCATCGCAGAATGGGAGTCAGTCGTGACGAAAATTATAAAAAGTAATGGGCTAGGGTAAAATCTCGTAAACACGAAACTCTTCAGTAATTATGAGTTCAAATTTCCTCATTTTCAGAAACGCTCAAACACCATTTTCTCGAAAACTGCTCCAGATTTTTTTCTTCAAATTATTTTTTAAGATGGTGTTAAATGTACTATTTAAGATAATATAAAATCCACTTTGCTGTATTCTTTTTTTTCTAGAAAATACTGCAAAAATATTTTCTTTCAATTATCCCTCTCGCCGTTAATATGCAAATTTACAGCTATTTGTATACATTGTTGAATTTGCAAGTGAAAGTGTTCCAAATGACTTTGAATGAAGTCTCTTGAAAACTCAAAAGTTTAATGTCAAAAAAAGCTTCAAATTTTGCATTTACAGTAATACTTAAAATATATTTTCTTAAAAAATGTTCCAAATGTTACCATGAATATTTCCATATAGAAGGAGGTTTTACTCTCCTATAATTTTTTTAAAGTAATAATTCGATTCTATAATTAGAAATCCGAAAAACTGAGAAACTTAAAAAAAATACATTGGGCTGGTATGAGATGTCAGCTGGTATGAGGATGGAACTATGCCGAAAAGGTAGCCCAGACCAAAGAAATTAGAAAACTAACTACAACGAGACAGTATACGACATTGTGTATCACCACTAGTATTACTGTCTTTCGATACAAGGAGAAAATTTAAAAACCAAATTTCAAGGCGTTTTTGAGAAAGAAATTTAAAATTTGCCTAAATTCTATCATCTTTGGGTTTGTCCAGTATCTCAACTTGATAAGAAACTTAATGTATACGACCACTGAAACAGAGTAGAAAGTGAAAAGTAAATATGAATAAGGCGACACCCAAAGTTTTCACCCCGAGATTCTTAAGCTTTCCACTCACTCTATAATTCGACTCGTCAATAATTCTATGGTGTTCTACTACCACCCAGTCCGTTTTCCAGGCGTTCTAAGGGATACCAGATTGACATGGAAAGAGCACGTCACTTCTAAGGTGAATGAAGCCAACAGATGCATAGGTATTTTTCATTCAGTAATTAACCGTCACTCCACATTAAAGCTCCATTCTGCTCTCCTTATTTATAAAGCCATGTTTCACGCCCGTTACTCACGTACGCCTCTCCAGTCTGGTGTAAAAACGCTACCACAATCAACACAATTCAAATATTCAAAAATAATATTCTCAGAAGTGCAGTTAACGCCTCTTGGTACATAAGCAACACAAATTTTTACAGATCTAGCCATGAAATATTTTTTATCCTAGGGCTTTTTCCAGACGACAGCCGGTTACCCTTTACGACCCAATGGGTCGTATATTCGACAAGACACTAGACACTAATACACTTGCGGGATTCTCTGATATGGGGTCAACAGAACGCTAGGCCATCCGCGATAACACAAACATGAAAGACAAGGGATAAACAATAATGCGAGAGTCCAACCCGCGACCCTTCGGACCGAAGCACTGACACGGTACACGCTCCTAGCCACCTCAGTCATCCAAATCGGACCGTCCTAACTGTAATGGGGCGGTCGCACGCGTCAGGTTTCGGCGTATGTTCTACATTTTATGCCAAACAACGTTGAGAGCTCCAGAAAGTTGAGAGGCAGGAAAGTGGCATTTTTCGCTACCTGCGCGCGTACGGACGCCGCCGAGCGCCCGAAAGAGGTAGGCTCTATTGCGTAGGTTGGCAGGCGCGACCAGGCACGCCGGTGTGTCAGCGGGAACGGCGCGCCGACGTGCGTCGAGACTCTCACACCCAGGTTTTCGAGGATTCCCCAAAACTTCATCTGAAATCCGCGACGCCAAACGTAGCCGATGATACCGCGATTGAACAGCGCACACCGCGTGGTTTGAGGGAGTCAACCGCTGATAACCGAGCGGGGAAGTACTACGTGATCTCGCGACACAAGGTAGTCCATTGCGGGCTCTGCGCTCAATCAGTCCAATGAAGGCGACGGGCGAGTAAGGTTGATCAATACAGAAAAAAGTGTAGTTCGCTGCCGCGGGACAAGGAAATTGTAGTCCGCTGACGCCGAGCCTAGTCGCCGGGCGGCGTTCGCCGCCACAATCGCCGGTCGCCCATGTGTCGCCTGGGCTCAGCCGCATGCCGGACAATTGCCGTGAAGCGGAACTGTACGGCCAATGACCATCAGAGCGCCCGAACTAGGACTAAGACCTGTGACGGGCAGAGGCGCAACCACCGCCGCCTTGGGCCATGCCGCCGACGCCCGGGGGAGCCACCTCTACCGCCTGAGACGTCAGGCCGCCTCCCGCTGCTCCGCCCGCCCTTCGAGAAGGCGAGGGAGACTGCCACCGCCGCCGCCACCTCACCGGACCGCGCTGCGTTGGGCTACCGAGAAGGCCGCCGCTTGCGTCACTGCAGGTCCTGAACGCCGCGCCGGGGCCGATTCCATATCCGCCTGAGGGTTCGGACGCCCTGACAACGACGCGAGAGGGCATGGAAATGAAGCTAAGAAAATTACTTCTGTAATTGGATGCCTCACCTTACAAGAAGTTAGAATTAAAATGCATTTATGAAACACACAATGAGTTTCAACGCATTGATACATGGAAAAAACCTGTCATGCATGCGTCCCACCACAATTTCAGACTGAGCAACCGGCGCAACGCTGCAGACAGGAAATCAGAAGAACAGGTGAGTGCGTCCATCCAGTGATTCATCCTCGCTTTGTACGGAGTGTTGGCGCAGTGCTAGTTGCGGTCAGATGGACCAGATTAAAGATATCATTAATATAAAAAGGGTGTTACATAGCATACATCACACAAATGTTGCATACATTCTTTCCAAATTTATCCATCCTGAGCATCTCTGTTCAATCAACGTAAAAATAATTCCATAAAACCTCGTCTAAGCAACCGATTTTCCTTTCATATCTCACGTTATGATGTGTCTAATATTAGGTAAATTAAAAACTCTTCTCATTAATAGTCAACAATATGTAATTTCCCTCTTTAAAATACGCATTTCTAAATTCTAATGTTTAAGGGAAGTCCCCATAGTCAGCCCCTTTGAATAATCTACATCTGACAATGCTCTCTCCGAGCAAATAGAAAATATTGCCATCATCACACTCTGCAATAACTAAATAAAACCCATACCTGCAATAGGAGTTGTTTTGTTTTCCTTTGAATAATCGCCGTGAGCTGTTGCACGCAAATGGTATGCGAGAATCTAAAAGTACATTCGCAATGCAGAAGTGAGAATAGAACGCGTATACACAGGCGATGGTAGAACGTAGGGGATGGCTCACCTAGACCTCAACATGGAACGGTCGTGATGGAGAAAGTGGTTAAGACCGTCAGCGAAAAGAAAACTAGAGACAGCCGTAGCAATAAAAGCAACTACCTCCAGGAACGGTAATACATGTGTGTCCGGGGTTTCAGAGGAGAGGGGAAGCGGGGAAGGGGTAGGAGGTTGAGACAGATTGCGACGGGGCGGAAGTTGAGCAGGGGCGCTCCGGTCGACCTGTTTCCTGACGAGTTCCGCCGCCGTAGAGACGCAACGAAAACAGAATTACGGGGGCGAAGCTTCGAGACGCCGAGTCGGGCTTGGCGTTCGATCGGGGGGCAAGAGGTTGCGATACGGGATACACGAAGGATCGAAGTTAAGATATATGAATAAGTGACAAGAAAATAGAAATTAAGTGAGAGCGCATGAGAAAGACGAAGGAGAGACAACTCAGTTGTACAGTTGCGTCGACGAACACAGGAAGTTAAAAGACATATAGGGCATATACGTGAACAAATAGGGGAACACAGGTGGTATTACCGATCATTATGTTTTTTTTCAATCGAAAATTAGACTACACATTTTTTAATAATACCAAGATAGCACGGCAGAATGTGTATTAGAAAAAAATGTCATATTTTCCTGAGAAATGTGATTTTCGTAGGATTATAACACCTAACTTACATCCACATGTACGCTGTTCTTTAATTATTACGACAAAAATATTATTTACATTCTGTGCAGCGTTTGAACAAGTTTCGTGAAATGTGTTTCCGTCAAAAAGTTACATTTTTGAGAATCAAACATCATCTTTACTTCCCGGGCGCACAGATCAAATATTTTGCGTTGCATGGACACACGCATTGTAGTTGCTCTAACACGCAACCTTCCTCGTGCCGAATACGCGGATTGTCATGGAATTTTACCAACTTGTTCCGTACCGCACAAGAATGAATATAAATAAAGTGCTATGAAGCGCTACAAGTTCTGTTTTTGCGATAATTAGTATTCGTCCTTTCGTGAAAGAATTTGGTGCTGCGTTGAAATCGCCGCGCACTGCTACGTTCATGCGCCCCCCGCTGTACCCCCCTCGGGGCACCGCTGCGGGCTGTCCATTGTGGGGGGCACTGCTGTACCCCCGGCAATCGCCGCTGCCCTGCGGCCGTTGCTGTCTCAACCCCCACCCGTGTCATTAAATTTCAATATTTAAGATTTTTAAGTTCTGTGTCTTATTTATGTGTTTTTTTAGATTTGTCTGTGAATATTCTTGTATCGACAATGCATGACCAAAACGTTGATCTGCAAAACAAAGGCCCAATGGGATCATTGATTACAAAAACACCAAAGAGGGCGTAGATGCACTTGACCAAGTTCGTGTCACGTACTCCGTGGCTCGGCGAACTCTGTGGTGGAGGCGGTGGCGGTGGCGGTGCCACTAGCTGGCCAATGATGATACTTTATGCAGTTATTATCATAGCAGGTGCGAACCCCAGCATTCTCAAGTACTGCAATAAAAATTCCGAAAAAGAATCGACGTTGAATGAAAATTGTACGTTCACTTGTACAGCCACACACTTCGTCGTAATATCCGTCCTTTGCCACTTGAAATGCGAGAAATTATAATTATGAAACTTGGAGGAAAACCACTGGAGAAGAACCTTCAAGTACACACTCAGCACGAAAAGTCAGATGTAATGTGTGTCCGAGAATAGCAGATAGGAAAACATAAATTATATGCATAATTGCGTCAAACATGTTTGCACAAGTCAAGCCAAAATCTATTTGCAAAAATTCTATTTAAATGTAACCAATATTAGCCATTACTATGCAAATGATCATATACGTGATATTTTATAAATAAAATTTCAAGTTCTTGGTGAAATTTTATCGGATCAGCCTGCGGAGGTCACGTAAGGCCCTGATGCAAAACTTCTCTAAACGTGTATTTCAAATATTCTATAGTGTCAAATAATTTGGATAAATGAATTTGGTGATGTAACAGCTGGTAAAATTTCTAGTGAATCCGAAAATCCAGCGTGGGAGTATTAGGTATAAGTAGGGGAGGAAAAAAGGTGGGGGTGAGGGAGAAGAGGGATTAGAAGGGAAGATGGGGGCGGAGGAGGAGAGAAAGGAGCGGTGTCTGGCGCAGATGTACAATTTCTCTGTTTCGTGTCGTGCGGTTCATGACACTGGTGTCGGGGCCAAATCTTGTCGTTACCCAACTCTTCTTTGTCTTAACACAGCCAACCTTATGCGTGTTTCTCAGAGCTGGGCAGGGAGTTTAACTTAACCGGCCGAAAGAAGAAAGAAGTGTTGTGTCCTCGAAAACAATTTTTTTTGCAAATTACGAATTTCTTCAAACTCCCCAAAACATCGAGAAGAATATACCTTTTTATATTTAATTAAGAAACACTCGTTATTAATTGAGGTTACTATATACAAATTTGCAAAGGAAATATTGTGAAAGGTGCAGTTCGAAGTGTAATATCGGACGAAAACAATTCTCCACTATCTGCACGACCTATTAACTGAGACACAACAGCTGGGAACAGTGACAGAAGATAAAATGTGCGGTACACGTCCAAAATAATAGAACCAGAGCGAGTTTAACAAACTTTTGGGGAGAACGATTGGCGAGAGCGCGCGCGCGGAGTGTCTTAATCTGCGTTCACCGCCTTCGTCGCGCCATGGCTTGAGCAACGGTGAGAGGATGGCTTCGCATCGCCCTTTGAAGAAGGAGACCGGGTAAGAAATGCCGGAGGGTAGAAGAGGCGCCGTAGGTTGTGTGGCTCCCACCAACGCGTAAGAAGGGGGACTAGCCTTTTTGCTCTCTTTCACCCATTGCGCTCTCTTAGTACTCATGCCTCGATTATTAAACCACGTCAGGCCCTCGTCTACAGAAACACCCATTATATTGACATTATCACATCATTATCAATAATCCGGAATTATATTAAGGATGAAAATATTTTTTACTTCTATTCTTTACTTCAATGCAATAATATTTGTCGGTGTTTTTGTGCGAAGCCTCCAGCTTCTTTCGGCTATTGTTACTCTATCAGACGCTTTGGGGCGAAAACATTTCATCTCTGCGCTCTCCTGAAACTGACAAAAATCACAATTCGAAACATTTTCTTCTCGATTTGGTCTTTCATGCTGTTCACTTTAGCATATTTTTTCCTTTATAACCTTGGACTCTCTCTATCATCACTGTCTCCATTTCGTTATTTTTTCATTCACTGACATTAAAGTTGCATCACTGATATACCTTATATAACTTTGCTAGTATATAATTCACAATTAACATTGAAGAATTATAGCAAGCGAAGAAATATTTGCCAAATATAATGAAATTAAGGCGAAGAAGAAGTGGTTTGTTTACTTTGTTTGCCATTGTGAGAACCACTAAACCTAGTTAACTTTAGTAGTTAGTTAACTTCTTTTTTTTTTTGCTGCCAACTTTATTTGGCCGGCGTAATTAGCTCACGGTCATCTACGACCTCTATGCTTTTCGACCACTTCAAACTTTTCCGTTCCTTTTTTAAATCTGACATTATTCCTGGCAATCGGCGCTAGCGAACTTTTCAGTTTCTTTCCGCGACTTTTACTCCTTCAGCGCTCGTCGTTTTAGATTCTCCCGGGCTCCTCCGCCGCTAGAATTTCCACCATCCCCTTCCTCCTATCAGCGACTGTCGCAAACTTCTCGTACTAGGGCGACCTTCTAGGAAGTGTCGGCACCGTCGTCTTCCTAGGCCAGCCAGAGCCACCGGCGCCCACTCCTACGCGGACACTGCGTCGCCCCGCTTCGCCCGCTCTGGCGTCACTTGTCTTCCCAGCAGCCGCTGCCTCCGGCGCTACCGCCTCCGTTGCCGTGTTCTCGGAACGCCCTCTGTCTCTCTCGCTCTATCTCCCGGAGGATGTTTTCTAACGCCAACCTGGCCCCAAGCTGCCTCCGCCTATGGCTTATGCACAATTACTATCACAACCATCGCAGTGGCGCACGCTCAACAGAGGAGGCCCTTGGGGCGATACAGTACGGGGGCCCCCTAATTAAAGACGTGACATTCATTTAATTTTGTGATTATAAACTTAATTTTAGAAATGAAAACGTATACTACAATAAATTAATAGAGAAAATAAATTGTTTCGTTTGTAATTTTATGATATAATTTAAAATTTAAATTTTGGTAATTCCTTTACTTTTACAAATCTATCACTGACAGTAGAAAATAATATTTTACAACCACATCGGATCTTTTGATCAATGGATAAAATTCGTAAATTACTCAGACGGTCTGGTGCCATTTTACTTCGTAAATTTTTAATTGCAACGTGTTATTTCTGGAGTTTTATTAGATGCGAATTTATAGAACACGGAACGCAGCGATTCTTTCTTTTAGTTTCATATTTACTTTTTTCTGTTTCTCACTCATTTTTACACATATATATTTATGCATTTGTCATTGGCTCATGAAATACACAGCCTTCATCGAAATTATTGTCAGCAATTGCTGAAAGAGGTCGCGTTAATCAATAGTAACTAGGCTTTTATACAATAACGTTAAAGTAATTCTCAGCAAATAATTTGTTTCTTTGATCACGACAAGTTTGAAGGTAAGAATTCCTTATTTAACACTGAAATTTACTTTTATTCAAGGGTCCCCAATTCCTCGGGGTCCCCTGGACCTGGTCCTGTCAGTCCCTATAGAACTTACGGCGCTGAACCATCATCTTCTCTCTAACACTAAGGGGTGCAGACGGTGGTACACGATTTAAAACGTAGGCACAAAACCCGAGAAGTAATATTATTTAATAGAGACTTACTCCTTTGGAATGTGCATCAAACATATTTAAGACGCGTTTTAGAATGTGCTATTGTAAACTTTACCTATCAATGTTTGACATCGATAGACAAACATGCGTTCAAATCGCGCAGGCAGAACCGACTCCAAGTGGTTGGTAACCTCGATTTATGTAAAAACTCTTAGGGAGTTGAAATGTAGCGTCTGTGCCGACCTATGCGGTAAGGAAGAGACGGAAGAGGTAAAGAGAAGGAGACAGGAGAAAGAATAATATTGGATCATAACAGCAGTATTAAAGTAAAATTTGATACAGCTCATTAATAGAGGAATAGAGGTATGTAGAAACTATCAATGATTAGGGGAGAATACTAAGGGAAAGAAGAATAAATATGTTAATGGACGTCATAAGTAATGGAACTATTTCACTTAATCTTTTTCCACTTTTTACTACTTTCGATGTATTATGTTACTTTTGGAATTGAATACATTCAATATATGGTATTTGATAGATTTGGTAAAATCGTGTCGCCATACCCATGGCGAATAATTGGAAAAACGACACCTGAGAACGGACAGCACGAGGTTCAGCGTACAGAATGAGGCATGATGGATAGCAGAATCCCATGATAAGGAAATCCGGTGGTGGAAAAATCCCTACAACGAGATCCGAAAAGACCCAGGTAGTCCTGTGGCTGTAATATAACGTCCCATGAAGAAAATTGTTTTCTGCTCTTTCTCCTGAACAATATGGATCCGCAATTCCGAAATTAATTGTGTGATAGGTATTCCAAGTGCGCATGCGGGACTCTGCTAGTGAATGTCGCTATTTTGCTTTTCAGTCAAATCACTAAAGGAAAACAGATTAAAATTATAAGATTTCGAACGCGCAGACGAGATCGCAATTCCGGAATATTATCAAGCTCAGGGTGAGTGCTGTGCCAGCATAACAGTATTTGTGGTAGCTTAGAAGGAAAAAATAAGCTGCTCACAGAATTAGATGAAATTGTAGAGAAAGGAAGAGAGAGGTAGGGAAAAAGTAACTTGTTTGTAACCAAAAGAATTGATGTATTGAGTTCTTGTTACTCAATCTCTTGGTATATGACACAAACATTGTGAAGATAGGATAATATTTTTGTATTTAAAGGTAAGTGAATTAAACCAGCATTGAAAAGGACGATTGTAAACTGTATAGCTAGTGAATTAACTGTATTTTAATGATAAGAGTCACACCTTCCAAAATGGAACGTGTGAAATATTGTAATTTTTTTAAATTCATTTATTCAGGTAGTGAATCTCAATACAGAGGCATTTCACTGTTATGGTCGTGGTAGTTATTGAGTTACAGACAGTAACACTCTTGACAGTGTAAATATTTAATTGTGTGTGTTTTTCTTTGCAGATTGTGACATTGGATTTGCATTTCTTTTTGTTTTTTGTCATATTCTGAGGAGAAAAGACCCAAACTTCATTTCTCTACTGACTTTTTTATTATATAAAGGGTATTTTTGTGTTTTAAAAAAAATTTGTGTTTGGAATTTTTTTTGGATATACATTATTCTTTTTCTAAAACAAAATAAATCCACGATCCTGTGTATATATTTTTTAATTTATTTTTTTACTGTTGATTAAGAATATATTTATACAGTTGTGAACCTCCAACATTTCACAACAAAAGTTCAAGGAGTGCAGAGATTTCACTATAAAGAGTTTTTTCGCGACTGCTCATAACAAATGCTGTGACGTTATTCTTGCTTTTCTCAGCACAGGGGCAGTGTTTATGTTGTGTATTACAATATTACAGTAATGTGTGTTAGGAAACTCCGATTTCAATTTTAAATGTATACATTTTGTATTACAAGGTTAGGCGTAAGTGCTGATTTGATGGCCCGAGACTAAGCGTATTATTATTACTATTATTGTTATTGTTATTATTATTATTATTATTATCATTTGTGTATTGGCCATTTCAGACCACACTACAGGTTCTCTTCCGAGCCCAGTCATATTCTATCCTGGAGAGAGATTAACGTGTGTCATTACGGGGATCAATCTTTTCGGTTGTATCCCTGGGTAAGACAAGGGTATTAAGCCTTGAATTATGAATAATGATGTAATAGGATGATGAGAGGTGATCGTGGCATTTTTAACCATCGCAGCATTCGCCTGTGTGACCAAGGTAGTCCGCGAAAACCCTGAGCAGAATGGCCGGCCCAGGGATCGAATCCGGGTCTCCCGTCAGCGCGCTAGGCATTGGGACACTTTGCTCGGTTATTAATTATTATTATTGTTATTATTACAACACACGTTAAAATCACACGTAACCGGAAACAATGCGTTCGAGGCCCATAAAATTCAGTTTGAGGAGGTCCCAAAATAATAAACGATTAGATAGTATTCTACTAAACAAATCATTTTTTTTGAACTCTTACCCTTTTCGAGTTTTATTCCGTATACATAACTTGTCTCCATACCAAATAATGGTCAGAAACACGAACAATCTCGGAATAAATGTCCATTTAAATTCTCTATTGGATAATCTATGCCGTTATCGCATAAGGCTAAGTAATTCTTGTTCACGAACGGCCAGCAATCCACGCCCATTACCGAGCCTCTATGATGTATTGCGCAATTTAGTTCAAGATCTGGACGATAGAAGTTAGTTTCCCCTATGAAGCTATTTTATCTTTTAAAGCAACAAATTTCAATGAGCGGGATTTGTACCGGTCCAGCTTGTTACTATGCATCTCATCACAGCAGCTCCACCCGTCAACCGGTAGCCATCACCGAAGTTCACAGCAATCGCCGCCAAAGCGCTCACCTCGTCTCCCATTAGCTCTCTCTACTACAGACAATATAAGCATTCCTCCGGCCATTTAGAAGAGCCCCTACAATCCCCAGGCAACCAATTCCCCGTACTTACTTCCAAGGGTGACAATCTAGAAACCCCAAACCGCAGCCCCTAATTCTCCTCATCCAGGATAACTGCCGCAAAGAACGTTTTGCTCATTGCCATCTACGTATGAATAACCGGTATTTGATAATTTATTTAGCCTACTTAATTTTCTATAAATATGACTCTTAAGAAGCCAACTTCCATTATAATTTCTCATAATCGTTTGATTGATGTTACAGAGGGCATCAACTGTTTTGATCATTAGCTCCGTAAATGTAGAGAATTGTGATACATCTAATTGTGTTAATTTAATTGTGTTAGAAGAAGATAGAACAAGGGAGCGGAAGGAAAGCGCAAGTGATCTTTGGTAGTTTGTGAGGGTACTGCTCCGGAATTTCGTGGAATTGGTCGAAGAAACCATGAAAGAAGAGCAATCAGAAGAGCCGGCCGCAACAATTCTCTTCCAGACAATGCCTGCATTCGATGTAGCTATCCAGTTAGTGTAGAAAATCGTGACACCGTGGGTCCCAGTCACAATTACTGCAGCGACAGCAGATGTTGACTATAGAAACTCAGCCGGTTCTCTTATTGGTAATGCCGTCAACAATTTTAATCAACAATTTTGTCAACATTCCGTTGTAGCCATCATTCCTTAATTTTTGACAACAAATAAATAAGACTTATCAAACTGCAAGGATTCTAAAATTTTAATTCAGCATTTCTAAAATTTCTTATTCCAGAAGTACTCTGAGAGAACAAACAGGATAAATTTCCTGGAATTCCTTCCGACTACAAGAGGAAATATAGATGTAAGCAAGAAGAAGCAGAATCCGAATTAGAAGAAAAATAAAACTAGAAGAAGATGGAAAAGAAGGAGGAAAAGGAAAAGATTGTTTTGTTATAGCAACTACTAGCAAAAACTAACGATTACAGCTGAGAAGGGACATCAGTCCGTTTCTTAAACATATCCTCGTGATAAGCCAGAGCAGACACTGTCTGCGACCAATCCGCACGGCAAACGCGAAACTGCGAAATTGCGGCAGGCGGAGACAGCGTTTTGGAACAAAATTAAATGAGAAGGAGATGAAGATAGCGCTGCCGATGAAAGCAGCTTAATAAACAGCCGTTTCACGCCCGGAATTGATTGGGCTGTTGTAACAGCCTGCTCTCCCTTGCTGAAATATTCGCAGAAAGCGCAGTAACAAAATTGTGTTCGCGGAATTGTATTGGAGCGATCAATAGCTTCTGCAGGAAATGAAGAGGTGTCTCAGACTGCAATGGAAAGAACTTCTTTGTATTGGGGAGAACTTTATTCTCCTTAAATGACAAAGACAACTCCAGCATCCGGGATCCATTTTGTGAGGTTGTAAAATTTTAAACGGGTCTTTCAACCAAGTTTACTGTCAGAAAAATGTTATGCAACGAATTATTTAATCCAATCGATGGCAAAATACTAATGTTAATTCATCGTTTCCACTATTTATATTCATTTTTCAAACTGTTACATTATATAACGAGAACATGGCGTAAAATATGCTGAATTATAATTTTGGTCAAATAAATAACTGATAGGTCAAAGCAGTGATCAAATGAAATTTAATTACCTCATTTAATTAGTTTCAAATAATTTCTGATGAATTTTCTGTAAAACTCAAAAATTTTCTGTAAAACTTATCTCAAAATAGCGCGTTTTCAGAAAGGCCCAAACGGCAACAATGGATGCAATGAAAACGGATTTATGATGCTCAATACATTTAAAAGCAGCTCTAAAAAATTAAACAAAATTCCAATTACCCCATTGAGAGAAAATTTCGGAAACAGGATATTAATGAGTCGACGCGTGAAAGGGTTGAAAAATGAAATTTACACGATTTTAACTAATGTCCTTTAGTGTTAATTCTGCAGTTCGTCTCTTTCACAAAGCTTTCATTTTTCACATGCTCATTTCTGACGCTAAAAACGAATTAGGAGAAGAGTAGATTCTCTTTTGTGTGAAGGCAGCTCGCTGTTCTGACAGAAGAATGAAAGGGTGGTCAATGAAAAGAACCACGAATAACTACCTGGTTGATGAAAAGTCCTATTCAAATGGGATAAATGGGAATAGAAACATCAAATAATGATTTGCGTGTATTACCACCATTTACTTTAGATTACACATAATGCTTTTAAAAAGTTGGAACCTCAATAATAGCTTTTTTCATTCAACAAAAACATTTTAAAACCTCCTTAAACACCCAAAGACATGACTGTTCAAACTGTCGCGAAGAGACAGTTATTAGAACAGATACCTCAGGTACTGTATTACAGGTTACATACACACAGAGTGGTGTTGTTAATTAACCGTAAATACACGTTTTGATCTGACATTAACTTCTAATGGAAATATTTATAGTTCGTACCGGTTTGGTAATATTTCTTACAATAATAAACACTGTTAAATAAACAACTATATTTCACTTAATTCTCAAATTGGATCATTTATAAAGATGACAAAATTAAGAAGAATGTTTTTTTAATGTGAAGAATTTATTATCAGTGTTTATTTGTTCAAAATTGGTAGCTTATGAGGCAAATCCTCTAGTTAATCTAGTGGTGATACAGAATGGCACAGATCTTTTCAAAATAATTAGTTTTCTAATCACCACTTCGCATTTAATGGTGCCATGGCTAAATATAAATGTATATCTGACGTTAATAATATAATGCCAAAATATATAAGAAAATATATGGTGCAACAAATTTAAATATTTGTATAACGATAAAGAAATATGTCTTGCTAGCGAATTTCGGCGAGGAATCAAAGAAATACAAATATCATGTTTCATGTTTACCATTCATGTTTTATACACCAATTTTTACTCATGTGTATCGTTTGTTTTCATTGTCGTAATGTATGCAATATAAATATTATCTCCCTAAAGAGCAAATTCTTCACTTTAGTTCATTTGCTAAAAATAAAATTCACTATTTCTCCTAGTCTTCAATTTTTTTTCCATTTCTTTGGAAACAGAAAAATGTGGAAACTTTACCCTTTATTAATAATATTCACTGTTTCAGTTTGATGTAAACAACTGTGGAAATAATAAGTATTGTCTTTACCGAAAGGTTTGTTGACTTGATTGGAAACTAAGACGACTTAGTACGCCACCAGTCTAGATGATAATACAAGTGGTAATAAAATTCAATAATGATTTAGTGTCCTTCCGTACACCTACTTTTTACGTGATATTCTCATCTCAACTCCGTTGAGTGGGTTGGATGTTCGGCGCACTGTAAAACAGGCGCAACAGTCGATAAAACGCCGCTGTTGCACTCCAGAAGACCGTTCCGGCGCCAGATCACGCATCGGATCGTTGCGCCGGCGGCGGCGGCGGAGTGGCGGCCGCGTCCGTAGCGGCGAGTGCGGGGAGGGAAGGGGCGGAGTGAGAGATGGCGGGGAGACGGTGGTTAACGTCCGGGCTAGAATGCCTGCGAGGGTACGGGGTGAGAAAGCGCGGGCAAAAGGGTGATGGTGGGAAGGCGAGTTTGACAGCGAGGCCGTGTGGCCGAGGGCGAGGTCAAGTACAGGGGCGAGGGTGAGGAAGGGGGTGAGGACGAACCCGAGAAAGTGAGGGAAGGAAAACGCAAAGGTGCGGGTGAGGGCAGGCTTGGGGGTGGAGGCAAGAGCAGGGGTGGGGGCAAGGGCAAGGGCAAGGGTGAGAACAGGAACGAGGACGAGGACGAGGGCGAGGGCGAGGGCGAGGGCGAGGGCGAGGGCGTAGGCGACGGCGAGAGCGTGGGCGACAGTAAGAATAAAGGCAAGACTAAAAACGAAGGTGAGAATGAGGGCTTGGTTGAGGGGGGCCCGGGATGTCGGCATCGGCGGTGCTGCCGTGTGGTAAATGCGGCATCGAAGTGGCAGCAGCGAAACGACGAAATGGAGGGGAGCGCGAGGTGAAGCAGGGGTCGGGGGGGGGGGCGTGACGTACAAGGCGGAGAGCGCGGCGGCGTCGGAGCAACTTCTCTTCCTTCTTCATTAGCACTCGCGCGCAGTTCCACCGGCGTCGGCGGCGCTTGCGATGGAGGTCGAGGGGTGGCGCTTGCCTTTATGGCTCCGCTCCCGTTCCAACCCCCCCCCCCCCCCCCCTCACCTCCAGGTCCCTCTCAGCGGCCGAGGTAGCTCATCGACGCCGCCTGCGCTACCACTCTGATCGGCAGGTACTAGAGCTCCACTCACGACGGTGACGGATTAAAATCCCTTCAGCTAAGTTGAATTCAGCCGCTGTCTGGAGGAGAATTCTAGCGACTGGCTGCTGTGATCGCTACTTTTCCGTGATTTCTTTGATCAATACCGGGTAAATGCGTGAGGGAATGAGAAATATTTCCTCCCTCTTCCTTATACCATCCTCTCTTCTTAAAACATTCTTAAACTTACATGCACCCACCACCACACATATAGGGAGCCTTAGAGCTTGCCAGAAGGGTGGCGCACTGCTGGGAGGGATATATGAAGGGGTAAATTACATGCAAGTTGACGTGTAGGTCAGCGTCATATCTCACCACTCAATGGGCAACGAATACGACGATTCTCCGGGTAAAAAGAGTGCACTAATGACCATTGTAATTGACGTTCCCGCAAACACCAATCAATCAATTAAAGTAGCTCTTTCTTCTTGCGATCATTTCCCTAGCTATTCCCCACTTCCCCAGCTTCACGGCTTCCAAATGGGCGCCTTCACTTCTCACTTCTCCTCGCTTCTTACCACTACTCCTATTCCTCTTCTCCTATCAGCATTTCCTCCTCCTATTTTCTCTTTCCTCTCACTTCTTAACTATTTTCCCTTCTCCGCTCCTGCGATAATGCGTTTACTTCCCTCCCCCTAGTTCAGGAAGGACAAATATTTGAATCACCTCGACATTACTATCTCCAATTTATTGTCATAAAATGCGTGTTTAAGACTCTTTTGAACTGTAACTTTCACGCACGTCAGAATGAAAGTAATTATTCCGTGGATGGTTAAATTGATGCAAGTAACGAGAGGAAAAATGCAATTTTGTACCTGAAAATCACGATGTATGGGTGGCTAGATAGATGGATGTGTCACGCCTAACTTTCATAGATTAGAATCATCATGTTTAAATTACTTCAGTAAGATCAAGCTGCGTAGTTCTGGAGATTGTAAAGGAGTGTTAATGTTTTAGGTTTACTTAGGGTTATTTATTTATGGAGCCCCTGTGACATTTTCAATATTTTCTGAATAATGGCTGCAACTTTTTCTACAAATTGTTTGCTTGCGTAGAAGAATGCGTACTTCCAAAGAAGAGAAAGTATTGTAATGGTGCGCCGAAAAACAGTGAAGTTTGGACGGAAAAGATCTTATTGGTGGGCCCTGGTAACGAAAAAGTGGATAAATCTTCATTTATATAGTAAATTACTTCTCTTATCACATTGTGTAGTCATAATCCAAGGATTATGGGTCATTATTGCCAAAAAGGCAATTTTAAAACATATTTAAGCAATTATTTTCTCAAAATCGCCTCCAACTTATTCTTTAAATTTTCTCATCCTATGTATCAAAGAACAGTAAAGAATGTAGTGTTAGTGTCATTTCCGGCAAACTCTCCGTATTTTTGAAAATTTTAAAATTTCTTATTACCATATCACGCCGTGGCATGCACTGCTGTTCCTGCACGGCCTGCACGGCTCACGTTCACCCATCCCCTGTCAGGAGTTGTTATTCTGCGACCGCCATCGTCCCCCATATTCGCTACGTGAGTCGCCTCCGGTAGCACCATCACATTTTCTGCGGCACCTCATGCGCCATGGCTCCATTTGTAATATTGTTCAAGGCTCTTTGCCCGAGGATTGCCTCGTACGTGCCGCTATGAAGACTCAGCTTCTTTTCTGGGGCCAAAATTACACTTAAAAAAAGAAAATAAACAAAAGTAAATGTTGACATGTTATTTAGTCTTGTCGCAACTTATTTTCATATCGATATTTTTAACACTCGACAATGATCTGTTCCGTGATTAATTCCGTTAAACATTGTTCAACCGTTTGCAATATTTATTCGTAATTGTCGTTGTTTCTTCGAATAGCGTCCTATACTCTTTTAAGGCCAGCAAACTCTCTCATATTTTCGATAAAAGGTGAAATAGGAATCAAACGCAGTGAAAGACGAATTGTTCGAATGAGAGACGAATCGAGGTAAGATATTCAATTCAATTCAATGATGTATTAATTAACGTGGTGAGTCGCAGTCCATCATCCTTGCTGTTCCGTCTGACAAATTTCACTAGGCTTCTTCCACCAACTACCGGCAATGTAAGGCAATTGGGCAACAAAACAGGCGATTTTAATTTAACTCAAAAACTTTTTTTTAGGCTTGAGGATCTTTAACGTGCAATAAATGTACAACACGGGACAGCCGGTTTTACTTCCCCTTCAAAGGAAGGCGTACGAAGGACTTCTCACCCTGCAAAATCCATGGCTTCCATCAGGTTTGAACTCGCTCCATTGGGTATAACCGTCCGGTGCGGTAAGCGCTACACCGCCGAAGCGCCTTCGAGTTCATTTTCGAAATTCGAGGCGCTGTGGGCGCGGTAGCGCTCGCCGCGAGGGGCGGGCGTCAGAGGCGTGCCCGCACGCCTGCCACCGGCGCTCGCACCGCCGCGCCCGCATGCGCGAACGCCGCGTGGGCCGGGGCTCTGTTTACTAGCGCGCGGGGGAAGTCTGCGGTCCCGCAGCCTGCCACTCACCCCCTCCCTCCCTCCCGGCCCACCCTCGCACCCACCGCGCGCTCTGTCTTCCTCTCCCCGCTCGTTTTGTTCTCTGTCCCTTTACAGCATTCTCCATCCACACACTCCCCTGCCCCTGCTTCATCCTCACACTCGCCCTGCCCTTCCTCCAACCATCCAATCTTACGCCTGTCTTCATCTACCCACCTTTCTATTCCCATTCCTCCATCTACCTTCCGCTCTCCCTCCCCCAGTAACCCACTTCCCTGCCCTTCTTCCATCCATCCACAACCATGCCTCTCCTGCATCCACCCGCCTTTTCATTCTATTATCTCCCCTTCTCTATCCACCTTTCCCTCTCCCGCATTCCCCTCCCACTCCCCTCCCGACTCATTACGTACCTAAATCTTATGAAAACCCATATTATCGAAATATGCTTTACTGCTTGAAATTGCAGTGGGTAAAGGTTTTTGGCCTTAAAATTTTTGACAACGTAGCAAGATGTTCCACGAAACACATAGCGTGCTCGATACATTATTTTCCATCTCGGATAGAAGGAACAAAGGATCTAGAATAGTAGGAATGTAGGATATTGAGGTAAATAAATGGAAAGCAAGTGTCATAAAAGGTAGAAATAAAAGGTGGTCAACATGCTTGTCAAAGAATGGCACGTGAGTGTATTTTGCTCAGAAGTGTATTTTCTCATCGAATTAATTTCACACATTTACAGCTTTGCGTTGCTAACTTAGACTCCGAAGTTTATTGCTGGCGGGTAATTTCAAACAGCTTTCAAAAGAAAAATAATTACTTCATAGAAAATCATGAAAATAACTAACTGCACTACTCATATTTCTGTCCGTGAAATGTCTTAGATAATAATTTTCCACCGACGATTTTCACGAAACATTTAATAGTAAAAAGGATATTATTTTCTGTTCAGGTTAGATATGAAATTAAAAAATTTCTCAAAAATGTTTCCAAAAATAATAAAATAATTGGGTCAGCTCACATTTTGACAGAGAGACAGTCATTTCACGTGAAACAGGCAATAACGAAAGAACATCTTTCGTATAATAAACAGACAGGATTTAATTTCCTCCCGTATAGGACTTTTGGAGCTAAAAGCTTCAACGGTCCCAATCGATACCCAGAGATTTCTATTGAACGAACACAATGGCGTTTCATTTACCGGCCGATTAATCGCACAGAGCGTTAGTGCAGCGCTCTGTGGTGAGAATTAGCATCGTTGCCCTGAAATCAGAGGTGTGATCGAAGGGAACAGAGAATATGTCCATCCGCGAACGAAACGCCACCTCGCGGGCGACGTGAGAGAGCGACTATTTCACGTTTTGGGAGCGTCAGCTAGTAAGGTCAATAGACCTGTGAGTGCACGTAATGTCCGGGAAGCCCATTCTCTGGTAGGACGGGCGATCTGGAGCCAAATTACACACAGGCGTGCGAGGTTCTAACTTCATATATCTCTCCCGGCAAGGCCCAGCCTCAGTCTGGGCAAGCCCGTAGCCCCAGATTGGTCTCATTTCATGTTTAGTTGTCCATCGAATGAAAGTGTGTTTTTGAAAGGGAGCGACAAGGATGGGAAAAGTATATCGCGCGCGTTCTGTAACCCCTCTGTCAGGATACTGTTGCGGCACTCACCTGGTATTAGGAGGAGAAACCACGAAACCAAAAATTCCTGATTAGGGCACCCGACCGCTAGAAATCTGTCCCGGACAGCGGGTTATACTTCTAGCACTGAAAATACGCCCCCGATGAAACTCGAACCCCGAGATCCTATGAAAAAGGATGCTGTAGAAGTAAGCGTTGTTGCACTGAGCCATCTCAGTGTGTTTGTGGGAGGAAGAAAGAACGCTGGAAAGAGGGTGAAAGAAAGATGCCTGAGAGAGAAACGGCGGGTGAGGGTAACATCAACGGCGATGGCGATGGTAAGGGCGAGGGCGAGAGCAAGGGCAAGGGCAAGAGCAAGGGCAAGTGCAAGGGCGAGGGCGAGGGCGAGAGCGAGGGCGAGGGTGAGAGCAAGGGAAAGGGCAAGGGCGAGGTTCTGAGGGCAGGTTCTGAGGGCGAGGGCGAGGGCGATGGCGATGGAAAGAGCAAGGGCAAGGACGAGGGAGGTGGCAAAAAGGAGAGCAAGGGCCAAAGTTGAGGACAAGGGCGAGGGCAAAACGAGCGCGTGGGCAAGGGCGAGAGCGAGGGCGTGGGCAAGGGCGAGAGCAAACGCGAGGGCAAGGGCGAGGGCAAGGGTGAGGGCAAGGGTGAGGGCGAGGGTGAGGGCAAGGGTGAGGGCAAGGGTGAGGGCAAGGGCAAGAGAGAAGGCGATGGCGAGGACGAGGGCAAGGGCGAGGGCAAGGGCAAGGGCAAGGGCGAGGGCAAGGGCGAGGGCGAGGGCAAGAGAGAAGGCGATGGCGAGGACGAGGGCGAGGGCAAGGGCGAGGGCGAGGGCGAGGACAAGGGAGAGGGCAAGGGCAAGGGCGAGGGCAAGGGTGGGGGCAAGGGCGAGGGCAACGGCATGGGTGATGGCCAGGCCGATGGCCAGGGCGAGGGCAAGGGCGAGGGCAACGGCATGGGTGATGGCCAGGCCGATGGCCAGGGCGAGGGCAAGGGCGAGGGCCAGGGCAAGAGTGAAGGCGATGGCGAGGGCGAGGGCAGTGCGGTGACTGCGGAGGGTGAGTAGTGTTGGAGGGCATCACGCTCGAGTCTCTGGGGCGTCGGTCGCCGCACGTGCCCACAGCTATCGACCCCCCGTCCGCACCGCACCCGAATTACCAACTCAAACGAACCCTCGCGCCCTCGCCGCGCGCGCCGCCCCCATCGCCCCGTGGCCGACGCTCCGCCCAGGCCGCTGCGCCTCGCCCCACTAAGCCACTCCACGCGGGAAAGGTTTACTCGCGCAGAAAATATCTGCCTCCAACGTGTACTGGCGCAATCACACAACGAGAAAAGTGTTTTATCTGAAGTGACTAGTCAAATAATTCTTAATTCATTTTCATTTTACGATTAAAAATTAACTACTGTATTTACTTTAAATTTTTGTACTTTTAGTGTCACTAAAAAGTATAAATTACTAAAACGTTTTCATTTTAATATTTATATTATTAAAAACTAAAATGATAAAGTCTTCGTCATCCGTTATTGAGCAAGGCATCCGTTATTGGTTCTCTACTGTAAATGTACCATCACCATAGCATAGTGGTGTTATTATAAAGCTGTCACTGCCAAGAAAATCAGCATTGCTCCTTGTACATACAACGCATACGATGATACCTACCATGCGCGGACATAAAGAGTCATCCTGTACATTTGCTTTCTCCTCACAAACTTCCTCGCTATGCAACCAACCCCAATGTTATCACAGATATATTAGTTATCATCCTAACTAAAAACATTAACTTCCCATTAAACTATTAGAGCTCGACTCTGATCATTTCCCAGTGTTCATATCTCTTTTGGTACCACTTGACAAAACAAACGTCAAGGAATGAAAACAAAACACCAACTGAAAATAAGTATTTCAAGTGAATGCTTTTCAATTATATCTATAAAAATCTTAATACCTTGAATGACATTGACAATGACATAAAAATTATTCAAAATGATAATTGCGTCGTTTAAATAATTGACAATAACTTATCGACTGCCAAAATGGAAATTAAAATTATAAAAATAATTTGCAACGGTTGTGACAACGCTCAAGACGACCATATATTAGGAACGTTACTCAGATAACGTGTACGGTAAAAACTCCTCTTGATAAATTACGCTTACAAAACTATAATACTAAATCTACTCCAGATTGCAAACAAACTCCTAAGGAGCAGATCTAAGAACTGTCGGTGCCTCTACAATACTTTGGGCTGTTTCAAATATGCAATGTTTTGCACTCCCCAGTATGCTGTATGACGTGGTTGTTTAGCCAAGTTTTTTCCACAAATTTTGCGGAACAAATCCCAGATCTTCGATAACTATCTGGACGCCCTCTGCTTTTACGCCTCCTTATTCGGCTGAACTCGATTTCCAAACTCTTGTATTTAAGACGTTTCCCTCTCCTTAGTTACGACGATTTGATCGCCGGGCACAGGAACATCTACAAGAAGACACAATTTGTTCTGTTAATCCCGGATAACAATATCCTGTTTATTTGCCATAACCGTGAGATTAGTTGAATTTGTTAGTTGTACAGTATGGTACATACATGTATACAACAGGCAACACCGGTTTTGGTGTTTGTACCACTTGGACCAAGTGTTTGGAACTTCGAGGGCGATACAGATCTGCCAGTTAAGGTAAGTACACACACTATCGTGTCTTTTCAAGTGTTCGGTCTTGAGCTAGCATTGGACAAGCCGAAACAATATGATCAACGGTTTCTACTTGTTCCTGGCAAATGCGGCATTTATCATCTTGGGAGATTTTGAGAATTGCTTCATCATAATGTGTTCTTAACGCCTAATCATGGGCATCTATTTGAACTCCTTCCGATTCTGGCTTCATTCTTTCCCTTTTAAGCCATACAAATGATTTATATTTATTTATGCTTATTTATGCTTATTTTTCATCGCAATGTTCCTTGCTACACTAACAACTTACTCTTTTTCCCACAAATTTGAAAAAGTGTTTTGATGAGAAATTACTGAAAATTACCTCTCGTGCTTATCGTAACATAGTAGATTTATTCAGGGGTCTTTAACGCGCAAGTAAAATATCTGCGACTGCAGCGCGCTGATTGGAAAAAACAGAATTTGGTGTTATAATTAACTCGAGCGCATCAAAACCAATCAGCAATTAACAACAGGATGTGATTAATGGAACCAACTTTCGGGCTTGCGAACTAATTTTGGGCGCATTCTGCATGCAGAGCTCTGCCACGCCCTTCCCCCTTCCCTCCGCCCATAACACCTCTCGCGCGACGTCGGGGGGCTCAGAGCCCCCCCCCCCCCGCACGCCACCCCGCCGCCACCCCGCGACTCGTCTTTGTCGGAGCCGACAGGTTGGAGGAAGCGGTAATTACACGCGTTAGACGCAGCGAAATTGCTGGAAGGCGGCAGTTAGGGCGCTGTGGAAGACGCAGGGGCTTACGACGTGGGGGAAGAAGCAGGAGAAGAAGAAACTCAAAATTGATCGAGATTCAACAGTTGGCGTGCGGAAAATGTCTATGAAACAATGCCAGGTAGATTATTAATTCTCAGTATTATTCCTTAATTCGTTCTGCTAGTTCTCAGCGCATGCCATTTTCAGTAGCTCACTATGATTATGATTAAACTTTAATACTTAATTGGATTTCAATAGGCCCTTGCTTAAAATAGTATGTAGACATCTACCAGTATTAAACATGTGTCTACAAATTATGTTGGTTTTGGCATTGAACGGGAGTCGTCCTAATAACCAGAATTTAGCCAAATGTTCTTATCCTTATTTTCTGAAATAAATTCTGATGTCAACAATAGTTTATAAAATAGTTAATAGGAATCTTAAAGAGTTTCTACAGGAGAAATAGATTCATTTATAAAACTCCGACTCACGATTTAATATTGCTTTTTTTCAGATATAAAAAAGTCTTTATGCTTTTATTTTCACGTTTTGAATACATGCAATCCTATTCGATATGCGAAATCGTTTTGCACGAATAAATTGAGTATGTTACATACGTAAAGTGACGCTCATCATCAATGAAAAAATGATTTTCACAGAAGCTCTTGTAATTGGCCAAAAACTCGGAGGAAGAGGCAGAGAAGAGTAAGAAGCAGACGCACAAATTTGATAATTGGTGAAAAACATTCACTATTTGTGTATTGAAAGGCGAACGAGAGGACGAAGAAGCAATCAGTAACCCCGAGCTAAATGCCGCGTGGGGGTCGTAACGTGAACAGCGGAATAATTAAAGGGGCAGAAACGAGTACGCAGGAGAAGGGAAGCAATCTGCGAAACGCGCCCCGCGAGGGGGGGGGGGGATAAAGGGGGTTGAGGAGGGTTTTATTACGGACACAGCCCATTACGCGCCTATTAACTGCTCTCCCGATCGAACGACGCGACACGACGCGGCGCCATGAGTCTCGCAGCTTGCAACGCCGCTCCGCGCCGCGCCCATCCCAATCACCCTCTCTGGCTTCTAAAGCCCTGGGTCGTTTCGTCTTCCCCTGACCTTCCATCTACATTCTACCTCTCTCCTCCATTACCCTCTGCGTCTTTTCCTTCTTTCCGCTGTCTCTCCATCCATCCAACCCTCTGTCACTCCCTCCCTCCGGCCAGACAGACAGACAGCCAACCGTCTATCCAGCAATCCAAACTTCTCTCGATCCATCCAACCAACCAACCGCTTCCCTCCATCCATTGATCAATCCATTCAATTCTCCTTCCCTTCCTCCATCCAAACATCCATTCATCAAACCCCACTTCCAATCCTTATTCCAATGTTCCATCCATCTCTCCCTCCAATCCATCGTCCAACCGCAAACCAACCCTCCCTTTCTCTTTGTTAACCTGTCTTCCTCTCTCTTTCATTCTATGCTTCATTTAGTTTCTCTCCTCTCCCTCACTGAAGTTTGTTTCATTTCAACTTTCGTCGCCAATGTTGGGTCATTTGACAGCTTTAATTTTTTGAATCACGATTCGACAGTTTTAATTCTAATCAAAAGCAATAATTTTATTATATGCACGACAAGCGTTGGAAATTTTCAAGATTGAGGAAAAGCTAGTGATGTGTTTTTGGCGCAATTAAATGGTGAAATAACTGAAGTCATCTCCGTCAACTTAATAGTTTATTTAGAGAGCTGGCTTTAGAAAGCTTTGTCGACAATGTCAGTCTCACTATATGTGGCAAAAGTCGAGAAACAGTGTCCGCTTAATTAAGAGTAATTAATGTAGTAAATTGATAAAGATGACTTCAATTATTTCACACATCTTCTAGATAACTAAATTATTAGTCAGATTTCTTTTAAGTCAAAAATTGTTGTGTCTACTCCGGAACTCCGACTTAATTCAATGATTATAGAAAGTGAATCGTAACACAGATATTCCTATTGTCAGTAGAAAATGTTTATGTGAGCGTTACAAAATTGTCGCGTGAAATTCCGGGGTTTCAAGTTGCCGCCACGATTTCTTCATAGAGATCACCAGGTATGAAGTCTCCTGACCCGAAAAAAAGGCAACTGACCGCTGATTGGTCAGCCTTCTTCTCACACGAACGGCCCATGAGCTGCCTAAGAAGTCAACCTGCGAACGCCAGCGAGTCTTGAATTGTTAACCTGCATTGAAGCGTTCTAAGATGACCCTCCGCATCAACCCTATTCACCCTTCGGATCTTGGAAGAGTCTTCAGAAGCAACGACTGGTGACTCCCCTTCCAGTCTTTCAGCCACTCCTTACCTTGATCCGACCCAGCGCAGTTTCTTGTGTAAGCTTTAACGAAATAAACTTTTTGAATATTATTCCCGCCTCTGCAAGTCTCAAAACACAAGGATATGCAGGTTTCTCTTAATACTCGCACGCAGTGGATACCATTTTATGCGTCGTATGTAGTTGCACCAGTTCCAAGCGAGCAACCAAGTGAAGTGACCGAAAAGGAGTTATTTACTCCATGTTAGTATTGTGGCATGAGCTTAATATTAAGGGGATGGAGCAGTTCTGGCTTATCACGTCAAATGCCGCCGTTCTCTTTGGAAAAGCGTGTCACAAAAAGACGAAAGTTTCCACGTTGCTTGGCGTAAAATCAGATATGCCTTTTAATTGCTTCTTGCGCAATGGTTTTTAGACGACAGACACCGTGCTAGAGAGCGAGTATTGTTTTTTGAATATTGAAATCTGCGAGTCAAAATGCGTAATATTGAGCGCCAACTTGTTTCTCGGCCTTCTGTTTACTGTGGCATTCTCCGTGTGCAAGAAATAAGGGACGTTCTGTATAAAACTAGTCAAGGAACACGTTTGATCACAAAATCTTTGTAGTTATGCAATGTAGAGGTGCTAAACAGCACATACATTTTCTCAATATTATAGTCCTTGAAGACATTTATTATAGACCTAGCTACCTTCATGTAATATTAAATCGCAAATTCTGCTTTTCTTAGATTTCAAAAATCACTTTATATTGAAAATAAACGAAGCGAAAAAATTTATATTTGTATTCGGAAGTTTAAATAAAAATATATTTATGGCAGTGAATTCAGTCTGCGTGCTGCGTGCTGGGCAGTGCTGCGTAAGCAATACGCGAAAAAGTAAAAAAAATAAAAGTTAACAAATAATACGATCCACTGGCGGCAGTGGCGGCGGCGGCGGCGGCGGCGGCGGCGGCGGCGGCGAGGGTGGTGGTTGTAATGGTGGCGGCTTTCTCTACAGGGTTTGTTGCCAGCGCGGCGATGTTAAAACATTAATGGGCGATTTGGCATGTACATTTTCCAACGCTGTAACACTCATCATGCTGGAAGGCAAATGCGAATATTTCGTTACGTTATTTATTGTGTAACTAAGATTTAAATACTATATTATTGTAATATTCTCCAAATCTGCTCGTTTTAACACGAATTACACGTTACTCCATGTCTAAAAATGTAATGCTACATGCCACATTTCTCTTCACACCTAATGAAATTCCCCTAAATTCCCCTTACTAACAGGAAGTACAAACGCTCGTTTTCATCTGTATTCAGAATTCCACATGTTCGTGGAACTGTACTGCGAAAACGCGCACAGAGTTTTAATTCGCGCTCAGAATTTAAGAAAACATGCACAGAGTACCCCACAGTACCTTACACACACTTTTCAACTGTTTTTGAAGTTAATAAATAAATAAACCACAAATCGTCGTAATGTTCATCGTAATCGTTCGTAATCGTTCCATGTTCATGTTCAACAATCAGAACAATTTAAAAGAATAGTAAACTGACAGCGCGTGAAATAAAACGCAGGAAATTCAAATACGCACAAATACGTAATTTCAAAAATTGTAAAATTACGCTAAATTACTTATTTGTAAACAATTGTCCATGACCTTTTACGTAACTGCTTTTTTGAACATAATTCATGTAACAAAAAATCTCTATCATCAAGATTGTACCGGGAGAGGTGGCTCAGAGTATCATAGTGCCCTTGAGACCGAGGGGTTAGGTTCGAGTCCTGACGATGTCAGAATTTTCGACACTAGCTTGTCAGCTGGGTCGAATTGAGTCGCTGGCTGGAGATGAATTCCAGCGGCCGGCTGCTCTGATCGGTGGTTTTCCGAGGTTTCTCGGATCAACAGCAGCCGAATGACAGAGCAGTACCCTAACAAACGGGCCACATACCTCGCGCGATCTTCCCTACCTCTTTCTTGTCCTATCCTCACCCCTTACACACACTTACACTAACATGCACTACACTACCACACATGATACCGCGATGTGTAGATAGCATCGAGATCTCCCTTTCGAGGAGAGTGAAGATTACAGGTTCACACGCGCGGGGAGGGGTTAAACATGCACTACATTTACGGGACGAAGTACTTTAGTACGTGACGCGCCCGGAAACACCAATCAAGCAATAAAACTAAAGTGCTCGTGGCCCAAAAACAGGAACCACTGACCAACAGGAATGGGCCTGAGCAACAGGTTGAAAAGGCTCAGGGAAGGTTTGCATTTAAAATAACTTTCTCACATGTATTATTATAATCCCCGAACACAGCTGCAAAATAACAAACGTCACTCCCTCCATAACACTGAGACTCCAAATCAATTTTTACTGTTTTTCTAAGTTTCATTTTACCTGTAGACACCAATCTTATTTCTTCGTCATATATGTAACACTGTGTGATGTCCATGATTTGTTTTGATTTCTCAGTTCTAAAATGAGCAAAGAACTCTTTTCACACTTCTAAACGTTTCTCAATAGTATGTTCACCATAACTGACTAGGGCATTCATACAATACCAGTCATCAGGTAAACTCTGAAAATAAATTTTACTTTAGTGGTTAGTAAGGATACTATTGGGTGTTAAGTGCTTCTGGTTTGTAAAAAATAATTTAAACTATCCATATTTATTTTGATACAATATTTCTTCGCAAATACCAATGGGTACTGTTGGGTCAATTCTTTTAACGACGGCTCCATAATCGTTTTTATAAGGCAATCATCAATTTTAAGAAACTTGGAAGATTGAATAATAGATGACAATCACATTGGAAAACATAATTTGGTGCTTAAAAATCCATGTTAAAAAGGGGAGTAACATGAAATGTGTGTTTAAAATAAAAACATTGTCTAGACGCTTGGACAATTCTTCCAACGATAAATATGATGAAAGTTGGTACAGGAAGGTCCTCGCGCATTTCGCTATGAGGAAGGCTGCAGAATGGCGGCCGAAACGTTTTCACCTGTGTGTAGGACGCAGCGTCTCCTGGACAGCCAAGTAGCTACTGTCTCCAGCCGCTTAAACCTGCGCTCTCAATACTCTCTGAAGTTAGTTACTTCTTCCTGAAATACCCACATTTCTGACAAAAATCTCTAAAACATGTCGTTATCGACAATATGGTTTTGTACAGGTTACATAATCAAACTAATAATAAAATTAAACGTCTACGACAAGTCAAAATCGATAACTTATTGCCAATAAAATGCGGTGGGAAAATTCATTAGACACGAGACACATTCATTAGACACACATTAGACATTCATTATTACGTAAGTCCCTCTAATATTTGACCCTAATTTCTGGGCCACTCATTACGCTCTGGCGTTCGACAGGTAACGTTCGCAGTCAAACGGTTTGTGTTCCCCTACATATGCGCATGGTGGGGTGCCATTGAAGGACACTTGTACATGTGTAGCCTCCGTTATATAAACGTTCCCGCCATATGTTCCTTGATAAAAAGTATCATTATCGACCTCTCTTTGTTCCCTAGAAGTCTGCAACATTCTGTATAGTGAAATATAGCTCACACATTAGAGGCAAAACACTTTTTTGGCACGATTCTCGATTCGCATATCTCGTACTTTGACATATACAGTAGATCATTATTCTCTGGTGGTAAATGCTTGGGGATGTGAAACGGCGGAGATATGTTAATTTTGTGTTTGACTTCGCATATACCCTCACATAATAGATAGTTTCTGGTTCATTTTAATTTATATTTTTGGAGTCTCGGAGAGGAGTTCAGATATAGATACAAATAACAATATCCTATGTGTGCCTACTTCACTCCACTCTAGTAGTAATTTCAAATGAGTGTGTAGGTAATCCTTATCTTTGTGGTCAACTTTAATCGACGCTATTTTCTAACCATCCTGACATTCTGATATCCTGATATTTATTACCCATTAATTTTATTTAAAATAAAGTGAAAGAAATCATTCCCTAAAATCTACGTACTCCTGTCAATTGTTTTCTCACATTTTTTCGAGTTTTCACTCAATTTCTTTGTAACCAAAAGGAATAATCAAAGCACATATATTTACTTTACAATTATAACATTATTACTTTTCATTATTAATCATATTATTATTATTATATTACAATTATTATACATTTAATTGCACTTTCAAATTCAAAACTTGCAAATTCAAAACTCTAGCTCGAAGAGAATAATAATGACCTTCATCTTTTAACAAACATGGAGAAATGACATTTAAATTCAAAACTACAAAATTACTAAACACGCTATCAAAGGGCACATGGTCAACCACAGGCTTAAAATAATGGTTTCTCAATAATTAAATTAACGATTATTGAACTACAACTCTTGTGTAAAAGTGTAATTGTGTTTGTAAATCTAGCTGTATCAATTTTAGTGGTGGAAGACAATAGATTTATTTTATCAGTATAAATGAATAATTATTTGATTATAAATGATGATCATCAGTAAAAAAGTATTAAAAATTATGTCTTAGCATAAAATCATATGTGTCTTAGCATAAAATCACAATGTGTAATAATTAAAAGGAACAACTTCATTAATAAAATTCGTAAATATGAAGAATGTTAACGGACAGTAGGGAAGCCTTGGTTGCGATACGAAAACAAGTAAAGACTGGGCCGATAACAAAGGGAAGATGGACAAACAGGATCTCAGATGTCAAGCATACGTCACCGTATAACTTGAGGTTTTCCATGGCATCAAAAGTATAGCTCTGTAGAGAAGATTAAACACTTCTTCAAAATGCACCTTGGATATCAAGAGCTCTTGTCGTATAGAGAAAGTACATTATGAAGACCACGTTATGGACACTTACTTAGCATAACACATAACAACGTTTGGAAAAAAGATATTTCGATAGATATAATAGGGTACTATAATAAATATTACCAAGGTTAATATTGCAACTTCTATTACTCAAGATTGGTGTTGGCAATAATAATAGTAATAATAATAATAATAATAATAATAATAATAATAATAATAATAATAATAATAATAATAATAATAATAATAATAATCATCTTACTATTGTGTGTGGCATTTGGCGTTTTTACTATACACACTGTAATATATATTCTTTTGCTAAATTTACTTAACCTAATTTTGTAATTTGTATTACGATAAAGGTAATCACTATGTTATGAATCAGTAATGTCAACATCATTTTAGTAACAATCTGTCCGTACTGAAGAGTTTATTAGTGCCTAACTGTGACAAATACATGATGTACGTAAAAAGGTCAATAAAACGTAAAAGGAAGTAAAGTCAATAACTTCGTTGCAATTCGAGCGTCGTCTCCTGTGTCACATACGTTCGCCAAGGCCTGGGCATCGGTGGGCGACGGGTTGCCCGTCTGGAGCAGCCAGAGCCACCTGTAGCCGGAGATCGCGCGCAAAGCCTCCTCAACGACCCCTCTGCCCTCGTCTTCCACTCCGCTAACAATGCTCCGTCCCGCTCCCCTCCCCTCCCCTCCCCTCCTCCCTCCCCTCCCAAGAGCCGGGGATCTCATTCCTCAGACGGATCTCGCGCAAGACGTAAGCTAATATTGGAGAGGATGAGAGAGGAAGGAACTCGCCGTTCCGAAATCCACCTTACATTCCCTTTAAAATGTGAAACGTGCCAACTTTAACCTTTTCCATGTTAACAATAATAATGAATAAGACATTTGCTAATAAATATTTACATTTCTAGTTATGTACAGTACCGGAGTTATATGACAATACAGTCTAATCATCCTTAAAAAAATAAATATTATGTTATTTCTCTGAAAACAGTTTATCCCAAACATTGTATTTAATTTACGGAACTGATGCCTCATAAAGTTTAACAATTTCATTTTTAATTATTCTTTTATAAGCTTTTGATTTCCTAGACTTCATAGGATTTTTAATTAACTAGCATACAGATTTAGTAGTGCATTAGATGTTTTTAAATTGAAATTTAAATTCTATTGACCTTGACAGTTACTGCTTTTTAAGTCACAAGAAACACTTTTGGAGAATGACATTAGAGATAGTAGTAGTTAGATTAGACTGAACCAACACAGTGCAAATGCTTTCGCAAGATGAAGGACGGAAATAAACTTTTTTTTTAGTTTTGGATTTAATTCTGTTCTATTTCCATTATCTTTCAGAAACCACTATTTATAATATATCACTCTTAATTTTCTTAAATTTTACCAACTGTTATTAAATCTTGAAAACGGCTCTTTCAATTTCAATCGCTGACAACTAATCTCTTCTCTCATCTCGTTTTGTAATGTCTGCCTTCGTATCGTTCTCATTTTCATAATGTCTATCATATTTTCTCAAATTTCTTTATCTCAATCCGACATACATTTTATTTTCGATTATCAGGGGCATCAATTTGAGTATTACTAGCAATTACCTCAATTATATTGCAATATTACTTTCTTAATTAATAGTGTTTACTTCCTGATATATATTCAAAATAAATTTCATTATTTCCGTATTTTTAGTAAAAACAATTCCTGGATTATTCCTCAAGCTTGCGATGAACAATCATTTTTGAAAGTTTCAACTCTCTCTTGTGTACGTATGTGCGCTGTTACCCTCCGAAACGCACATTTTTTCGTGTATTGACATTAGTAGTTTCGGAGTACATTGACAGTTTAGCATAGGGTTCGCTAACTAGTAGCTTCATGAGATATGATCTGTATTTCAAGAACGGGGAAAAAGCATTAACATACACAGCTTCTATGAGATGTGACAATAAGAAACTTAACGAATGTGCACACATCACATTACATGTCAGCACAACCATTTTAAAGATACCATTGTCAAAGGAAGATAGGTAAATACATATTTAATTGAATTAGTAATGTGTTATAAAAAATATATTGAAGGTCACTACGAACACAGTACTACTAATTTCTCTGCCACTATCATTAATTTCCAATCAAAATCAAAAGCAAATATTTGTCCACAAAGGAACTCTTGTTTCTGTGTGGGGAAAAAGGTCATCGCAGACTACCCGGCAATCAGGATAAATATCCACTTTCGCGAATTCGTTGCATTGGACCAGGAAGCACCAGGCAAAACAAGCAAAGCGGAGAGTTCTTTGAACAGGGTGAAGCCAAACTATCGCTCTATCCAGAGAAGCGTTGGGCGATGCAACCCAGAGCAACACCACTCGCTTGTTTAAGACGCTGCACTTAATTTGAATGGTTTACCTTACCGTATTTGTAAAACAATTGAGTCGATCGTTTTGTGTGTTTTCCTTCTTTCTTCTTTCTTTTCTTCTTTCTTCCCTTAGAAACAAACCACAAGAAACGGCCGACTGTAATTGACATTCATTTAAATACGTTAATTTCCGCGAATTCCGTTTCACTATTATTCTTCGAATTGTATTAGCAACTGAACGGTTCTTTTAAAGTGTACGGACAAGTGACTGGACGGTAAATTACGCCGGAGAACAGAAATTTAATCCAAGCCGAGTAAAGTAGATTCAAGACTGAGGGGAGAAGAAGAAAAAGTGCCTTGCAGTAAATGAACTTCCTTCACGCGCACAGTTTGTGAAAAACTAGTGCTGCGGAGAGCTAAATTTCCGGTTTCTTTATTTTCTATTGGTTTCAGCATACGCAATCTCGAAACACATGGACTTCACCGAATTACTCATGTATTTTGGTTTTCGAATGCAAACGAAGAAAAACGCGAAGTGAAATGACACTAGTGAATTAAGTAAATTGATGTGCGTATTACGACAAGAATCGCGAACGGCCAAGTACCCGTGTTCATTTCTCTTTCTCTCGCCCTCGCTAGTCGGCTGTCAGAATTGCTATTCGAAAATTACACCCATGCCGACTAAAACCGCTGGAAATGCGCACCAAAGTGCTGTCACATATGGGCTGCGACCAAATTGAAAAACAACAAATATTTTTCACGACAATCTACGTTTTGTGGGACAAGACAAAAAAGGAATAAGCAATTACTGCTAATATCATGAAGAATACATCTACATTTTTGTTTGTTTACTTGGTGGATGGTCAAACACCCTCAGACGGAACTACTACTAAAGATATATTGTGAGCCGATCCACGTACGCCCATTGTCCGGATCACGTCAATCTTTTTTTACTCAATAAATTCCTGACCAATCAGAATTGCGCATATAACAGAAACTCAGAGTTGCAGGGGGCTGTCACGCACTGGCACATAACCCAGGCAGACGTCGACAACACAGGGTTAAAAAAGTTGATCCCAGGCATAACAAAGCCTGAATTCTGGTGGTGATTATATAGATTGATTAGCAATTCCGGGCACGCCAACTGCTAAGGTCATAAGTCCCGCAAGTGTAGTGCATGTTTGATTGCGAGGGGAGGTTGACAGAGATCTTCATCCGCCGTATGGCGAGATTCGGCGCTGAACTGCACCACGTGGACCTGTTTTTTCACGCCCACCAGCGGAGCACCGCCCCAGTCGCGACACGCTCTAAGCTCCCGACTAGGTTGCCGACATGTGCGGTAGTGTAGAGCACGCAACTGTAATTGTGTGCAAAAGAGTGAAGATAGGTCAAGGAAGAGGAAGAAGAAATCGCGCGCGATAACTACCGATCAGAGCAGCCGACCAATGCAATCATCCTACAGACAGCGGCTGAATTATTTCTAGCTTTGTAGCTAATGTCCAAAATCCTGCCACCACCGTGACTGAAACCCCAGAGCCTCCCCGTGCAGGCACGTCAGTGATATCCATTGATGCCCGGCAACTTGCGCAGCAAATTGCTTGTGCAATGTGCACAGTATCTGCTTCGTTGCATTTCCCATGGAATTGTGGTTCCGTGCTGTTGACGACCTATAATAACTTAAGTCTGTGGATGCGCCTCGAAAATTTTATTTGAACGTTTAATTAAATGGAAAATTGAAATCATAAAAAACTAACCGCTTCTCGTCTTTCAGTACCTCTAAAAGGCAGGAGATTAACAATTGGACCCAAGCCTTAGAGGAGATTCCTGCACCGTTCTCAAGTGCGTATTAAAAGATTTATTATGTATAAAAACGTTCGATAATAAATACGTTCTTTAACACTTCTACAAGTATTTTGGATGCTTCACAACCAAACCGGGTCATAGATCTCTATGAATCATGAAAAATGAAGTAGAAGACAAAGTGATTCGATCCACTGCCGCCGCGAGCGCGAGCGTTCGCCTTCGATCGCCGAATTAGCGAGCCTGGAGGAGGAGGAGGAGGAGGAGGAGGAGGAGGAGGAGGAGGAGGAGGAGGAGGGTGAGATGGATAGTGGGAGCGGGTGTGTGCTCCGAGAAGGACAAAGCAGGGGTCGCTGGAATGAGAGATAAAGGAAACGGTAGTTTAGCGGGGGGATGGACTCTGAGTGTAGGAGGAGCGGGATGAGCGGAAAGGGTTGGGGGGGAAGTGATTAGAGAAGGGCAGGCGAAGGGAGAGGGATGGGGGGTGGGAGCATGGGTCGGCGAGAGGAGGAGGGTATGGTGGAGGGGCAGGTCGTGGAAAGGGTTGAGGGCACTTGGGAACGTGTGTGTGCCACGAGAAGGACAAAGCAGGGGTCGCTGAAATGAGAGATAAAGGGAATGGTATTTCGGCGGGGGAACGGACTCTGGATGTAGGAGAAGAGGGGTGAGCGGAAAGGGTTGGGGGCGGGGTGAAGGGAGAAGGACGGAGGCGTAAGTGGGCGGGGGAGTGGGTATGGGGAGGGGGAGGGGCAGGTCGAGGAAGGGGTAGAGAGGACTTGGGAGTGGGTGTGTGCCATGGCAACGACAAAGAAAGGATCGATGGAACGAGAGGTAAAGAGAATGGTAGTCCTGCGAGGGGATGGGCTCTTTGGATGTCGGAGAAGAGGGGTGAGCGGAAATGGGTTGCGTGTGTGAGCGAGGGGGGGAGCGAGTGGGAGGAGGGTGTGAAGGCGGGTGAGGAGCAGGTCGTGGAATGGATAGAGGGGACTTGGGAGCGGGTGTACGCCGTGGCAAGGGCAAAGGAAGGGTCGATGGAATGAGAGGTCAAGGAAATGGCGAGGCGTGTGGAAGTAGGAAAAGAGGAAGGGCGTGGGTGGAGAAAAGGATGGTGTAGAGAAGGGTGTGGGTGATTGGGCACGGGGAGGGGGGAAGGCGCTCGCGAGAGGGCGGGGCGGGGGCGGGGGCGGGGCAGGCGATGCCTTTTCGGTGTCTGGTTAGGAGCGCGTTCGCCCGCGCCGCCGCCCGCCAATTTAATTAGGTCGTGGGCGAAAGAGCGACGCGAAGAGGAGAAAAGTCATCCTATCACCATCGACCTCCGCGATCCGACTTCATCACTTGATGGTTCACGCTCGGAGCCAAAATCAACGGAATTATGGTACTGATCTTTCTAACAGCTAGAAAATTGTTTGTATGCGAGATAAGTAAAAAAATGAGCATCTACAGAAGATATTCAAATCATGAGTCACGAGAACTCGATCATAGACGTTTCCTAACAATTCAAAGATGCTTTGTTAAAACTTAAAGAAAATATATAGGTGTTTTAACTGTTCATTTTGCATTGTCCGTAAGTTACTTATTTCACCTACAATACTCACTTGAAGCTGTGAAAGAAAAGGTTACGATCATTGCATTGACAACTGAGCAGCGAACACTCATTCGTGTATCTGATGCTGCCAAATTCAACTCAACTCACTAAACGTGGGCGGCTTGTGTCCAACGTATAAAAAACACAGTGATCCAGTGCTGTATTCTTTACGATATTGGAGAGAGTTCGTTTTTACGATCAAATGCTTTGTTTTGTGCTGAGTAAAAATGGTTGCAAAATTATTTACTATAGGCTCCCATTTCTCAGAAGTTGATTGTTATATATCAATAGTAGTTTATTATAACTATCTTTTCATACGAAATATTAATTGGCTGGTATAGAAACTGTCGTGTGGCTTTCCAAAGCGATGAGTTTTGAAGATAATGAAAAGAACGATACTTAATGTAATTTGCAAATGAATCACTTCAAGATCATTTCGTTCCAATTTAATGATATAATTCAATGTTGATTTCAAATAGGATAGACAATGTTATATGCACAAAACATCAATTCTATTTCTAAGATATCAAATTACTGGTAATGGATACTTGAACTGGCCTCTGCACTATTATCTGTTGACGTATGAGATGAATGATCTGTAGCGTTTCCGGGGTGGGTATACGAAAGAGTACGATTTCTTCAGGAGTGTTAACAATATTATCATCGAAGGAAGAAGCTATGACAACTGATCTTGAAAAGAATTCGAATTAATTTTGAAATCAACTATATGTTTCGGGTGATTTCCACAGCATACACAGCCAAGCTTTGGAATTGTAGTGATTTGGGTAATTCCCTAAGAAGCCGGTTAATTTTATACTACCCAAAATGGAAGAATAAAGTTCGAAGGAACGGTCTCCAAACATACTTCGAACTGACACCGAGCAAAGTTCACATTACCCAAAACGCGCGCGCGATCTTCCCTTCCTCTTCCTCGTCCTTTACTCTCCCCTCTTACACACGTTCTTACATTTACATCCACTACGTAAGGAAACAAATCAGGAGGTTAGAGCTTGTCTGGTTGGGTCGGTGTCCCGCTGGAGGGAGATACGTAGACGGGGAAATCCCCAGCAAATCAACGTATAACTCGCCGTCAATTCTCGTCAAAGAGTGAGGCAAGAACACCTTAACCTCTTCCTTGGATAATATGCTGTTCTCTACACTACAGACACTCATAACCTTAGTAGTTGATATGCACAGAAACATCAAGCAAGCAATCATTATAAGTCGTATACTCTCATTTCTTCATCTACACGCATTTTCCTCTGGCGAAGGCTGGTTTCGCATATGTCTGTCTGCACATTTACAGGTAGCTTGGCCTGAAGAGCGCTTAACGCGGCCCGGAAAACGTCCCAAAGAAGAGTGTTCCCTGTTTGGAGAGAAGAGCAGCACGACCCCGGAAGGACGCCCCCCATCGATCCGGCGCTGTCGGCGACGCTCCGGGCGGAGGAGACCCGGAAGGCACCGGAAACCGATCTCAACGGCTTAGAAAAAACAATCGTTTCATAAAACAACGCATTCGGCGATTCTTTATTTAATAAATACTGATGAATATGCGTAGTATCTTCTCTTCAAAGGTATTACTTCATTTATTTCAATAATCCACAGATTATCCCCAAATTTACTCCACGTCAAAAACTTCAATTAAGTTTAATAAAGAAACCATAAAAACTACATCCAATAATGTAAATGGATATCTACATTATTCGTGTGTTGACATTATTAAAAATAAATTTGCAATTTCTCTACCTTCATGGTATTGAGGCAACCAGCCAAAGTTCCTGTTATTCCTGGTAATTAGAACAAAATAAGAATTTACAAAAGGAATTTACTGTAGGGCAACTTTAAAGTGCTCTAAAATAAATTGTAATATTGTAATACCAATAATCAAATCGCAAAAGAAACTGTTTCCCCTTTCACTTTGGTATCTTTTCATCTTTCAACATCAAAATTAAACCAGCATGTTATAGATCGGTTTAATAAACGAATCGTACAAATTCAACACTAGACGTATATATATATATATATATATATATATATATATATATAAAAAATAATTAATTGTACGTTAATAATATCAATGGAAAAATAGGACGTATAACATGGTAAACTTAAATTTTCAGAGAATGTTCATTTTACTTAAAAATAATTTCTTATGTTCACTTCACCACTCACTTCAACATGACCTGGATAATATTTTGAGCATTTCCATGCGATGAAATCAAAAACCAAATTTTCCCACGGGTATAACCAAGAAGTGTGGATATATTCACGGGGAGGGGCACTGGGAATAGAGAAAACCCGCAAGCCCGATTTCGGAAGTTTTTTGAAGACAAGGACCCACAAAACATGGATTTTGGTTACTTCACGCCTTAGAGGAAGGAATTTACAATTTATAGGAATAATACACTTTTTCGTTATCAAGGCCCAGCAATAAGAGATTTTCTTCCTAAAATTCGCTTTTCTCCGGCTAACAATTAAAGTACTTCCTATTCTTACGAAGTAAGGGCAAGAAAGTAAAAAGGGGTAAACATTTTAATCTAGATAGGCCTAATATTTAAGAAGCTAAAATGTTAAACATTAAAATTGGACGTAAACGTAAATAAAATTAATTTCATATGACGGTAGGAAATTTTATAATATTGTAACTTTCAATTTTTTTTAAAAAAGTTCACGCGCAAAGCTATTTTTCAAAACAACAAAAAATTCTTCTTCTTTTTCCTTTTGTACAAGTTTTTATTGAGAAGGAAGGGATAAAATTATTTATTTCTTTGGGGTCCGCGCATATCCACTCTTTAGCCTAGCATTAGGATTCCCTACTACAGTCCACTGCAACATATTGTAGATGTAGAGGTCTCGATCATTATAAAACATTTTCATTATATTTTCAGAAACATGTTAAAATCTGTATTCATGTTGATTAGTGATTGTATTGTTCAGAATTTGTAAACTATGAATTTCTTTCCTCTCAAAAACTAAGAACTGAATGACACGAAACAATATTCTGGAGTAGATGTTTCATTTAGATATAGACTATGATGTACTTTTCTGTGGTAATTTTTCTACAGTTATTTCTTTGGTGGGATATAATCGCAAGGGTTCAGCTAGTATTGACCCAAAAATAGTTTGCCAGCGTAATTCCGTTGTTTTGAATGTTAATGACGTGGCAAACCTAGCGGTTTCCCAGCGCCCGCCCTTCGCTAATCCCTGGCCCTTCCAAGGGACGCGACGTCGCTCTCCGCCGCCCTGCGTCGCGTCGCGTCGTCTTGAGCAGCTTCAGGCGGCGACGCTGTCCTTCCGCTAATCCCTGCCCGCCCCGCCCCGCCCGCCCCGCCCCTCCCCCCCCCGCCCCCCCCCCCGCCCCGCCCCGCCCCGCCCCGCCCCGCCCCGCCCCCACAGCTTCTTGCGCGTCGGCGGCCGTCGGCGGCAGGCGCCTGATGGATGGAGCCCCCTCCCCACCCGCGCCCAGACACGCAACGCGGACCGGACCCCGCACAAGGCAAACGCTCGCTGGCTGCCTGGCTGGGTTAGTTTCGTAGAAAAACCTCACCGAAAGAAACCGTTATAGATCGCAGCTTCTGTATTCCTTGCACCTCTTTTCGCCGCTCTCCCGCTTTAGCGTCGCCCCTCTTTCATTATCACTATGGGAGGACTTGGACGACCTAGAACATCACCACACATGATCGATAAAATTTTCTTAAAATGTTTTTAAAATGCCCTAATATCAAAGACAAGACAGCACGAATTGTGAACTAAAAAGAAAGTTAAAAGTAATAGCAGTAGAGCGTAGCACTAACTTGAATAGTGGAATTTCCATAACTTTCATTCCTACGTATCTTGATGTTTCTACATTTCGTCCCTCCTCTCAATACACAAACATATATACCACATTTACGTCAACAAATAAAAAAAATGAAAAACCGACATCACTCAGTGTGTGATAAGTCAAGCAATTTAACATCTAATACGATTATTTTTACTGCGGGTTTGAGATAAAGAGTCACGCTAATGTTTTTAAGGTTGATACCGTCTCGGTTAAACTAATAGCAGACATTTGGGTGCTATTTCAATTCAAAGGGTAACGGCAATTATTGATAAAGAAATCAATCCCTGATACATTTTATTTGCAGGTGACTCAATTTCGCCAATTCGTTAAAACTAAATAATTCTGCGAGTGAGAAGAAAAGGAGTCAATTTTACTATTTGATACCTATGGGGATTTTAATGTGCATAAATATACTGAATCAAAAAATTGTAATAAAACTCTCTGCTTCAACACACACGTGCAAAAATACTTTTTTTTCTTCGCCAATCGAAGGACATTACTTTGCCTGGGTGAATAGCAGAGTTTTATCAGAATTGCTCCGCGGGTTAATAGCCCTTCCGCGGACGCGTTGCAAAGGTGGCGCTAGGGCTGGGAACCATTTTGCGGAACCGCAGCGCCTCAAGTGGCGCGCGCTCCAAGTACCAAGGGCGCGCGAGAGGTTAAACGTGAAGGAGCGTTTATGAAACGCTCGAGCGCACGCCAGGCGCGCCACTAGCCACAGACCTCGCCCGCCCTTCTGCCCTTCTCCTCCCTCCCCGACTTCTCCACCGTCGCAGCCACCCTTGCATACTTACACTGCAAAATCTACTGCGCTTGTTGAACTCATTGCCCCCACCCTCCTCTCTCCCTCTCTATCCCTCTCTCTATATCTCTCTCTCGCTCTATCCCTCTCTCTATATCTCTCTCTCGCTCTATCCCTCTCTCGATATCTCTCTCTCGCTCTATCCCTCTCTCTATATCTCTCTCTCGCTCTATCCCTCTCTCTATATCTCTCTCTCGCTCTATCCCTCTCTCTATATCTCTCTCTCGCTCTATCCCTCTCTCTATATCTCTCTCTCGCTCTATCCCTCTCTCTATATCTCTCTCTCGCTCTATCCCTCTCTCTATATCTCTCTCTCGCTCTATCCCTCTCTCTATATCTCTCTCTCGCTCTATCCCTCTCTCTATATCTCTCTCTCGCTCTATCCCTCTCTCTATATCTCTCTCTCGCTCTATCCCTCTCTCTATCTCTCTCTCTCGCTCTATCCCTCTCTCTATATCTCTCTCTCGCTCTATCCCTCTCTCTATATCTCTCTCTCGCTCTATCCCTCTCTCTATATCTCTCTCGCTCTATCCCTCTCTCTATATCTCTCTCGCTCTATCCCTCTCTCTATATCTCTCTCGATCTATCCCTCTCTCTATATCTCTCTCGCTCTATCCCTCTCTCTATATCTCTCTCTCGCTCTATCCCTCTCTCTATATCTCTCTCTCGCTCTATCCCTCTCTCTATATCTCTCTCTCGCTCTATCCCTCTCTCTATATCTCTCTCTCGCTCTATCCCTCTCTCTATATCTCTCTCGCTCTATCCCTCTCTCTATATCTCTCTCGCTCTATCCCTCTCTCTATATCTCTCTCGCTCTATCCCTCTATCTTTATTACATCCTTATCTCTCTCTATCCATCTTTATTACATCCTTATCTCTCTCTATCTATCTTTATTACATCCTTACCTCTCTCTCTCTCTCTCTCTCTCTCTCTCTATATATATATATATATATATATATATATATATATATATATATATATATATATCTTTATTACATCCTTATCTCTCTATATATATCTTTATTACATCCATATCTCTCTCTATTCACTCTCTCTCTATTCACTCTCTCTCTATTCACTCTCTCTCTATTCACTCTCTCTCTATTCACTCTCTCTCTATTCACTCTCTCTCTATTCACTCTCTCTCTATTCACTCTCTCTCTATTCACTCTCTCTCTATTCACTCTATCTCTATTCACTCTCTCTATTCACTCTCTCTCTCTATTCACTCTCTCTCTATTCACTCTCTCTCTATTCACTCTCTCTCTATTCACTCCCTCTATTCTCTCTCCCTATTCTCTCTCTCTATTCACTCCCTCTATTCTCTCTCCCTATTCTCTCTCCCTATTCTCTCTCCCTATTCTCTCTCCCTATTCTCTCTCCCTATTCTCTCTCCCTATTCTCTCTCCCTATTCTCTCTCTCTATTCACTCCTTCTATTCTCTCTCCCTATTCTCTCTCTCTCTACTCTTTCTCGTGCTGTCACAACGTTCCACCACGCGCTTGTCACACAGGGAATCAACGCACCATCAACTTCTACTCGACCTCCCCTTGATCTGTGCGTCGTGCCTTTGAAGTAGCTGCCAAAATTGGTAATCAAGGTTTGCGCGGGCGTGTCCTGAAATTTGCTTGAAATTGATGAGGGGAAACCAGAGATACGACCGATGAAAGCGAACGGATATTAGAAATCTAGCTCTGGAGGTATCATCGTCAGATCCAGTATTTTTCTTGTGTCAAAACGCACAAATAATATGAGAAAGTTCCTGCTGTTGAAACACAACTAGTTTCCGCTATTTTGATGGTTAGTGTAGTTTACGAATTGTATAAAATATATCATGCAGAAGAAAAGATTTTAATTGGCACTTCAACTTTTGCTCCAATCTTAATCGTTTAATGTCATCAAGCAATGTGTTATAAAATAAGGTACTGGTATTGAATGTGAATTTTATTTAGTGAGCTACACCTGCTAATCCATTTCGAAATTTTCACACGCGGCCCGGGTGCAGAGAATTCACGGAATTCGCAATGCGCGCGCCACTAATGGGATCCGGCGAGCGTAGTGTGGTAACGAGTTTACAGTTAGCCGTTATGATGTTCTAGTTTGTCTCTTGATTGCATCCGTGCATCCGGAAACTGCGACGTACAGGAGCGAGAATTCCGAGGATTGTGCATCACTCGCGCATTAGCGATCGCCATGCGGGCCCAGAACGGCTCCGTGAAATTATCGGCGCATTCCGACCAGAGAAATCCGATCTCCGAGGAATCGGGAAATGCCTGCCGTCCTCTACGGGTGGGGGGTTGGAGCTAGCTGCGTTGATAGCGATGGGAAGGAATTTGTGTCTACTGAATGTAAAAACTTGGCAATATCCAGGTTCCAACTTCATACGTATGTGCCTCTTGGAATTTAGTCGGGCTTGCGTGACATTCGCTGGGCGGTGAGCCAGTGTTTTACAATTACAATTGTGTTAATAACAATACAGAAACTGTATTTCCAGAAACGTTTCAGAAACTGTCTTTCAGTTAAAAGCAAATTGGCACAGGTCTGATCCGCTGATAAGCCCCATGCCAGAGCATGTCAAGCGACTCGCCCACCATTAGCAGCCATGGTCTAATACTCTTTTGTTTTCCGTTTCCCCAAAATATAAGTTTAATACTAATGTGCAATTTATCTTCGTTTATTAGTTTATTTGATCAATTATATCATATACAAATTGCACTTGAAGTCATAATTACTTCCGATCGACCAGTTTGTGGCTCCTACAGTCGATCTATGTCGCGAACAATGGACGTCCTCTCTGAGCGGTTGCTCTTGTGCATTTGCACTCTTATTAATTGTATTTGTACTGTCTTGTGTACTACACTAGTTCTCCCTTACGATGGTAATTCGTAAAAATGTGAAGTTCTTTTTATAAAAGAGTACATGAAATAACATAAAGGGGAAAAAATTTACTGGAAAACGAAAATTATGCTAACGGTGCAAGAACCTAATGGAACGTCGATTTAAAAGAATTCAATGCAAAATTAAGTTCATTACACTAAGCGTTTAGAATTTTTGCAAATTAATTCACTCAGCTTTCATACTACTCGTGAAAATTTCACAACTATTCATTTCCGCCTGGGATACACCATAATATTCTGGAGAAACATACCTTACAACTCCCAGAATTTAGATTACAGCAAGAAATTGTACGAATAATAAGCAAATTTTGTCCACGAAATTGTTGTCAGCCTCTTTTGAATGAAGCTAGGAATTCTACCAGTGCCTTGTATCTTAATTAACGAATCAGTAGTTTTTGCCAAAAATGGCTAACGAAAGAGCTGGAAAATATTTTCAGCGAATACAAATGCATATAACTATAACACTAGATATTAGAATCTACAGCTCATTACAAAAAATTCACACACAATACATGAACACTATTTTACAACACATTGTCATATGTCATGAAACTATTCAAATCCATATACAAGTGTGACAAGAATTTTTCTGCTGCAAAACTGTTTTTATACAATCAGATAATATAAAGATCATCATCAAAAAGAAAATAATATTGATTTTGAAAATTATAATAATGTAATAGTTAATATCTGTACTGTATAATTGTAAAAGACTAAATATCCACGAGGCAAGAGTATAACAGCTTCTTTCACGACTATGTTTTTGTCCAGTTTTCCTGATTCTTTACGCAAACGCTGAGGTGCCCCTTGTTTTGCTGCTGGTCATGGATGTAGCTTCACTATCTGAGCATGTTTTCAAGAGCTCAGAAGGGAAATCAAATAATCTTTCTTCCTATTCTCATAGAATCAAGCCTTTCTTCATAAAGGGCACGATGGGAGATAATGGCATAAATCTTTTGCTGATTTGCCTTTGCAAATGGCTTGTTTACACAGGAGCGAATATTTCATTATTAATTCTGGCCCAAACCGCTCGATTCCACCGGTATTCACAATTCGCCTTGTATTTGAGTTTGGTGAGGATTCCAGAATTCAAGAAAATGCCCACCGGATACACTTCTATCCGTAGAGCGTCACATCTATTTTTAACTGTTTTTGATGAAAAATAAATAAAACGATTTTCCTTAGAATTGACAGTGCTCCAAATTATATAATTAAAGTTTTCATGAAGAAGAAGTGGCTTAAGATAAACAAATTGTGTATTTGATTGCTCATGGGCTGTTTTGAAAAAGTAAGTAATTTTAATTTCATTTTCACGCCACTTTACACATCTATCAAAACTTTTAATATCGAATTTACCGTAGTTGACAATTATGACTATACAGACATTAAACCTTGCTCTTTTGGCTATCGAAGTCATGAAATATCAGCTGCCCACTCAAGAGATTTTAATTTTTTTTCGTAATAATTTTCGTTGCGCTTAATTTCTCGGAGGACTTTTTTGATGTTTTGTGCGAAAGCTCCGTGGAGTCAAGGTTTGACATCGTTCTTTCATATGTTTTACAGGAGGTAAATAAACTATGACTAGTACTTCAAGAAGTCCGATAGAACACTCGCATTAGCCATTTTTGTCAGTTAATTATCAAAACATGGGAAAATACGCGAAGTGTAAACAGCGTTTTAGAGAGAATTACTTTTAGTGACTTTAAGAAGACATCAAATTTTATACGAGTTCCTTGACAATTGCTCCAAGCATTTCAGAAAATAAGACAATGTTTTGTACGGGATTTGGCCGTCCACTTACGCTTTTTAGTTTATGTAGTTCTAGAGCTAAAAACCTGCAAGTAAAATACCAACAAGCTACTGAAATGAAATAAAAAAATAAGGTAAAAGATATTCTGCTAATAAATAATAGAGGAACTTCCAATTTCTTCTCCTAACAGTGGCACAACCATTAAGGGAAGCGCACGAATGTTGTGTCAAGCATATGCAATCTCTCCAGAACAAGCCCACCCATTAATGTTGGGTATGAATTTTTCCTACTCAGCAAAATTTACCACTACGAGAATAAACAGAGAACCAAATTGTAAATTACATCCACCTTACTACAGAGTTAGTGAGGAAAAACTTATGTATAATCCAGGTTTAAAAGTGTAATATGTGTTGTGTAATGGTGTAAAAGTGCAAACATAAAAACGTGCTGAAATACTTCTATGGTCAGTTGTTGACCACACAATTCGTGGTCTCATGAGCACTCTTCTCATAACATATGAGAAGATTCAAGATTTTTTTAAATAAAAATAAAATATACAATAAAAAAATTGGTAATTTGCTAGATACTGATCAACAAGACTCTGAAGAATAAATTCTGTCATTTTATTCGAGGATTCATCAGTCGGAGACCAATATTTAGTGGTTCGTAATAATTATTTTCGTTTCATTTTTTTTCATATTGGCTAATCTATATTTTTATTTTCTCTCTTATCGATTTACAATTAATAGTATAACAATTTGTTTAATTATTTAAATTATAATTATTTCTTACTAATTATTTAAGTACTTTGATTTTATTTCGAATTGGGCTTTTCTTTCCTAGTTCGTGAATTGACAGATGTAGTCCGACCTTTTAATTTTGCAAAAGAAAACAGTTGCCGTCAGAATATTTCAAATAAAGTTATTCAATACTTTAACATTACAGTTTACTTCGAATATATACTTTGCACAACAGTAAACAATTTATGGTTTAGCAGATTCAGACGTGTTTCCACTCCGCTTGCCAAAATTACACTGTGCGCGGCGGGTCACCGCCAGATGGCATCGCCGTCGCCCGCGCCCGCGCCCGCCCTTTGGCCTGGGCACGCGGCCAGCGCCGCAAAGGTCGCGGGGCCGCAGACGGCGTCGCGACGCGTCGCGCCGCGACGCTCGAGCGCCAGCGCGCGTCGGGGAGCGGAACTGCCAACGGCAGGGGCCCCACGTCCGCCTCCTGCTCGGGAGAGCATGGCTCTCCTCATTATTTGCCCCGCTTGCACTGGATCCCCGGAAACACTCCAAACGACCGGTAGAACTGGCTTTCAATAATAAATTAAATAAATACGAGGGTTGCCTTTCATATTTCGGGATTAGAGAACAAAAACAAATATTAATCATCGAAAATCACTATATCGTTTTTCAAAATATTCCCCATGAAGATCTATACACTTTTGTATGCGTTTGAACCAATTGTCGAAGCATTTTTGCCACTCTGATTGAGGTATCTCCAAAACATGCATTCTGAATGCAGCAACCGCTTCTTCAGGTGTCGAAAATCGTAGATCTCTCAGTTTGTTTTTTTACGTACGGGAATAAAAAGAAGTCATCCGGTGTCAAGTCAGGACTATACGGCGGATGACTCATCAAATCGATGTTTTGGGTGCTCAAAAATGCAGTTGTTTGAGCCGATGTGTGAGTGCTCGCATTGTCGTGGTGAAGAGTGATCTGACTTCGGCGGTTGGTTTTCCTGATTACTTCTGCTGATGACAGCTGGCAAACAAATCATTGTGTACCACTCAGAATTGACTGTTCTGCGTTGTTCTAGTGGTACGGTTGCGACATGTCCAGTTTTTTCGAAAAAACAGGCGACCATCTGTTTGGAAGTGCTTCGTGCGTGAACAACTTTTGTTGGATTTTGAAACATAAAAGGCAACCTTCGTATGTTAGTATTCAACAGGAGACGGATGTTTAATGAAGCTGATTGGTGACATCTATTTTAAGTGATATACCCCAAGCAATCGTGTCTTTAAGTGGTCAGATGTATTTTGTATTTTACAGTGTATTGATTTACCTATAACTGATAATCCAGATACTTTACATAGTTACGAGTCAGATTGTATGTTTTTGAATACAAGTATGTATTTAAATGCACGCCAGTGGCGGCCGGAGTGTTGTGAATTAGGGGGGGGGGGTGTAACCGGCCGATCTACCACATACATTTTACCTCTTCAAAATATTTATTTAACGAGGAAAACTACATATATTGTGCTCATGCGAAAATAATATATTAAAAAATATTTCCAACAAACAGTACTATTTTATGAAATCAGATGAAAGTGTCGGTATTCTTATCTCAGTTTGTAGCCAAAGACTTGCCGAACATAACCCTAATATCAGTATGCAACCCCCACCAACAACTCAGTACCCCTACACTTCCTCAAGCTTCCATTGCCTTGCATGCGCCAGCGGACTTGAGACGGGCTTGACTCGGACTAGACGGACTTGTATCCTGGATTTGTCCGTCCGAGTCAACTCATATCAAAAACATATATCTCTAGCTTAAACGAGTACTTAAAACAAAATTCGTTTTCAAAAACTGAGCTGGTGTTATGCGCAAATTAAACGAGTCGTTTTATTGTAAGTTTAAATCTTTCGCAACTTTTCCCGGGATGGGTTTTTCTGGGATGAGCGCCGCCCTGGAGACCTTAAGGAGAAGCTGCCATTGGTGTACAAGTCTTTGGACACTTCAGCCTATCTGGCTCTCTGCTCTGCCCTCCCCGACATTTTGCAAGTCTTCATAGTTCGCGAGTTACAAGGACAATGATTCCTGTGCATTATCCATTGTACGTAGTGTCGGCTTGGAACCCTTACCCCGCGGCGGCTTTGGGAAGAAGTTCGGACGCCTATCTCCGTCATTCTTTCCTGATAGATGAGAGTTTCCCAGCTACTTCCAGAGGCAATCTCAGCTAAGATAACCCACATCGGATTGTGGAAAAGGTGAAGAAACTGGAAATCATCTAATCTAAAACCAGTTACTTTTCTAACAACCGTCATTCTAATCGTGTATGGTGCTTGTGAAATCTCTCATGCTGACTATCGTCCTATCCGACACAACAGAGAACAGTGTTGCCCTGTTGGTTAAGCGATTCTCCAAAGACTGATGAGAAATCTTATGACGAATAAGATATTTCGCCCTGATGACAAAATGATACAATTAATCAGATACGCTTTCAAAAACGAAGTCATAAGTGATGTTTTCGTGTGGCCTGGGCTCCGGTTCGTAAGTCCGTCGGGCCCGGTCCGTCGGTACGTCCGTTAGTACGTTCGTACGGGTCGTGGCACACTAAAGCGCTGTAGTGACGTCCGTCAAGTAGCAGCCAACGGACGTTAGCCCTAGAATGCGTACATTGTTCCTGACGGACGCTGTAGCTTTTTCGGCATTTATAGCATGCAGAACACACGGAGTACTAGCTACGTACATTATACGTACTATGTTGAACAAGCGAAGTTTTTCTGATAATAAAATGAACATATCTGTCACTGAAAGGTTGATTAATGAAGAGCACATGCAAGCAGTTCTTCACGTGATATATAACACCTTATATTAACAACTTGCCGATAGTATAATCAAAGTATTTGTACGGCGGCTCGCACATCTTAAAAAAAAAAAAATTAAAAAATCTCTCATCGTCGTTGCACACTTTTTGAAAGGGGATTCTTTTTCCTTCCCAAGCTACCCGCTAATAATGGGATGAATCAACTCCTTCTCTTTTCTTTTATAAGCTTCATGCCAATATAAAATATAGACAATCGCGGGGCTTCCCTGCAACAATACAACTTCGTGGCATCCCTATTTGCTAGTACAAGGTCACGGGACACATGGTGTTCCCACGCCCATGCGCATGCCCGTGCCCATGCCTGCTAACCAACGGACGTAAAATTAACGGACGTCAACGACGTTCGTTTTTTAACGCTCGTGTGTTGCTAGCCTTATGGCACCTTGTGACGATCCTCCTATAGGATCTTCGAATAAATCAAATGTCCCAACAGGAGAATATCGGCTGGGGCGGGGATCTACTGATGGAATTGGTTATTAGTGATTCCGGGGGCGTCAACTACTCAGGGCATTATTCCTGTAAGTGTAGTGCATGCTTTTCCTCTGAGGTGGCGGTGGTCTTCCCCCATAGGATGGCCAGATCCGGCGCCGACCTACAGACAGCTAGCACCACTGGTGAGAATACCTGGTTAGGGAAACCTCGCGCGACTAACCCGTGTGAATACCCGAGGGTAGGATCACACCATTGGAAACGCCATTGGATGTTTCGACTACCTTGCGGTGTCCAGCACTCAATGCGGTGTGACTCGCGAATCCTTCCTTTCCCACACTAAGAGACGCTGCTCGGATGCTGTGTGATGGGCCCGGGCGCTTGTAGACGGCGCTGCTTAGAGGCTCCGCGTGAAGTCCGGAGTTGCTTACGTGCACAGTCGGGTAGATGAATCCTAATCCCGTGTTCTGCATAAAGTTGTCTCCGTGTGTGATTAATGGCTGAAGCCTACGGGCGACGACAAGAAGGGGGCAGCTGGGGCAACGTCCTTCACGCCCCGATCTAATTCGTGCTCCGAATTTGTTTCGAAACAAATTTTAAAAATATACATCTAATTCAATTTAACCGCTTTAAGTTATGTTATGTTCCATGGAGAAATGAATTTCGGTGATGTACTTGCGACGGAGCGAAACTTTTCGTCGAAATAATCGGGTTCCCGTTGCCCAAGCCGCCGTCATTTCTTCCAGGGCCTCTGCTGAAGTTTGGGGAAGATTACTCCGCAACTGCCGGATGTAGACTTCATTCTTCTTCTTCTTCTTCTTCTTCTTCTTCTTCTTCTTCTCCTTCGCCTTCTTCTTCTTCTCCCCTCCATCGTCAATGCAGCCGCTTCCATGTGGAGGATGCTTGGTGGTACATCGCTCTGCCAGAGCGCTCGTGACGGGGCGCACTCTGCTGCCTACGAGGCGGACGGATATAACAGAAACATTGGAAATGCAAAAAATGGCCGTTGGATAAGAATAGGTAGCTCCTAATATTTGTATCACCCTTCGTTGTAGTTAATTGAAAACAAGTTAGATTTGAGAGATGTCACAATAACCTCCTGTCCATTATGTAGATGTAATATTGTTATTACTAATTATGCTTCAAATATTAATTAACAATGTCTGCAATATTACGCAATAAAATAGTACATAAACATTGCTTGAAAATCATGAAATACGTAAAACAGGTTGTAATACAAAAACACAAGTACCATTAAAATAAGTAATGATAAAGAGTTTTGCAAAAAGTAAATCACCATCATAGTTCCAAGATATAAAATATTATTTAAATTCTAAATAAAATAGGCTCCCATTAACTTTATTGTCGAAAGTAAACCTATAGTACCGGCAGTGTATATTCAACTGTGACAATTCAACGCGTTATTACCACACATTACAACGCATATGTCACCGCCCTAATCACATACAAATTAAATCTCAAAACATTAACACTTACTGACAGTCTATCACACGTCTTCATATCTTGTTCAAAAGCTCGCCAAAGCCGAACCTCATCGACTCCATGACTTCGTGTGATTCAGCTGAGCGTCAACGCTGAACCCTGGCTGTGAGAAAGTAAACAAATCCTCGCAAGCTGATTGCTTCAGAGCAAGTCACATGACGTACCACAGCACGTGGTGAGCGAACTGTCAGAGTCGCTTATACGCTGTGTGTACTGGAATTCACTTTTCATCCCCAGTATATCAATTATTCAGCTTCCTAATTTTCTAAATTTCATTCGCAAAACGGAAAAGAGGGACTCTCAAAATGCATTAACCCTTCCCGGAGAAGTGAAACCGCAAAAAGAGTACGCGACACTTAGCCTAACAACGTCGGCAGCGAAGAGTACATGACATCGTTAAGTATTCCCTGAGGATGACGTGTTTTCCGCGGGCTTCCTACGACAATTTTCATAAAGCAAGTCCTTAATAAAGGGCTTCACAAAGAAGGCGAAGCGGGGGAAGGGCGTCCTTGGGGGGCGGAGGCGAGGGCGAGGGCTTTTCAGAAGCGGCGAAAGTCGCCTCGCGATGACAAAAATTTTTAATGAGGGCGAAGAGGGCGACTCGGCGGATGAGACATTGAATTAAACGTTGGATCGCAACAGAGCGCCGGAAGAGAAGTGTAATCAACCCCAGAAAATATCCGTCAAATTCAGATTCAGACGGGAAGGCGATATTTCATTCCCCTCGATGCCTACTAAATCAACAGAAGGGCACGAAAAGGGAAAGCAAGATAAGAAATGAATAATTATCCTTCACTTTACATTCTATTTCCACAGCTTAAAATATATCAGACACTTTATTTCTGCACAATTTACTCTAACAGTATTTTTCTTCTTGATCTTCTTTTACGTTTTCTTCATCTCGTATTAATTTTCTTCTTGCCACAATTTAGAGAATATGACCAGTCCTGATTTCTTTCTTTCGTCTTGACCGTCCGGGACCTCCTCTTACAACCAGTCGCTAACGGTAAGTCTCTATGGGATGCCTCCACTCTGCCAGAAATGCTACTTGAAGAGAAGCCAATTCCCATAGGACATGGAAAGTTCAAAATCGCATCCCTCGCTCCCCCAGGTTCGGGGTTGGGTAAGAAACTGGTACCAGTCCTGAGTAAACACCGACCGTTCGCAAGCTTCAGTGAAAGAGAAAACACGTTGGTTCTAGAAACACATTTTGCGAGTACATAAGCTTTGCTTAAATTCTGAGCAAAGAGTACGCAGCGTTTATCAGCGCCTCTAGTATCTCACCCTAGTATCAAGCATGTCAATCAGCGTCCCCACGAGCTTCTCTTCTGTCTCAAAAGCCCGTCGCATCTACTGGCAAGTTTCACTAACTGCTTTCTCTCATTTCCCCGTCAAAATCTACAAAAGGGTGGGCACGGACAAGCTGAAGTGGGGAATAGATGTGCAAAACGTTTTCGAAGTACCACAAAGAATTGTGCCTTCTGACTTCTTACGATAAGATTTTTCCGTGATGTTTTCTAACAAACAACAGAGGTTTCAAGTACATTTATATACTTCACTACTTAATGTTTCAGTTTCTTTTTAAATTATGCTTGGTATAAACATTTTAATAACACAGGAATATGTTTAAATGAATATTTTTTTTCGTTTTGTTTTTACTAAATCATTTAATTTTTGTTCATAGAAATAATGTAAAATAAATTTAAAAGTTTCTATAAATTAATAATTTTGTCTTACGCGAGGATACTTCTTTTAACAGACAAGAATCTTTGTTAAATCTCCTACCCTAAATGTGCATAGTTAATACAAATTTGGAAAATTTAAATAAACATGATTATGAATCAGAGATCTTTTAGATTCACAATGTTTAATTTACTCTCAATTGACAATTTCAAAGTTGACGTATGTATTATTCCATTTTCATGGATCACTCTTTTCCTTTAGTAGATCAAATGGGAATTATATCGTTTTGGGGGCAATAACTATCAACTGACATCTGTAAATGACAATCATGTGCGAGCTGTCATGTGCCAGTTATGTCCCGCTATTCCGGAGAAATTTCTGCAGTCCTTACTTTTAAATCGCGCGGCAGTTGCTCTGAACCCAGTGTTCTACAACAGGCTGTTCCAACTCGGCCGTTCGCGGGCACTGACACCCGCGGGCGCAGTACAGCCCAGGAGGAGGTTGTGGAGGGGGAAGCGCTCTTATCGCTTTCCCTTTGCTTTTCGTGGAAGCAATACGAGTAATGCGATGGCTGGCAGAGGAAGGCACAGCCCCTTTTTCTGACGCACCGGATATCGTGCCTTCGCATAAGCAGTTGGAAATAATAGATTGACAGAGCTCCTTACATCTAAAGGACAGATATTTTAATATCCTTAATTTGTCACGATGGTATCAGAATTTATATGTGAAAGTCTTCTCCAAGGTCCATAAAATGCAGCGAAAATTATATCTATGTTTGGTAAGCATTGTTAGGAGCAGCTTTTCTTTGAAATTAAAAGAATTTAAAAAAGAAAGAATTCAACTTCAGGAGAAGATATTGAAGAGCGTTCTATGCATCGCCACAGTACAGATGTTGCTTTTACCCCAGATGTTGCTTTACTTGTTAAGAAAAAGATTCAAAAATTAATTTCATATAGTACAGTTGTTGATTGGAATCGAATTATCAGTTTCCTGTTAAACTTAAAGGTTTCTTTCTGAGTATGTGCCCCGGTGTGCCCTCTGCTCCCCAACCTAACCGCTTCCTGCTTCGGCTATCAGCGACGAATCGTCTCCCAAGGCCGAGTCCACTCGCACCTCCAGGGCGTACTTCGCCAGGCGCCGGCAGCCTGTGTTGACAACAGTCTGTGCCCGCCAGACTGCGATAGTGCCCGCTCGCGTGCCCGCCCGCAGGCAGCAGAGTTGGAAGAGACTGTTTTAGAATTATAGTACGCTGGTTACCATACACACGATCTTGACGTGTCAGTCTCAGCTGCACAAAATGGAGTTGTAGAGGATGTGCAAGATGAGAGGGAATTCTTCCTTGTTCTTTCGATTCCAGAGTAGCATAGTGACGCTGCCAATAATAACATAGGTAGCAGCAGGTTTTCTCAGGTCGTCATCTACCCTCGTTGGACCAACTTGGAGTGAAAGGATGAACGAACAAAGATGACTGAGTGAAATTTAGTTCGCGGTGAAGCTTCCTGCTAGCACATGCAGCGAGCACGACCCACGGGTCAAAAGTGCGGTCACGTCATTCTTTCAAGACTAGCCAAACACAAAGGCAATGGATAGCAAAGAATGATTATTACAAATCTCCGAAAGAAATTATTAAAAATAATTTTCAGGGTTCCGAGACAGTGACAAATGTCGACGTGCTAAGAGAGGTCGGCGAGTAGGAATTTGGGAGGAGTTTTCAGTTGAATCTAATAGACTGGATTAGATTAGCAGATGAACATTCGGACATGCTTATATACGTAGATGCTTTACAGAACAATTCCAGGGAAGTAAGCGGCGTTACCGGACTTCCCAATTGAAACTGCTAATCTAATCCTAGTATCTAGGAGACGTCTCAAAAAACGTAATTGTTAAAAGGTGCGAGATAAAGCTGTTAATCTCGTATTTGCTAATGGATATAAAGCGGCAGAATATTTTTAGTCAGCTGTCTCAATCGTGCTCGCTCGTGAAAAAAAAACACAAAATTATGTGGTTGTGAACGTAAATGTGAATTATGTGGTCCTGTATGTGGTTGTGAACGAAACATATACATACCCTTCCTAAGGTGGCGCACTTTCTGCTAGATTATCCAATAGTTATACCAACGAGTGTGTGTGTGTATGTGTATGCGTGCGTGAGAGACAGACGAATAGTACAAGACAAAATAATAGGATGGTATTGACCAAAATGATAATTAAATTAAGAAATTAAGTAAATGAATGAAGAATGAAAGAAAACTAAATAAAATCTTCATGAAGAAAAAAATGTAAGGAAACGTAATTATGTGAATGAAGCATTAAAACTCAACATTTTCTTAAAGACAGTTTTCCTTAACGAGGAGGTAACTATCAACTAGTCTAATTTGCTTTGGCACGTCATTTCAGAGACCTAGTACGTGCGTATTTTGATGATTAATTTAACTTTTTTTAAATGGCCCTACTTTAAAAGGCAGTTTTATGCTACCTTCTTTTTAGTCTCTTTTATCATTTGCCTCGCTTTTCGACAGCCAGCTTAGTTGTCACTTTTTGCGGATTAATTAAATCTCAGCAACGGCTTCCAGCAGGCGGCTCCGTTGCCATGGCTACACGCTGCTTTTTTCCGGCAATCTCAAACTACTCGATTTACCTTTCCTTCCGTCCTAAGTAAAACGTATTTCACGGAATATGGTTTCTTCCTCAAGACACGGTTTGTGCGTAGGTTTTATCAGGAGCACTAATCAGTCTCAAAAAAAAACTGTCTTGGTCTGAAAGGTTCGAACTGTGATTCGAGCCGCACACAAAGACACCCTGATCCGATCGTCTCGTCGACAAGAGCATTGTTCCGAGTCGCTATGTGCAAGAATGACACAGCCATTATCCAGAACGAACAATACCGTAATTAGGACTGTTATCGTTACCCTCACACTTATACTAACATTCCATACACTACCACACATGTCGGGAGACCGGTCTGGAGCTTAGAACTTGTCACGGCTGGAGCAGTGTCCCGCTGGTGAGAGATACCTGGCGGTGAAAAAACCCAAATGGCGACGGTAATTCGGCGCCTGATCTCGCCATCCAGAAGGAGATGACCGCCTGCTCCAGAGGAAAGAACATCCACTACACTTACGGGACTAATGACCTCAGTAGTTGACGCGTCCGGAATTACTAAAAAGCAACCAACCAGTACTAGGGCTTGGCACCCCCTCGCCTCGTGAGTGGAAAGGGGCCCAGCATCACCACTGCGAACAACTGCCATCCGCTTCCCAAAGTCCGGGAGTGCACCTTACCTGCCCGGCACTGGTAGTGAACAACACATGGCGGCCAAGTTCAAACCAATTGGGTGTTCGCTACCCCAGCCTCACTCACCTATTCGAAGCCTACGACCAGCTGCACGGGCCCACGAGACGTGGGAAGGGGCGTTAGCGTTATAATATCTAAATACGTTTTCTTTCTTTCTTTTTTTTTTGTATCAGTGATACTCCTTCCTTACTCGATACAATGGTTAAGGTGTTCAATGTTAATTTAACGCGTACGAGGATAAAGCTGCTAGGGTAATAATATGCAACGTCTTTTACTTTCCGTCTATATTAATCAGATAATTCCAGTGAATAGTTGGAATTTGATATTATAGTTTTCCTCCATTATTATCTGGATTGGAATAGTGTACACAGACACCCCTTTCTCTTCTAAGTAGAGCATTACATTTGAATCATTACTTTCTTAACTTTTTAGATCCTTCACTTTTTCAGCTACAAAAGAGAACCAGAAGCTTCCAGTATGGACCCTCTGTCCGAGAATTATATTTTTTTTTCTTTTTCTAGCTCATTTAGAAAGATTTTAGCAGAAGTGGAATAAGAGGAAGATGCTAGGCATCAGAAATATCAGACATTTTACTCGTGATCAGAGTCAGTTTTCTTGTAGTTTCTTCAACATAATACCTCTGACTGTTTTTCAAAAAATAGCAAAACTCATTGTTCGTTCATATTCTTATTAGTAGTTATTCGTTCATTATTGTTATTCACCTAACAGATGAAGCTGGTTTTTATGGTATACCTACATTAAATTTTACCCTAGGTATACCTTTATTAAAATTAAACCTAGAATCCAAACTGAGAAAAAATACTACTCCACTAACGTTACTTAGTAGAAACATGTCATTTCTTAACGTGTGGAGTGCAAATAAAATGCGTAAAACCAATATAATAAACTATTTTTAAGAGTTTCATGTGACTAATGAAAGCAGAGAAAAGACAGACTAAAAAGAAATTCGTACACTTCAAAAACGAAATTTATTGTAAATGTAAAGTTGTTATTCCAGTTTTTTAAATATTTTTTCATATTGAAACATTTTTTAAATGTTTTGTTCATGTCAATACAAATGCTTAAATATTAAAACATAAAATTATATTCCTAATATTGATGTACAATTCGTTCTCCACAACGAAAAACTTACTGATTCGAAGACGTCGCGCCGCTATGTTCTTTACACCATGTTTGTCATCATTTTTTATGAAGAAACTCGGCGAAACTTACCTGAAAAAAATAAAAACCAAATTTTAGATCCGAAATAAATGTTGTATTAATTATAGCTACTGAATATTTAATAAAACTTATTGTTATTAAGAATTCGAACGTAATTTATACAAATTTATTACCTTCTCGAAGCATTTACAAAATTCTAAACATTGTGTAGATTCTTTTATCACAATTATCTCACAATAGAGCTTTTACAGAGAAGCATTCCACATTAGTCTATTATACACCCAATGTTATGTCAAAATAAAACTTCTTGCACCTCTTAAATAAGCTTACTTAGAACTATGGATCTACGCGCCAATAAAACATTATAATTTTCAGTGGAGTATCGTTGCCCTAATGTAAGAGTGTTTCCAATATTACTATTATATTCTTGATAACTTGAGTATTAATATGAAAACGGATGGATACAAACAAACTCAGATGAAGTAGGATTAAGGAGTGAGCACACGTGAAATAATCCTAAGAGATTTTGAAAATAATACACGAATGGAAGTTTCGAAGACAGTCTGTGTTATGGAAAATAATATGCCTGTCTTTCTGTGTCAGAAGTGTCAAAATATTTGGACATTTGAATTTGCTGCTGGCTCATAAACTCAAGTGCCGTTGAATCAGGAAAATACACACATTCGTAAAAACGTCTTAGGTCGACTTTTCAGGAATAAAACAATAAATCTTCAAAAACGGTACAGCGAATGGAGTTCTAGAAATCTTAACTTTATCAATGGTGAAGACATTATTGTTAAAATACTTTGGAATATATAGCACTGGAGAACAAATTGATATAATTTACGCAGAAACAAAAAAATGTTTTAAAAAACTAGTTAAAATTCTTACAACGGCTAATAAATTATCGAATGTTCAACAAATTAATTGCTAACATAATTTTAACATACGTAGAATAGGAGTCCAAAGAACGACAGCCCCATATCGGCGTGATTGCGTATGCCTTCGCCAACCGGAACAGAAAGGCGATCCCGCCGAAACACAAAAGTGTCTCTGAGACCGAAATTAATAGAGAAATGATTTTATTCAAGTATATAAAAAAATTAGTGATGACGATATTCTACGATAACTTTTCCCTTTGTTGGCACGTTGACTTTAAAATAGAAGAAACGACGATGAATGCAAATAGATCTAGTACGTGAAGTCGTAAAATGCTGCGGTTGAATCATTTCTCATTATCTTATTTATAAATATATAAAAAATGTTAGAAACTGAAAAACAGATCTCACACCATACAGAATTCTGTTCATCTTGCACCATGTAGAATTCTGTTCATGTCAGCATTCTTCAACTTCTTCTATTTCAATACACGGTTCTAAAGTTCATTCATTCTTGTGATTGTAAAACATATGTGTGTTTACTCGGCCCTAATTAAACGAAACACCTAAGTAAAAGGAGCAATTGTATTGTTTGAAAGAAAGTTCACAGAAAAAATTCCATTCCACGGTTTATAATCTTGCAACGACTTAGTTTCCAATATATCTGCTGATATTCGAAGATGGGAAAAGTTCCACAAAATGAAAAAAGTAAGTACTGACACAAAGCTCTTGCCTCACAGAATCTAAATCAAATTTAATTGCTTTATCATTTCTGCATTACCTACGTCCCGGGCAAATTGAATTACACATTTGTAGGTGAAACCTTTCTCCATTTCAATGGAAATCCTTTCAAACACTCGTTCAATTACTTAATAAAAACTCCCAGTTTGCAAACGAATGAAACACTCGGTAGGAGTGTAAGATGCTGCAGAATTGAGCTTTATTCGAATATTTACATGTCAGTGAATAAAATTTCTTATTTTAGGCAGTATCCAGAGAGGTGTTGCAATATCAATCATTTCTTACTCTAACTGAGAAGTATGAAGTAAGAAGATTATTAGACAAAATGTCAAATGGACCTTTAACTTTCTCGCCCTTACTTCAAAAGAAGGCAAAGCATTGTAATCGTACAGAGATGTTTCGACATTCACGTGTGCTAATTGCCATAAGTCCACGCGCTCCGAAGCTTCCCCATGTTACAGCGTCGGCCTTTGGATGCCCATCTCCCTCTAGGACTCCCGCTCCCAAAAGCAAAGAACATCAAACCGTGTCTCACGCACTTGACACCTGCGTTGCCGTGAAAACTAGGATTATCTTTGTCTCGCAAATTCCCCTTCGTTAATCCTTTGGGACTAACTGAAATTCTTCATCCACAGCGTCGGCTGCCAGCACATGTTCCCCCGGCAACCCATCCTCAACAGCAGCTAAACAATGACAACCTATTGGAACGATCAGATTATGTAGGTCATCAAAGTGCAAACTAGGCCAACCAATAGGCATCCACAACCCCATGTAACATTCTAAAAGTAGCTTAGGAGCCAATAGCACCACAGGGTGACACACAGGTGACCAAAAGGCACTCACACACAAGGGATGGTAACACAGGGAAGAGATGAGAAGAGGAGATGCTGTAGGACATTCATTGAAAGATGCAGAATGAAATCCATTCAGAGAAGCTATATTTATTTTAATCAAGCAAAGATGCATTTCTTTGACAAACTTCGAGATCTGTAACTATTTGAAACAAGAAGTCTATAAAGATTTTGCTACACCGGATGCCGTTCTCCCTGGAATCGGTGCGTTATTTAAAACTATTATCAAGCAAATAACCAGGCGAGCGGAATTTATTCCGTTCTGCGGAGAAAGCCAGAACGTCCGAAAGGCACTTGTTACAATGAGCAACCATGATGTACATTCCGACGCGGGTAGAGTGACGTATGACGGCTCTACCCAGCGAGAAAAACACACGCCTTCATCATCGGTACGAGAGCGAGGGCTTTCAATCCAACCATCGGCGCGTGCTGAGGACCCGGAACTGACCCAGACGCGAACCCGCGCCAGCCCTTCGACTTGCGACGCCGCCTCTCCGCTAGCGGCATCACCTGCCGTTCGCGATTTCAGCGAGAATCCAGGACGGCGACGAGCAATTCTCTACAGCGAGGGAACCCAAAATTTATCACCCTAGACCCTGTCCAGAATTAAGATACTGTAACGCTAGTGGACAAAAACGTTTATGGTGTAATTACAAAGTCATCAAATGTCCATGTAATAAAATAGTGTCATTTTGAATAAATGAGTATGCGCCATTCTAAATGACAACACTTAAACAATCAATTGGAAGTGTTTTCTTTATTAATAAGTTAAGAACCTACGCCTCATCCCTTTGAGATCTCTAGAGGTGAAGTAGGAGTCGGGTTGGTAGCGCGCTTGGCGTCCACATTTAAATAACTTTAGCGCGAGCCACCTGACATCCTCCACCATGTCGAACACTCACGTGTCTTGACACATTGTGCGATCCCGCTAGGTTCGGTGCGCACACGTCACCGGCGTATTCCGACGAGCGGGTTCATCACCATACGACGGATAATTTGCGACTGGACAACTCTGATTGCCGGGGATGGTAATGAAAAAAGGATATAAATCTTGTTCCGGTATATAGACGTCCTCTAACCCCTGTAGTCAGAAGCCATGTTTGGTGGGCTCTTGATAGTGGAAAATTGATAGACGGCAAAATGTCCGTCCATCCGTGGTTAAGGTAGCGCCTAATAAGTTTTGTCAAAATCCATATATTTCTTCAACTTTTGTGCAAATATTCTCCTTGAATAGAACAAAGGGCGCTTAAAAGAAGGGCGCATATTATATTTTCGTTGAAGTTCCTGAATTTTCGAAATCAAAAAACAGTTATAAATAATGCGAAAAAATATGTGATGTAGCAAAACTACTTTCTTGTATTTTTCGCCTTTCCTTAATATATTTTTGTATCCTTATTTTGTTTGGTTTTCACCGATTATCACCTATTATAAATCGTATTTGTAAGGTTTGTTTCAGAATCTTTGAGAATCACTCGCATGATTTATTTCAATTCTCGGGTAATGCTATGGTCTAAATTCCTTATCATCCCTTAAAATACAAACAAAATATTCAGATAAATTCAAACACTCATATTTCTGTCACCTAATTACATGCTACAATTCAAGATGCATGAATCTACATATTTAAAATTTCAAGGCTTGCGTAGATCATCCCGGAGATATGCATAGTTCATTCAGATAAGGAATAAGGTTTGTTCTCGCTAGCACTGCAATTTCTACCCTCAATAAATAAGCTTAAGAAGTACATAAACTGATCAACTTTTAAAGAGTATCTTAATTGACTATCCTTAAAAATAGGACACAGAAAACCGACATAACAATTCAGTAACCACAAGCACATTTTATGACGCGGTGATATTAATCGGAAAAAGAAACGGAATAAAAAAAGATATCTTCAGAACTCTTTCACACCTCGGTATTCGGGGAATCCATTAGAAACGAAAATACACGGAAGAGCTTCACTTCATCCGTGGGGAGGACGGAGGCAAAGAAAAGCTGCCAGCGAAGGCCACTCCTACTCGTCCGCGACGACTTGTTTATGTCCGGGGGCGCTCGTCGCCTCGCCGTCGGAGAAGACAAGCGGAGAACCGACACCTCGCGCGCCGCCCGCTCCCGCCCGCTCCCGCCCGTCAGGCGTCCACGCTCGACGGTCCGTGGCGGAGGCGGCGGAGGCGGCGGAGGCGGCGGAGGCGGCGGAGGCAGCGGAGGCAGCGGAGGCAGCGGAGGCAGCGGAGGCGGCAGTGGAGGCGGCAGTGGAGGCGGCAGTGGAGGCGGCAGTGGAGGCGGCAGTGGAGGCGGCAGTGGAGGCGGCAGTGGAGGCGGCAGTGGAGGCGGCGGCGGAGGCGGCGGGGGCGGCGGAGGCAGCGGAGGAGGCGGCGGGGGCGGCGGAGGCAGCGGAGGCGGCAGCGGAGGCGGCAGCGGAGGCGGCAGCGGAGGCGGCAGCGGAGGCGGCAGCGGAGGGGCAGCGGAGGCGGCAGCGGAGGCGGCAGCGGAGGCGGCAGCGGAGGCGGCAGCGGAGGCGGCAGTGGAGGCGACGGTGGCGGCGGAGGAGGAGGTGGGGGCGGCGGAGAGGTCGAGGAACGGGGACGGGAAAGGCATCGGGTGAAGAGAGTTGCAAGATCTAAGGTAATGACGTACCGCTCGGGCTACGAGGGGAGGCCGACGTCGTGGTGCAGATGACTTAGGTGAAACGAAGGAAAGCGACGGGAGAAGGCAGCGCGAACTCAACGAAGGATAGGAAGGAATGCAAAAGCCAATTGGGAGGGGTAAAACAATATTTTTAAAGAACTTGAGAAAACATATTTATGAAACATGACTGATATTATAATTAGAAAATAAATGGTTAATAAACAATTAAATTTTTTTCAATGTCTTAAGATAATTGAATCTCACAAACAGATAATTGACCATTATTATTATTATTATTATTATTATTATTATTATTATTATTATTATTATTATTATTATTATTATTATCCAAATAAGACGCCATTAATGGCAAGGGCATCCTGATTGTTGCAGAGAATGCTGAATGATGTGATATGGGGGGTGAGAGGGTTAGGCTGACGGTGGACGGGGGCAGGTGGGGTAGTGGGAGGTGATCATGACCATCCCAACAGTCGCTTTATGACCGAGGCAAACCACTGAAAACACCTCTCAGACCAAGACCATTATTGTGAAAATATTTTGCGTTTTTGGTATTTCGCTAAAAGGAATTAATAATGAATTAATTTTTGAAATTTCAGTTTTTGTCCTCGTGCATTGTTGATTTGTCTGTGTACTCTAGCTCTAATGAAGAAATTAAATATTTTGAAACGTTGGCATAATTAACTATATTGACCAATTCATCTATATTGACCAATTCCGTGAACTAATTTTATATTTCGCTAATAAATATCATCGTTTCAGCAATAGGATCCCATTCAATCACATTTTGATCCACTAAAGCAGCTGGTACAGCCAGTAGTAAATTCTGACAGCGACAATAATGTCAGGAAGTATTGGATATAATCTTGTGATAAAGTAGTGACGGCAATGGTGGGTGGGTGATGGTGGTGGTGAAGGCAGTGGGACAGGAGATACACCAAAGGAATCAGCTAAGTTAAGATAAAATATACGCCAATACATTAAATCATGTTTCGTTGAATATTTCAATTCGTAATTTCGCTGTTCAGGTTCCCTCACTTCATTAACATTTTATTTGTAAAGAGTGGAGAGAAGAACAAAGCGACAGCTTAATGTTCGGCGGCAGGAGATGGGGGGGCGGCGCTGGAAATGAGAACATGAAATATCATTGTGAATGTTTCATTGAATGTTTCAAAAGCCCTTCACTTCACTCGGGTGACAAATGAAGCATGAAGGCACTATCAGCTGACGTACTCGTTTGTACGGTTGAGATAGCTGTGATATTGTGAAAATGAGACTTCAGTGATAAATGTTTCATTGAATCTTGTAAAACGTTTCTTTTCCCACAACCAATTTAGTGCTGCGTGTGAATCCAATAAACAGTGTGTTGTATAGTAGTGAATATGAATGAATATGCTAATCAATGTTTATCACTTATTTTTTTAAATTTGTTCGTGTTTGTTGACTCCGTTGCTATACCACTAAATAGGGAAAAGTTTCCACGAAAATAATTTGAGTTTCTCTCACAAAGTTTGTCAAATTTTATGGAATATAACGTTATTTTATATTATTGTGGTTGATAAAATCGATTCATTCAACTTCCATGACGGACATTGTCAAGCTACACTGATCAAGGATCCTGCTCCGAACACAACCGAAATACGTCTTTTTCTGTAACAGCGCATTGCTTGAACACAAGGCAATAGCTTATCGCAGTATCAAACTACACTGTTCTTTTCTATTGTTTACGTAAATAGCATTCCTTTAAGCATGTGTTCTACACGGAAAATTTAAGCATCCGCACGACAGCTATAATTAAAGTTTAACGTGTTGCTGTCAATTAAAGTAGCCATATTGATGTTCCGCAATTGAACGATGATCTTGTTTCCTCATTCCACTCGCAAAGGACGGAAAGGAGCTACAAAACAATTATTCAGATCGTTTCAGTATTGATTCAGCGGAATTACGGTTCGTTGCACGGTACTTGGCATGGAAAGAGCGTAGTGCGAGAGAGACGTGGAATATTTCCCATAGCAATTCTCCTTCATCTGCTCGGTACAGTCAGCTCAAAATCTCGCAAGTCCATAAGGAACTCCGGCACAGAGGCACTGCAATTATATAACTTGTGGGCCTGAACCATCCAGTAAGCAGGCCAGTGACAGTGGCATTGGTAGTGATGGTGGCAGAGGCAGTGGCAATGGTAGTGGCAGTGGCGGAGGCAGTGGAGGTGGCAGTGGAGGTGGCAGTGGCAGTGGAGGTGGCAGTGGCAGTGGAGGTGGCAGTGGCAGTGGAGGTGGCAGTGGCAGTGGAGGTGGCAGTGGCAATGGGGGTGGCAGTGGCAATGACAGTGACAGTGACACTGGCATCTGCTAGAGGATGCCTCGTTCAGCAGCGACGCCGTCGGGCGCCAGGCCTTTCAATCATGTCACCCGATATGTTTTTTGGCTCGCGGCCAGCAGGCGGGGTGGAGGCGGCGGCGGCTCGCAAACGAGGAGGGAGCATCTGCTATTGGTTCCCGCGCGCGTCCAATCGCGTCAACGCGCCGCTCCGTCATGCAGAGCAAAAGTGGCCAAAGCGGGCCAAAGCCCTTGCGCGCCCTTTTGGGCAGTCACGCACGCGGGTCGCCCTTAGGTGGGGCACGCGCGTTTGTTCGGACTTCAGAAGCACTGCGAGGGTGAGAGTAGGCTTCGGGGCGGTGCGTGATATTCACGCCAATTCGACGGATAGGAGTGAAATTAAGATAACTTCGAATATTAAAAGTTTTCAGGAGGAACAGAACAAAATATTTTTAACAGTTTTTTTTAATTCCACCTTTCCCATTTAAAGTGATCGTTAGCACCACACATTTCGGAGCATTATCCATAATATAATTCAGGTCGATAATTATAAAATTAATTTGATTTAATCGATCTGGAGTTGCATCCGTTTTTACGCCAAATGGGAAATTGTTCAAGAATGAATTACATCAGCAGCTGTAACTAATGTTCGAATTGTGAATGATTATTTCTTTGAGTGTTATATTGTTGCAATTGTCACAAGTTTGAGCTTCCTGTAACTTTGTCATTTTCTTGTAATATGTGCACATGACGTGTCATGAGACAGAATTATGGAGATCTATTTTTCGATACATATCACTTTTTTTAATGGTAAAGTCAATTTTCAAATTCTCAAGGATATTAATTGCGATACAGTATACGTACACGCCTTCCGTAACAACAGATTTTTATGTTATAAGATGGTGGCAATAACAAAAGTATTAATATTCTTGTGAGGCAAACCATGGAAACTAACTTCACAGAACAAAGCATGTCGCTTCTCGGATACTTGTGTTTTTTCACAACTGACACGGTAGGTCTGAGAATGGACCCTGTTTCAGGGAACTGTCGCAGTTGTTTATAAATAAACCCAAGAGCAGAGTTTCGTCAGAACCTTTCTATTTGTGATACATTTGCGCCCTTCCATCTCGTGGGCGTGGTTCTGAGATTCATAAAAGACATAAGTCTCTCCCTGGCTTTACGTTTCAACGTCGTGTTATCGAAAACCCGTGGTGAGACAGACCAATCAGATGGGCAGCCTACGTGCTTCGGTCAAAAAAATACTATTTTATGGTAGTTGTTTGTGTCCCATTTTGAAATTAGGCATATAGATATAATAGTACAGAAATACACGAGTGTTTTTAAAATAATACTATAGGTATAAAGTGCACATTTGTATTTTAAAAATAAAAAGGTGGAATATGTACACTTGTATGAAGAGACAGTATTCATTTTTTTTCATGTGCTCCCATTTAACGATAACGGTCCCATTTAAAGTGATCGTTAGAATTTGCGTCCACTAACTCCAAGTAGAGCTCCTAGTAACTCCAAGTAGCTGATGAGTATCTAGAACTTCGTGAGACAGTAAAAATGTGTTAACATTTGTTTCTTGTATTATTCTAGTAAGGTCATTCATTTAATTCAATTCATATTTAAAACAAATATTTGACACTAGCGGGTAACTTTGCAGCATACAAAAGGTTGAAGGAGAAAATCCTCTACAAAAAGGGTGTCTAATGATTAACACTTAAAAACCGGTTTCTTGCCTATTGCCTAAACTCCGCCCCGCCTCCTTCGATCGGTCAATCGTCCCATCGTCCCATCGTCCCATCGTCCCATCGTCCCCTCGTCCCCTCGTCCCCTCGTCCCCTCGTCCCCTCGTCCCCTGGTCCCCTCGTCCCATCGTCCCCTCGTCCCCTCGTCCCATCGTCCCATCGTCCCCTCGTCCCCTCGTCCCATCGTCCCATCGTCCCCTCGTCCCCTCGTCCCCTCGTCCCATCGTCCCCTCGTCCCATCGTCCCATCGTCCCCTCGACCCATCGTCCCCTCGTCATCGTACCATCGTCCCCTCGTACCATCGTCCCCTCGCCTCGTCTCGCCTCGCCTCGCCTCCTCGTCGCACCTCCTCGTCTCGCCTCCTCGTCTCGCCTCACACCCTTGTCTCGCCTCCTCGCCCCGCCGCGCCTCACGACCCCACCCCGCCCCGTCCCACCCCACCCCGCCTCTACCCACCCCTCTCTACCCCACCCCGCCCTGTCCCCGTGCCGTGCCGTCGCGCCGATACCGCCTGCCCAGTCAGCAGCTGTTGCAGCAAATCGCCGTCGGGCGCCGCCGCGCCCCGCTCTGGCGCCGACCTCGCAGTTCTCGGGAACGGCCCCTACGGGAATCACTGCAAGGGAGGCTTTCGGCACTTCCCTTTAATCTCACTATTTTGCCCGAAGTAATGGCGGCTTGATATTTAGTTTCTACATTATTTTCCATTCCATACATAGTCGACCTACACCAACATGAAAATCAGTTTTTAGAGAACAGACAGAGAACACTTGTTTTCTCATCACCAATCCTCATTATCTATTTTAGTTATATTCTATTGGTTTCCAAAGGGTCTAATTAACGGAATGTTAATAATAAAGTAATTAAAAGTATCATTATTATCATTAAGCAGTGTGCTCGAAATGTATGTTCTTCGCTGTTAATTAGCGCCAAAAAATTGTTATAAATTATTAAATTCTCAGTATGGAGCAAAATTTGATTTAATTGGCAGCTTTGTGCAAACAGCCCACGGCAGAGGCACGGTGCCAAAAATGCCACACGCGAAATTCTGTTGAATTTTCCCTATTGGGAATAATTGGGAGAATGTTAATATCTTCGGCCTATGCAAATCTTAGAAGGTTCTGAACAATTCTGAACCTCTTTGTATACATACATGTACGGGCCCGTAGGTATATATCGCAATATCACCACCGCCCTACCACTCATGAATGCATTTCTGGCAACGGTGGATCCCACATAAGATATTTCGAGAAAGGATTAATACTAGTAGCAGGAAGAAAAAAGCAAAGATATTATTCAATTTCTCCAAAATGAAAAATATTGCACTCAAAATCTCTACGGCAGGGCGTATTACTGGCTCCATAATACCGTATAGTTGAGGGAATTCTGCATTTCAATATTGTGAACAATTTATAAGTTATAGCGGTGGTCTATTGTCGATGGGACACTGGTATATAGTGGTAAACACCACTTAGAAAAAATAGTACTCCAGCAGACAATAACATAAATCTTTGATAAATTTAACACACACACAGATTTAATTTGATTAATTTGGTCTGTTCTCACGAGCCGACTTCCTTGTGTGAACTATTTTAGAAGCAGCACCAGCTCAGACAATTGTCGTAAGCAAGTTATTTAGTCATAATCATAACTCTCCCCTAGAACAGTACGCAGTTGTATTACAGCCACTTCGCCAGCGCCGAATGGTTTATTCCCACCCACCCCGTCTCTTTCCTCAGCACTTGTGCACCCGCCCTCTGTTTCTCGTGCGGAGTCGGAAGCAGGCGCAGGCGCGGTCGTGAGCGTGGGCATGGGCGTGGGAAAGCGAGCAGGTCAAGCGAATGCAGTATTCATCACAAGAGAGCGCTCCCGCCGCCGGCCATTCTCTTTGGCTGAGCGACGCGCCGGGGCCGGGGCCGGGGCCGGGCCTAAGGTCCGAGCCGGGGGCCAGGAGCGGGGGCGAGCGGGATAGTTGGTAGAAGCGTCGACGGACAGCGCCGACCCAGAGGGGCGGGGCTAAGCGGTGGGGTCGGTGGAGGAGGCGGTGGGGCGGGGAGGGGAGAGGTGGGGAAGCGGGGTAAGAACAGTGGCAACTAGAGGGAGGTGGCAGGGATTTTCGGGGAAGGGGGCGACGGGGACGAGGCGTGAGCGCCAGGCGGCAGGTGGCGAGGGCTGTGGTAGCTCGGGGACATCAGAAGGAACGGCGTGGGCGGTAGGCGGCAACAAGGGTGGAATGTGGGGACTGCGGGGGCGGGGAAAGAGGTATAGACCGGCGGGGGATGCGGGGATGGTGTGAGCGGCGACAGCGGGGTCGGCAGGTGGTGAAGGCCGATGGTGGTGGCTCCAGGGACACTGATAACGGCAGTGGGAGCGGCAAGGGCAGTAGGGTGGCGGGGGCGGCGAGGGCGGCGGAGATCGCGAGGGCGGCGGAGGCAGCGGGGTGGCGGGAGGCGGGGGCGGCGGCTGCGGCGGTTGCGGCGGTTGCGGCGGTTGCGGTGGTTGCGGCGGGGCCGGCGGGGCCGGGGGGCCGGCGGGGGCGGCGGGGGCGGCGGGGGCGGCGGGGGCGGCGGGGGCGGCGGGGCAGCGGGGCGGCGGGGGCGGCGGGGCGGCGGGGCGGGGGCGGCGGGGGCGGCGGGGCGGGGGGGGGCGGGGGCGGCGGCGGGGCGGCGGGGGTGGCGGGGGCAGTGGGGGCGGCGGGGGCTCTAGGAGAGGCGCCCGGGGCGGTGTGGCCTAGCGGTGAAGGCAGCCACGCGTGCAACTGGGCGCGCCGTGCCGTGTCGTGCCGCTGCAGCGATCAAAGAGGACCGTCCGACGGTTGTGTCAGGAATTAAACAGCAAGGGGCAACGTTTTTGGGCGTTTGTTGGTATTGTAGTAGAACAATACATGTGAATGTGCGCTATTTTCCATGTTAATTCTGATTGCTAAAATCTTTTGAGAGGCAATAATTGTTGTATATTTTATGTGTACGATTTTAATTCCTGTAAATTTGAAATGTTATGCAGGCTACGAAATGTGAATATTCTGCCTTTCTGATTCTGTGTTTTGTCACTTTTTATGTTTCGAAGGCCATCAGAATGTATTATATTTCAATAGGAAAGAAATATATTTACTTTTTTATTCTGAGGAAAATAATGGTAAAATTATAGAGAATTGCGGCGCATTTGTATTTATAAAAGCAGTTAGGACTGCACTTTGAATAATTTTAAAGGAAACGTCAGTTGAAGAACGGAATTACGGAAAACTAATGTCTTATTGAGTCTATCGCTAATGAGCTCGATTACAAGGGATTTCACCAATACCAACATTTGGAAATGAGATCAAAGAAGTGTACTTCGTCCTTGCACCAAACGAGAACAACATTATCTCTCACATCAATCACATTAAAAATTCCAAATGTAAAATAATCTATCCTGAACAAGAAATTCCTCAGACATCAATTTCTTATTGCATAATTTGTATCACTGATATTCGAGGTTGCTTTGAACGCAACAATTGTATTTTCGAAAAAGGGCTCCATTTTCTCTTCTTTTATTTCTTCCCTTCCTTTTCTTCATTAAATTTTTCGGCTGACAACGATAAACCTACGACGATAGAATTCTGTAAGAGCGCGCAAACTGGATTTGTGCGTTGATGTTGACATTATACAAAAGCTTCTCCTTCCATTGGAAGATATTGGCACATCCAATCAGAGGATCATGGTAACGCCGAGACATGTGTTTGGGCAAAAGGCCATCAGCACAGGTGACTCTAAATAAACTTTAGAAACGTCTAGGAAGGTAGAAGAGTCGAAAATTATAGTATTTTGCCAATGAACATCTAGTAGGAAATTTCATACAACAGAGCCACACATGTAAATTGTCACTAATTGTTCGGCTGGTTCACGAAATCTTCTTGAAAGCGTCGGCACGAAATCTGCCGCCCAGAAGAATTTGCAATCGGCCTCCCAGTAGGAATTCTGGAGCAAATGTAACTTTGTTATATGAAACTTCCCACAAAGTGTTTATTTGCAAAACGTTATCATTTTCACTCTCTATGGTCTTAGGTGGTTCAGGGTATCACCTAGTGTTACTGCAGTGCCTCTGATCGGGAGGTCCAGGGTAAGAGTCCCGACGGTGGCAAGATTTTCCACACTTGCTAGAGAGCTGAGTCGAATTCAGCCGCTGTCAAGAGGAGCATTCTAACGGCCGGCTGCTCTCATCAGTAGTGTTCCGTGGTTTATCCGATCAACACCAGGCGAGTGCCGGAGCAGTACCCTAACAAACTTACAACGCGCGATCTTTCCTGGAAGATATCTGGTTGGGGAAAATCCCGCAAGTTCATCGTCTTAATGACAAAGCGAAAAATAATGAATCGTAAACTTGTCATTTAAAATTTCAAATAATTAACCCCTTTCCTGTTTCACCTCACACTTGAGCGAGTCAAAATCTGTAAACTAATAACAACTAATTATACACGTTACTCCAAGTTAACGCTCCTACTGTACAAATTTATAATTTTTTTGTGAATTTGCGAAGTCGCCCGTGTAGAGGAAACCGATATATCATACTGATTTGTGAACCTGGCTCTCAATGTTCTTCTCCTATAATTGGGGGTTCATTACCTGCTAATACATACACACAAATTTTAACAATTTCATCAATATGAGCAGCAATTATTTATTGACAAACACTAGATTTCGAAATGCTACACAGCGAATTCTGCACTCCGCCGTATACACTGCACATGCCATACCAGCTTACTATAGTAACAAAACATAACATGACACATAAAATTTACCCTTTAAATACGACAACATATTTTGAAGAAAACAAATTCAATAACACTCAGTCATTCATACATAATTAAACTGAATTCATTCACGCGAGTGCACTGGTTTTTAAAATTAAAAACATTAACTCTAATGGCCATTACTAATAATTACTTAGTTGGTTGCAATCTTGGCCTTGATATAAGATAGTTGTAAAATTGCGTCACCTCCATGGTTTAACATGAAAAACTACAGATTTCACTACTGCCACGATGTCAGCACTATCAGATCGCGAACCCACTTGCCTATATGCATTGTTGTACACCTCCTTCCTCACCGCGCAGTTTAAAACAAAGGACAGCTCTTCTCTTCTGTCAAATTCATTTTTATATTAAAATTTTAGATGTCTTCTGGTTTCCATAATTTCTTCATAGTAATACTTTCTAGTTAAACTTCAAATAGTAAATTTAATTTTCCTTCCCCTACTACAAATTCCTAAAATTTTATTGTCTAAACGTTTGGGCAATCGCTCATTTTTTATATCCTTCACATGTCTTTTCCAAACATACGAACAATCATTAATTTAATAAAAGATTTTTATTATTTTATAATAACTCACAGTTCGAATGACTGTGTATCCTTCCTAAACGGTTCTTTGTATATTTATTTATTTATTCTTCCCAGGTCTGCTACCAGCATAGTTTCTAGGATTTTTTATAAACACTTGCTACAACATAAATAAACACTTGGTATTCCACCCTTGCACCTTCGTCTGTATGTCTCTTTATTAAATACGCTAGTTTTTAGTTACCTAATTGCACTTTTTTAGTAATCATTGTGACACGTCAGAATGAATGGACCGTCACACATAGAACAAGTCAAGAAGTTTTCAGCATCTCCAATATTTTGCAAAAGAATAAAGATAAATTATCTTCCTCACAATAATATTACATTTAAATTCACTTTTGATCAACACACTCAGACATTTTGAGAATATTCCTAGTTTGCCTCGAAACCACAAAAAAGACTGGTCTTAATAGGTTGCCTCTAGAACTCCCAACCAGGCGATGACAGACCTGAACCCACATAATTAACAGCGGTCACAAATGCCCCACCGCCGGAAGTTTATGGATATTAAAAACTCCCTCATTATGAAGCCAAATTACTCATATCTTGGAAATCACACCATCTTCACTTGACTCCTGGATCAGCCTTCAATTCATTCAACACAGAATACAATAATGTTTAAAATATTTTCGAACTTCGCGTCAATAATTGCCCTGATATTAACTGATGTCATTTAACTTATAACGTCGAATATAGAGAAACGTAAATAAGGCTCAAGACAATACAAGAGATTGTGGAGCTTTATACAGAAGAAAATTTCGCGAACCGTAGTCTACATTTTTACTGGAAGTCTGAATAAACACGCTGTGGGCTGAGTAAAAAGACGACACGTCAGCATACCATACAATACAGGCGGCCTTGTGGCGGAGTAGAATTTGAGCGGAAAAGATGAGGGCGTAGACGCGAGAACGAAGAGGAGAGATCGTGGCCTACAAGTATCGTCGTAGCGCAGGGATGAAGTCCAAGGTCCACAAGGAAGAGCTTACGCAGGCGAAGCAAGGGTCGTCGCAATGTTCGGACTAAACGCAGAGCCCTTCCGAAATCCAAAAGAAAACAATGTCAGTGTTTTCTTTTGGATTTCTCGCAGCCTGAGCGCTCTGTAGCTCACTGCCTGACTCACTCTCTCGCCCCTTTGAACTCTCGCTTCACCCTGGCGAAGCTGGCAAATGTCTGGGTCATAAACACCGGCATACCAACGAAGAAGGGTCAAGGACTAACCACAGCAAGGATTTTTCCTTGTCTTTGTTTAGGTAAGGTGTTTTTGTTTTATCATTCAGAACTTTCATTGTTTTCAAGCTTTCTGCATTCTTAGTGATTACTTTGTCTTTCAACGCTCGCAGGTTTTTTTTTTACAAAACAACTCGAAACCGTCATCATGCGCACATTGTGGAACTTCCAGTGTAACTTTAAAGCCAACTCCTTTCCATAAACAGGTTGCAATCTTCTTTCATCGTCTCTTAATTCAAATATGAGTTACGCAATCGGAGAAAAGAAGTGATCGTTAATCCTATTTATTAAATTTATAAACATATTCTTTCAATTGTATTGCAATTGTGTTGACCCCAGACTACGAAAAATTACAGGTCATTGGCGATCTTCAGGTACCTTAATGGGTTGGATATGCGACTGTTGGCCAGTGGGCTGCCATGACTCGATACGCTTCGCCCTTGCTGCCGGCATCACTGCGTGCCCGACCCAGCAAAACAGTATGTTACAATATGCATCGCCAACTACAATACTGCTGGTATTAGATCAAGAGGTTACAACTGCTTGGTACTGACGCCAATGCTATACTATGCCGACGTACTTCTATGGCTGCTATGTCTCAACTTACGTAATATTGAGTAACATGTATCTGTACACGTAAGCTTCCGCGGCTCGAGTTCACGGCTTCTTGGCTGTCCGGGTGACGCCGCGGCGTTGGCTGAGAGGCCGACGTTTCGCCTGTCATATCACAGGCTTCTTAAGGGTAGTTTTGGTCACTGCCCTGAAGAAGCCTGCAAGATGACGGGCAAAACGTGAGCCTCTCAGCCAATGACGCGGCGTCACTCGACAGCCAAGAAGTCATAACATATGTATCATCAGAAAACCGTCGTGAAGAAAGAGTTCTTATGAAACATTCTTTACCTAATTTAAATTTCCTTTCGTGATGTCAATAGTGTCCCACTGCGAAGGTCTGTCCCTCTGACCTTCCTATGTATTGACTGTCCTAGTTTGAGAGAAGGTATTGTTCTCCAGCTCTACGAGAACGACACAGATATTTTTCTCTTCCCTTGGCATGAGACCAACTCTAGTAGCACTTTTTGCTTTTATAGTTTTGTTTACATTTGAAGTTGTTTTCCTTTTTAGGAAGAGACAGAATTTCTCTTCTGGTTCTCAAGATATGCATAATAAGATATTAATCATATCACATTATATTATATATTTTACTAACAATTTTGTTCACAACCACACATCAAAGTAATATTGGAATGACTGCAATCTGAGGCGAGTTTCATATTCCCGAAAGTAGTAATGTGTAATTTTCTAATTGAAGTTAAAAGCTAAATATTACAAACTCAAGTTTTTGAATATCCTAATTAGTAACGTGCGAGGCAAATTGTGCAACAAATCCTTCCTACAGAGAACTCTAAAAAATATTTTAGACTTTCTCAAATGCCTGTGACATAGCTAGACTTTCAAACATACAGTAGCCATTTCTTGCAACAAGTAGAATATGATAATAGCAAAATGATTCATTTTTATTCGTTTGATTGTACATATATTCAACTTTTGACTTCCTACTCCACCCTGCCCTGCATCAATTTGGGTTGACTGATTGCTATGTCTTCGCACGTCAACTTCAATGATCATTAGTAGTGTCCCTGTAGCGCATGCTATATCTTGATACGTTGCAGTGTTCCTCCCTTGCTGGAACCAATATGTCGGCATGTGGGGTTTTCCTCTTCAGGTATCTCTTCGCAGGGGAGCACCGCCCTAGCCGGAGCAAGCTGTAGCCTTATGACATCTCGCGAAGAAGGGATAAGGACGAAAAATCTCGTGCGCATTCCTTGGTTCGTTTTTTTAAAATACTGCGTCAGCATTCAGAAATCTCCTCCCGACAGTGCTTGAATTCATCCCAGCTATAAAACCAGTGACATTTCACCCCTAATGGGCGTTTGTTTATTTGTTTGTTTGGTTGTTTGGTTGGTTGGTTGTTAGTGATTCCGAACGCGTCAACTACTGAGGACATTAACCCCGTAAGCTTAGTGCACGTTTTTTCCCTAGGGAGGGGGCGGCAATCTTCCCCGCTGGATGGAAAAATCCGGCGCCGACCTACCGTCGGCTAGCGGGGTTTTCCCCAACCAATTATCTCCTACCAGCGGGACATCGCCCCAGTCAGGACAAGCTCTAAGCTCCCGACCGCCCGCCCGGTCGTCATGTGTGGTAGTGTAGTGTATGTTAGTATAAGTGTGTGTAAGGGGAGAGGATAGGTCACGGAAGGAAAAGGAAATACCCGCGCAGTGCGTGGCCAGTTTATAGAGTACCTATCCCACGGCATTCGCCTGGTGTTGATCAGAGAAACCACGGAAAACTACCAATCAGAGCAGCCGGCTTCTAGAATTCTTCTCCAGACAGCGACTGAATTCGACCTAGCTAGTGACTATTCCATGTAGTATCCAAAATCTTGTCCTGTCGAGACTCAAACCTAGGACCTCCCGGTCAGAGGCACTGCAATTCCATCAGTAGCCGCCAACGCCCTCAACGGGATGCGAACCCTGGCCACCCTGGCAGCGACGCTGCACTGGCCGCGAGGACGAGCCACCGCAGCCTGTGCTTCATTTCGACATCACAAGCCTCCCCTGACCAGGTGCCCAAACACGCTCCGGGTGGCGAGACAAAGGCGCAGCGGCGGGCGGGCGGGGGCGCGCGCGTCCGTCGCAGCCGGCCCTCCGCCGCCCACTCCGCCCAGTCGGCGCACGAGCTGCTATCTGTCGGGGACACGTGTAACCACGCGCCCGCCAGCGAGCACACAGCCGCCGGCAGGCGCAGGAGGGACACGGGCTGGCCGGCGCCACGCTTGAGGGAAATCGCAGGAGAGAATCGATGAACACGAGTTGTGAATGCACGAATAGACGCTTTCCTGAATCAAAACAGACAGGTCAAATAATTTCAGGCTTCGAATAAATGATTTGGACGTCTGTGAAAATAGATGTGGCTGAAATCATTAGGGATCTGTCGGGAGGAAAGTCATGAGAGAGGAATCTCGCGAGACACACATTTGACATCATGGAAATACAAAGTGGATTACACTGCTATCCTAAATGGTTTCAATACTTTGGAACTTTACGGTGGAATTTTTTATTGATAAATAATTCCAGTAACGTGTTTAAGTTGTGAGACACCCAAAGCATCTACAAAGCTGCAAAATGATTCAAGTTCACAAAATGGCCCAAATTATGTCGTAAATATTGACTAAACAAAGCGTTAGAGTAAGAAACAGACTACACATAGGGACTACATTTATCCATTTCTTTTCAAGGATCCGACAAAACGAGTCCTGTACTGAGAAGTTGCCGAATTCCGTGGCAGAATTAAAATATTTTCTATTTACTGTGTAAGGGTAGTAAGGCAAGAGTGTAAAATAAATGAAACTTTCGATTTCGACATGAAAACGCAAGTGTTTCCGCCTATTCTCATACTGTGCGTACCAACTTAATAATCATACTAAGTGCGTAACTGCTTACGATACAGCTAACGTCATGCGATGGCAAGATTCCAAGGTTGAAGCAGATAGCTATTCAGGTCTTTCGTTATGGAACTGCAAGTTTTTTCATACGTAAAGAATTTACATACTACACTTTTTTATTGCAGTAATGGTGAAGACTGTTTTTGTTTGTTGTAGAACTTCACGAGTGTATTTTAGTGTAGTTTTTGTGCAGTGTTTGTGTGTGTGTGTGTGTGTGTGCTACATTTTGGAAAACCATTTTGTTTGACTTTGGTCAGTAGCATTGACGCTGCTGCAGGCCACTAGTTGGACCATAATATTGCTTCCGGCGTTTGGCAGGCGACCAAGGCGCGACCCCCGTAGTGTGAGCAGGTGCTTTTTGACAGTGAAGCCAGCCCGAAGGAACCACGCCCCACGGAACTCGACGAGGGAAGGGAGGGGAGAGGAAGGGGTGGAAGGAGAGGGGAAAAAGATGGGGAGAAGAATGGAAGGAAAGGGAAGGCGGCAGGGAAGGGAGGGGAGGGTGGGGAGGGGTGGGAGGGGAGGGGGAATGGAGGGGATGGGCGAAGGGGAGTGGAAGGAAGGTAGGGGAGGTTAAAAATGGGGGGATAGAGATGGAGTGGAATGGCGGGTGGGGCGGGAAGCGGAAGAGATGGTAACGGGGAGCGGAAAGGACTGTAGGGGAGAGTAGACGGGGAGGAGGAGATTTATTCGACGCGGCGCGGGGCAGCTTCCGCTGGATGAGTTGAGCGCGCAACTCCGCTCCATTCCTCAGTCACTCGTTGTTCCTCGACAGGCCTCGTGGGGGGGGGGGGGACCTGGAAATGGTTACGAGAGGGGGCAGAGGGAGGGGAGAGCGAGACTGGACTGAGGTTTAACGCTATGTGCGGGTAGGAGCTTCCCCAGCAGCGGACGCGGCTGAGGATGTTAATTTTATGGGGAATGCATTCCTAGGGGAGGCAGGGGCAAAAGCTCTCCCACATCTGGTAACTTTACTTGCGACGTAATGCAGACAAAGAAGTGCAATTGGTGTCACTGGAAAACACTTAAAACAAAACAAAGCCTACTCAAAGAAATACGTGGGTAGACAATTGAAATAACTGAATTTAGTTCATTACAAGATGTTCATGAGTTCATTACATTTTTCATTACATGAAAACCGCACATTCGAATGGGAATTTTGTTAGAAAACCCATAATTTTCAGTGCCAGCATTGTACCTGTTCAGATGTGATATGTCCATAAAATCATTAAAAATAACAACTCAATATTCTAAAAAACAAGTTTTCAAATCTAGATGAATGCCTAAATAAAGACGCTAATGAGACAATACGACGAGATTTGAGATTGAGACGCCAAAGACCCAGCACAACACTTCAAATCACGGTTTCAAGGGCGAACATAAGTTGAATCAGAAGATGAATCACGAAATGCTGTTGGGGATTTCCACTCGAGTACTCTCCCAAGTGGCGATGACTAACACTAGAAGAGCAGCGAATCACTGACATACGTCAGGCATTGTAAGCAGGTGGCGTGAAGAATATTACTTCTAGGAAATGTGAAAGAGCATTTAATGTGATAATAAAAAGAAAAGGGATAACACCATGTTAGTGAGTTGTTGAAAGCCACACGAGCTTTAACCAAAGATGCCCAACCAATAAAACGATTAAGGCAGTAATATTTAAAATAAATAATATTTTTTAATAAAAAAATGACGAAAGAAAAGATTTAGGGAACAATCACTGCAACAAGTAAAAACCAAAAAGAATTGGTGAATGTTCAAGAATATTCAGGAATAAATAACAAATGAACGCTTTTAGAAATACTTGCAAATAAGGTTTCAAGGCGAAATATGCAAATTTTGTGCATTTTTCCATTTTCCACGATTTCAATTTTTTAAATTCTGTATCACTGAGACCTGCATACCCGACAAACGAAATGTCTGCAACATACCTCGTGTTTCAAATTTGACTTGCTGTAATAGATAAAAATGATAATATTAATTGGAATGATATAATTCATGTGTGTCACTCGTATAACTACTCTTTTCGATTGTTTCTTCTTTCTCATTAAGGCTATCGATGTATTTTGGGTATCCCAACTAACTGAATAAAGCTAAAACATTGCATGGGAATAAACAATTGTCGCATTCAGGCGTTAATATTGATTGTTATTCCCATCCGCATATTTTCATCTCCCTTAGTATGTCTCAACGATTCTGTGGTTCTCATCTGAAGACAATTAGTGAAATTCCTCTCTCCCATTTACCTTTCGACACGATTTCAGAGCGATGCAGGAAAGTAAGCGCAATATGATGGAGGAGAGAGAACGCGTTCTGGTAGACCCTTGAGAGGCGCGGAGGGGGGGAGGAGCGGGTCGGGGCAAACAGCGCGGTCGGCGACAGACAATCGCTTGCTAACGAGCGGTCGCGAGCCGCGGGCGGAGGCGGTGGCGGTGGCGGGGGCGGGGGCGGGGGCGGGGGCGGGGGCGGGGCCTCTCAGACAGGCAATCAGTGGCGGCGGCGGCCGGTGGCGCACCGTCGGAGGAGGAAGGGCGCAAAGGAAGCGGAGAGAGCAGACGGGCAGGCGGGTCGGAGAGGGGGAGGAGAATGGTGCTTGTTGGGGTCGTGGTGGTGGGAGTGGGGGTCGTGGTGGCTGCTCGGTGAAGGGAGAGGAAAGTGTAGGCAGGGAGGTAAAGAGCCTGTTACATTGGATGTGATCGTGCGACAAGGGTTGCGACCGGGGTGTGCGTGCGTATGGGCATGCGACTGAGAAGTGCGACTAGGCCGTAGGAATGAGGAGCGCGACTGGAGTCTGCAACTGGGGCGTGCGTATGGGCGAGCAACTAGAGCGAGCGACTAGTGCTTGCGACTAGTACTTGCGACTAGAGCTTGCGACTAGAGCTTGCGACTAGAGCTTGCGACTAGTGCTTGCGACTAGTGCTTGCGACTAGTGCTTGCGACTAGTGCTTGCGACTAGTGCTTGCGACTACAGCGTACGTATGGGCGTGCGGCTAGCGCGAGTGAATAGTGTGTGCCATAGAGGTAGTAAGAAGAACGGTGTGTGCGGCCGAAACGTGTTACTAACGTTAGAGAATCGACAGGAGAGTGTTAGAAGGGGAATGCAACTAGAATGGGCAAACAGCTGACAACCGCGATTGGCGGCGGGTAATGAGGGCGGCGAGAGTACCAAAGGCGGAGAGCATCCAGGACTGAGAGAAGCAGACGGGGCAGTCGCGACTGACAGAGAATCTCTGTGATGACGAGGGAATAGAGGTCACAAAGGAAAAGCAAGAAATATCTAAACACAAGGCGAGTGCGAAAAAAACATGTAAAAATTGTATTGGCAAAGAGAGCTTATGGCGTGGTGCTTTAATAAACAAAACTCAAAATGGAGTGGATTAATGTCTCCCTCGTTTTCCAAAAATAATTTGTGCGGTATCGATTCAAAAGCTACTGAACTGACTCGCGACAAATGACTAATTCTGTTTGTTCGAAGATATTTCGTAGAAAGGTGATTTTGAACGTAAAAAGCATGCCTCGAATATCTTCCCGTGTAATGAATTAATAATGTGAGAGATGAAAAAATGTAAAAACGCCATTCGTTAATGAAAACGTGAAAGGGTGCTCGCAAATCATTGAAGGCTATCGATTATAATGAGAGTTCTCTGAAAGAGAGAAATTGAGGTAGATAAAAGCGAATAAACATTAGGTTGAGAAAGTGGAGGCGAAGTTCAACGCCTTGTTATTGCGGGGCCAAAAGCAAAGAGTCTTTGTCAACGGCGGCGGCAAAGGAAATGAGGATGATCGCAAGCAAAGAAGGCACTTGCAGAGCCGATTGGGAAGTAGGGCAAGCCAAACGCTCTGGCGGAAGCAAAGGAAGAAAATTAATACGATCGTGATGAAGAGAATAGGGAGGGGAGAGGAAAAGAGAAATGATTGACGAGTATGAAGCAGAGAGTGGATAGGTAAAACGAAAGGAAAGAAAACAAACAAAAAGGGGGAAGAGAGGGAAGGAGGAGACGAGATAAAAATAGAAGGCAACCAAAAGAGGGAAAGTGAAGGTCAGGAAAGAGGAAACTGGGGAAAGGTGTGTAGGATAGTTGAGGACGAGGCGGGAACAGCGGAGTCGCGGGTGCAGTAATGAGGAAGGAGGAGCAATGAAGTCGAGAGAGGAAGCAAAGGAGCCATTGAACGGATGGATACAAGGTACAGACACAGGGGACAGGAGATCGTGAAGGCAAGGATAAAGCACTGACATACGGAAGGAAAGGCAGAAGTGATGCGGGAGAGAAAAGAAGATGGAATAAGGATGCATTAGCTTTGCAGCTAATATCGGTGGTGAAGAGATTAAATCGGATCAGCTAGGAATGGACGTTAGCGGTGTTTGAAAGGAAGGGGACTTCAAATGCGGAGGCGAGATCCGATTTGATACCAAGAGAGATGAGAATGATGAGGAGGAGTAAAAGCAGAAGCAGCGCAGGCAAAGACAAAGGGTGCTGGGAGAGGGCGGTCCTAAGCATAGGACGGTGGAGACAAAGCGAAGGAGGCGGAAAGAGCAGTGAATGGCGGGTGGTGGGTAGAAAGGGCAATCATAAAGGTCGGATACGGGGTTGGAAGCCGGCGGAGTCTGAGGCAGAGGCAGAGATGGTGTAAGAGGCGGGGCCGGAGCGTAGCATCCGGGAGGAGAAAAGCGAAATGGAGGCGAGGGCAGATGCCAGATGCGTGTGAGAGGCGGATACAGAGATGACAGACGTGGTGGGAAAAGGGGTAACAAAGGAGGGTGTAGGAAGGAAAAGTGAGGACGATATGCGGTTGCAGGGCCGGAAGCAGAAACAGTCTGTCTAGGGTTGGGGGTTGTAATGGGTTGTAAAGGTAATCAAGGAGGGGAACGAGCACAGATGAAAGTGAGATGGGGGCGTGAGTGGGGCGTGTGGGGGCGAGGCGGGATGGGAGTGGGGCAGGGGCGGGGTGGGCGCGAGAGGGGTGGTGGGAGGGCGAGTGGGTTGGGGGTCGGGAGAAGAGCAGGCCGGGGGAGGGGCGGGGGTGTTGGGTGTGTGAGAGGCGGGGCGGAGACGCGACGTGTGGATGACGAGGCGGACGAGGCGGGGTTGCGGGGCCGCGGGGCGAGGGTGGAACTGTGCGGGGGAAGGGCAGGGCAAACCAGGGGAAGCGAGGCAGGGCAGGCCGGGGGAAGGGCGGGGCGGGGGTGGGGTGAAGAGGGCGCGAGGGGGGGCTGGGCGAGCGTGGAAGAGGGTGCTGGGCGGGTGAGGGGGCGGAGCCGCGGGGGCGGGGCCGCCACCGCAGCCGAGGCGCATCGCTTCGTGCTAAGCGAGGCAGTCTGCGGCGCGACAGCCCGTGAAGCCATCGCCGCCTAATGGAAATCGGCCTCCGATTGCCGCCCTCCCGAGGAGACTCATCATCGTTCCAGACAGCGGAGCTCAAATTTGATTGGAGCACCCAGGCTGTTTGACGTTTCCAGATCCATTGCAGTCTGCAATTAATACTCTCCCCTGAGAGACTGTGTTCTGATACGTTCAAATTGTTTGTGCACATATCGGGAACTAGAGTAAACTGGCATCAAGATGGCAAAGTATGTGAAATGCTAGATGTAAATAAAACTAGAACAAATGAATAGAAGGAACATTTAAATCACAATAGAGAAAAGTTTTCAATGCAAGTTTATTATACACTTAGAAGGATGTTGCTGGGACGAGGGATCCAATTTTAAATGCTGAAATTTCTTTCTCAATTAGCTAATTTTAAATCTTTAAATAAAGCCATATTTAAAAAAAAATATGTTTAGTTCTGTCACGAAATATCAAGCCTCAATTTAGTAGCCATTTCCATACTTTTTATGAACACTCCCAAATTTTGTAAACAATTTGACTTATCCTTAGTTAGCTGTGAGAACATTCTGTTTCAATACGAAAGAAACATTTATTAAAGCTCTCCATTCACACTTAGATAATACAGTTTATTCGTCCCATTCTCGATTGATTGATTTTTTCTTGTTTCCAAGCTCGACAACTGTTATAGTTATTATTCCATTACGTGTAGTGCATGTTTATGGTTAAGTGGCATGGATGGTGATATCCAGTGTCGACATACATGTTGTGAGTTTTTCCAACCAGGTATCTCCACCAGCCAGATATCTCCGTTCTCGGGAAACGCTTTAAGCTGCCTACTGATCCTCCAAAATGTGTTGTAGTCTAGTGCATGTAAGTTTGTGTTCAAGTAAGGGGTGGAGATACAGCAAGGAAGAGGAAGGAAAGATGGTGCGTGGTCCGTAGCCCATTTCTTAGGATGCAGCTCCGGCTTTCGCTGGACCGGTACGCCGTACAGACCAGAGCAACCAACCGCTAGAATCCTCCTTCAGGCAGCGGCTGAATTTGACCTAGCTATGTAGTCGAAAATCGTGGCGTCGTCTGAACTCAAACCCTAGAACCTGTCAGAGATAGTGCAGTGACATCAGTTGATACCCTGAGCCACCTACGCGGGCTCCGTTCTCGAACTATCATTGACCATTGGCTTACGAATTTAGTGCAGAACTAGAGTGTTTAAAGTTGGTGAGGCCTTTCATGGTTCTAATTGTTAAGTGTTTAGTGAAAACATTCCTCACACATGCATGCAGAATAGGAAGGAACATCACATGAATAATGCCGGTTATATCGCCTAACATTTATTTTCCCATAAGGGTTTATCGTAGTAATGCACAAACCATAGATTCATAACAGCCTACATTCTCTAAGAACTTTAAATGAAAAATGAGTAATCCCCGAGGAACACGTAATATGCATTCTTATTTAGTTTCTTCCATTTTTCAAATTTTACAGATATTTTTCGTACTATAACATTACATTCTAAACAGAATACACTGATATTTCACATCATAAACTCTAATTATTATTACAGTTAAAATCGAAGTTATTGAAATGAAATTGAAAAACAATCCATCTACATGTAACCCCAAGCAGTACCGTTATGATGTAATTGTCACAAAAATAACATATCAAACGCGTATACATGAAACATGAATATATTAGAAAAACTATATAAAGAGATAACTGATGATTTGTAGTTGATGCGAGATAAAAAATAATTAATATAAAGAGATCGCAAACGAGAATCACAATACGATAATCTGATGGTGACAGAATCTGCCTAAAATTAATTGTTAAATGGATTACACTCTTTTCCATATCATATCATCTATCGGTCCCTGTTTAGAACCTGCCACTTTGCTCTAAAGGTTCCCCATTACATAAAATTACTTAGATTGTTGGCGTTCTTATAACTGAACAGTGCTCCCCCAAAAGAGAAGCTAATAAAATTATTAATTTGGGGAAGACCTGCTTGAGAAAACCCGTTACGAATATTCAAAACTCATATGATAAAAGATGAAAAGTAATGTTATCCTCTATCAAGAGCAATTAGTTTCGATTGAAAAAAAACGTTAAAACGAGAATTACATTTGAAACAAATATAATTCTCGTTATTAAACAAACTGCTCGTTTTTCGGTTTACTTCAGGTATTTTTGAAAAACTATAATAATATCTTTTAAATATGCATTTATACTAATTGTATACACATGCCCAATTTCTTTAAAAGAGAACGCATAAAGATACTTTTAGTAATTATCACGACATGAAGGAATGCATTTTCAATACACTCTTCACACATATATGGAAAACACGTTCTTCAAAATTATACAATTCACAAATTGGTGCATTACACTGCCGAAAACATTTTTTAAAGCGCAACGGCACCCAACGATGAAACACATCAAACAAAACTATGTTAACTTGTTTACTGAGCAGGAAAACGTGAACTCTGAATATTTCATATGCACGAAGTTGAAGCAACAACTGTGTGAAATTAGATTTGAAACTCTAAAAGCGATGTTTTGAATTCGTAAAGTTCTTCTTTGTAGTTCCGAGCAAGTTCCTGTAAATTTCTACGTTTTGAATTCGCGATACGAAGTTTCATCCGGCAAACGGTTTGGAATATATAATGAAGTATAGTGCTCAAAGTGTTTGAATATAATTACAGGAATGTTTTAACCCAGAAGATAACGCACCTTGAAGAGGCAAATTTCAGGAACACGAATTTTCTAAACATTAACCCGATTAAAGTAGTTTACAAACTCTTCAAATTAGGCCCCTCATACGAAAAAATCAAACAAATATTCTTACTGGAAGAATATTTCGTTTAATACATGCACTGATTGTCAACCATATTATTATCACATATAAGAATGAATACGAGATTACTAGAACAAACTAGTAATGCATCAACATCACATACTTTCTCTCACTGTAATGGCTCCGAAATATTATACTATTACATGAACTACATGAAGTGTTTCCAACTAGCAATATTTTTTTCTCGGCGCAGAGACTCGAACTCGGGGTCCATCATGATAATTCATCGTGCGCTCCACCGATACACTGCGTTCTCGCTCCATCGTACTCACATGGGCAGTCGCTTAAAAATATATTGTTTCTTCTTTTTCATTTTCTTCTTCTTCATTTTCTTCTTCTTCTTCATTTTCTTCTTCTTCTTCATTTTCTTCTTCTTCTTCATTTTCTTCTTCTTCTTCATTTTCTTCTTCTTCTTCATTTTCTTCTTCTTCTTCATTTTCTTCTTCTTCTTCATTTTCTTCTTCTTCTTCATTTTCTTCTTCTTCTTCATTTTCTTCTTCTTCTTCGTTTTCTTCTTCTTCATTTTCTTCTTCTTCATTTTCTTCTTCTTCATTTTCTTCTTCTTCATTTTCTTCTTCTTCATTTTCTTCTTCTTCATTTTCTCTTCTTCTTCATTTTCTTCTTCTTCATTTTCTCTTCTTCTTCATTTTCTTCTTCTTCATTTTCTCTTCTTCTTCATTTTCTTCTTCTTCATTTTCTTCTTCTTCTTCATTTTCTCTTCTTCTTCATTTTCTTCTTCTTCTTCATTTTCTCTTCTTCTTCATTTTCTCTTCTTCTTCATTTTCTTCTTCTTCATTTTCTTCTTCTTCTTCTTCTTCATTTTCTTCTTCTTCTTCTTCTTGTTCGCGAATGGATCGCTTAGAACCACGCGGAATTAACGCTTTTTGGCGTACTTGATAGCCCAATCCACATGTTTCTTTTGATTTTCTTTTCCACCTAGAAACTCTGCAAATTTGTAATATTTCTAATTATATCACTGTCTTTAAATTTGGAGATCCCAATTATTTAATGTCGTTTATTGTCCCTCCTATTACTTCCAACACGCTAATTTCAAAACTTCAGAGAATTCAAATAAATGAGATCAGTCCCATTTTTAAGCCTCCCATGTTCTATCCCTGGAAATAATTGAAGAAAAAATTAGAAGCTGTTTCGGAGAAACTGTTATTTTTTTAAATTTGCATTCATCAGTAGAAATTACACGAAAACTACCCGTGTTTTCAAGAAATTATACTTAGGCAAAGTACCCCCCAACATTAAGAGATCCGTTTCAAACACCGAAGGTCTCGAGATTCTTGAAATTGGTTGACAAATAGCAATTTTGAGGAAAATCGACTAAATGCTTTTGACGCCAGCGTTGACAACAGACGGGCAGACTGCCCGCCAATCTGAGGAACAGACAAATGTTTTACCGTGAATCGATTTTTGGAATACGAAGGACCCCCCAACACAAGAATTCTGACTTCACGTGAAAACGGAAGAAATTTATTTCAGATAGAGACAAGGTTTATTCACTTCTTCGTTATCAGCAACCGGCAATTAGAGTTTTTCTGACGAAAATTCGCCATTTTATGGAGCACCATTGTAATGGTTACTCTCCCTAGAAAGTAAGACAGAGAAAGTTAAATGGTTTTAAATAAATTGTATTGTAATGTTATTTTAAAATTGTAGATCTGTCTCCAAAAAACGATTTCACAAGTCTGATATTTTAAAAGTTTATAGGAATTATTATTTGTATAAGCTATTATACATTACGTCAAAAGTAATTCACGGAACTATTATTTTTTCTCTTCAACATAATTGTAGTGTATTGCTTCAACACAGTTCGCATTGAATAACATTTCGTTTTAACAGGATCTAACAATTATTACTACCTCCCTTAATGATTGTCTATTCACTGTATGGTGTACTTTATACTAATTTCCTAGATTCACACAGAAATGTGGAAAAGGAATTGTGAGCAAGGACGACCGAGTGCAATCTGCCAAACTAAACATTACGATAATTATGTTTACAGTAATAATGGCTAAGCGACAATGCAATTACTGGATACTACATTTCATAAATATGTTAATAAAACATCCCGACATTTACCATATCATGGGTAAAAACTAAGGTTTTTAAGATACGAGTATTAAACAATAAACAAAAATGAGAAAATTAAAAACTATTAAGTTTTTAAATTTATTGTAGCTATATTTCTTAAATGTTTAAGTAGTGCTTCAATCCTTAAAACACAATAAATCAATTTTCAGGTAGAATTAATTATGCACGACATTTATCAATGTTAGTATCATTGATCATTAAATCCTAAAGTTTAAAGCACTTTGTTCAAAGAAAAACTATAGTTTAAACAATGATGTATTTATTGTAATATATTTTAGAAACTATATTTTAACTTTTTTACTGACATGCAGCAACGAAAATTGTCCTGGCAAGTATCATTGAGTATTGGAGCAACGAAAATTGGCTGATCTTCAAGCGACACACTGAATACTGAAGGTTCTTTCCCTCGTATGACGTCAGCTCTGCGTAGGCTATGACACAGTGAGTACGATAATACTTGTACAGTCGCAACATATGGTATGAGAATTTTGAAATAAATACAATCAAATACTTGCATTTTTCAGACAAAATGAAAACTGTCTCATTGCTTTTAGTCTTTTCCCAAGTTGTTTCGTATCTAACGAGTCCATAGATGCCTCTCAATACATCAATATACCTATTTCTGAATAGTTTTCTTTCAATTTCTGGACGCACTGGAAATTAAAAAAAAAGACTAGTGCCGTGGCAAAAATGCTGATGAATAAAACAATGAAAAATGACTTCTTAAAAGTAACACGCACAATGCTCAAGTTCAAGAAGTAACTGGTAGTGCTGAAACAACACGTACTTTTTCCTACGCATTTTCAAACAAAAATTATTCAAAAAATACTCAAAGATTCGAAAAATTGTACATGAATTTATTTCAAAATCTATCTTTAAGCAACATATTTCAATTAAGGGAAAAAACCTTAGTCTTTAATATTCTAGTTGTAGGAAGTCCCCGAAAAAACGTGAGCATTTCAATTTTCAAAACATTAGGATTTTCAATGAAGATTAGACCCGCGCCAATCTCTTAAACGTCCTTCACACTATCCAACCACAAAATTTAATAAAAAACGATGGAGCCATTTCTTTAAAGTCTGAAAATGTCCCAGGGGTTTCATGTAAAGTACCCCCTAATATTAAAATATCAGTTTCAAATGCAAGGGGCCGGGACATCAGCCATATCGATAGAATAATAAGTTTGGAGAAAATCGTCTGAACCATTTAGCCGCTAGCGTTGTTCACAGACGAAGAGGCAGACGTTTTGTCGTCATTCGATTTTTTGGTATCAAGGACCCACAAAACTTGGATTAGAGGAAACATGGATTACACGTGTTACAGGATTTTTTTCTCAACTTAGCAACTGGATTTATCGGCTTTTTCGTTACCAGGCCCCTGTAATAAAAGTTTTTCCAGCGAAAATTCACCAGCATATTTCATTAGCAGCATTATATTACTTTCTTTCTACTCCACAGAGAGAAAGTAAAATATGCTCAAATAACACCGCAATAAATTGAATATTGTACCTACGTAAAATAGTCCTCACGAATATTACATTAACAGTGTATCTTATGGAGAAAAACATATCTTTACAAACCAAAGAGTATCAAAAACGTTCATGTTGCATAACGCTACACGTAAAATATTCGTAGCAAAAATTCAGTAGAGCGCGTCCTCTTCCTTAAAATCTTGCTCTTGCATGACGTCACCAATATTGTAAGCTGTGACTCTCTGTGTACGAAAAGATTTGAAATAGCACAACCCAATATCTGAATTTTCCAGCCAAAACTGAAACTCTTTTATTGTTTTAATGTGTTTCCTAAATTTCTGGGTATATAACACAGCCGTAGACTCCTCTTACGAGGCTGAAGGCTGCATACGTTTCTTTATATTTCTGGACGCAGAAATTAATAACATTTACGAGGCCTTCATAATAAAAAGCAACGGTGGATAAAACTACACAAAATGTTGTTTTTTTCAAAAAGCAGCATGGACATTGCTTTTTAACAACAAACAAAATACATAACTTGAGAAAAACTTAATTTTTTCAATCTTCTAGAATTCCGCAATAACCTAGAGCTATTCTAAAATGCAAAATGTGAATAGGAAATATTTACAGGCAAGCATTCTCTTCTTTGGAGCCTTGCTCTCGCAGAATGTATGTTGTGGCATAAGCCGGGACGCCCCAAGTATGACGATTCAGAGGGTAAGCGCAATGTAAGAAACTACGAATTAACATAATTATTTGAATTTTTCAGTCAAGATCGAAACTACTTTGTTATTTTTCGAGTTTCTGGAGATCTAAACAACCTTAGATAACTCTCACAAGAACGGCGGTATCATATTTTCCTAACAATTTACCTGTATATTCAAAATTAGTAATATAAATGTTTTGTGAGTTCCTACGTAACTAGCAAAAACATAGACTTCTCTCAGAACCCCAAAAGCTGCATAGTTTTCTTTAAATTTCTATTCACGTTGATTATTATTATAGAAATAACTATAAAACGAGCACAAGAATATAATCTTCACAACACTTGATATTTCGCCAATCAGTCAATCAAACATGGCAGGGAGGGACATGAAGCTGGAAGGAGCGTGAAGCTGGAAGGAGCGTGAAGCTGGAATGAGCGTGAAGCGGGCAGGAGCGTGAAGCGGGCAGGAGCGTGAAGCGGGCAGGAGCGTGAAGCGGGCAGGAGCGTGAAGCGGGCAGGAGCGTGAAGCGGGCAGGAGCGTGAAGCGGGCAGGAGCGTGAAGCGGGCAGGAGCGTGAAGCGGGCAGGAGCGTGAAGCGGGCAGGAGCGTGAAGCGGGCAGGAGCGTGAAGCGGGCAGGAGCGTGAAGCGGGCAGGAGCGTGAAGCGGGCAGGAGCGTGAAGCGGGCAGGAGCGTGAAGCGGGCAGGAGCGTGAAGCGGGCAGGAGCGTGAAGCGGGCAGGAGCGTGAAGCGGGCAGGAGCGTGAAGCGGGCAGGAGCGTGAAGCGGGCAGGAGCGTGAAGCGGGCAGGAGCGTGAAGCGGGCAGGAGCGTGAAGCGGGCAGGAGCGTGAAGCGGGCAGGAGCGTGAAGCGGGCAGGAGCGTGAAGCGGGCAGGAGCGTGAAGCGGGCAGGAGCGTGAAGCGGGCAGGAGCGTGAAGCGGGCAGGAGCGTGAAGCGGGCAGGAGCGTGAAGCGGGCAGGAGCGTGAAGCGGGCAGGAGCGTGAAGCGGGCAGGAGCGTGAAGCGGGCAGGAGCGTGAAGCGGGCAGGAGCGTGAAGCGGGCAGGAGCGTGAAGCGGGGAGGAGCTTGAAGCGGGGAGGAGCGTGAAGCGGGGAGGAGCGTGAAGCGGGCAGGAGCGTGAAGCGGGGAGGAGCGTGAAGCGGGGAGGAGCGTGAAGCGGGGAGGAGCGTGAAGCGGGGAGGAGCGTGAAGCGGGGAGGAGCGTGAAGCGGGGAGGAGCGTGAAGCGGGGAGGAGCGTGAAGCTGGGAGGAGCGTGAAGCGGGGAGGAGCGTGAAGCGGGGAGGAGCGTGAAGCGGGGAGGAGCGTGAAGCGGGGAGGAGCGTGAAGCGGGGAGGAGCGTGAAGCGGGGAGGGGCGTGAAGCGGGGAGGAACTGAATCGGGGAGGAGCTGAAGCGGAGAAGGAGCGTGAAGCGGGTTGCAGCGTGAAGCAGGGTGCAGCGTACAGGATGGAGCGAGTCGTGGAGAGGCGCGGAGCATGAAACTGGATGGAGCGTGGAGCGTGGCTAAGCGGGAAGCGGTCCGAACCCGAGCAAAGCGTGGCCGAGCGTCGAGATACGTAGCCGGACCGCGCGGCGCAACCGCACCGAAGCGCAGCGAGGGAGACAGCCGTTGCGTCAACACGCCCCCATAGCCCCGCGCGCTCTGTCGACGGGGCAGACTGCGCGGCCGATCGCCCGCCTGCGCCTGCCGTTCCGCGCCAGGCCCGCATCGCCCTCCACAGCCGCGGCGCGGACTCCGTTGTGCCGCCGCCCTCACGACCGTCGGCGCCCACTGGAAGTGCGCAGCGGGCCCCTCTGCCCAGGGTTGCTAGATGTGTTTAGAGAAATTCCGCCACGTTCGTTTTAGTTTCCTCCGAAAATCTTCTGAACTGGTTTTAAATTTCCCGCCTAAATCCGCTAAACGTAAAATAAATTATTTTTCCATATTTAAATGTATTACTTTTTTCTATTAAAACAATTATATGATTGGGAAATATAGTGGCTTTATTGAAACTGCAATTCAATTTTTAGATAATATAGAATGCATTACTTGGGTGAAAATTTGCAAAATAATAACAATTGATTTAGGGTATTATATAATTTACTATATAAGTATTATATTATTTATTCTTGCTAGTAACATGGATTTAGAAATTTTAAAAATATACATCTGTGCAAAATACCTTATTAATAAAGGTTAACGAAAACTGATGCTTTACTAATTTTAGTGTTTTACTAACTGAATTAATTTTCGCCGTTTATTCCGCTGTCCGCGAAACTATTTTTTTTTCCGCCGTACGAGTTTAAAATCCGCTGAAAACGGCGGGAATTCCGCCGATATGGCAACACTGCCTCTGCCGCGTATCTCGACGACCCACGCACGCGTCGCCTGAGCAGATCGAGTGCAGACCTCTCCCAGTTACATCGTGATCTGCGGTTCGGTGTGCGTCACCAACAATTATTGGGTCTAATCCCTTATCGGAAACAAAGAACGAACTAGTCGCAAACGCAGAGAACGAAAGACGGGAACAAACTAGGACAGTGTAATAAGCAGTTTAATTAATGTGTAGTTTGAATAGTTGTTGCCTTTAATTTCAAAACACACTAAAACCTTACCATACAATCATACTGTTCAGAAACCACCTTCATTTTGGCGTTAAAGTAAGTTTGAAATTATGCGTTGCACAGATTCCAATGACACACATTGTAGCTGTACACATCCAAAGTGTCCTCTCGTTCGTGTGTTTAAGCTCTAATTGATGTGGCTAAGCCGCAGATACTCTCGAACGTGTTTATACAGTCGGAGACTACTCTCTCGATTAACTGGGCCAAACGTTAACTGGTGGATACCAGTGACAATATTCAACGCGCAACTTAATTACAGTAAGACGTATCGTTGTTGTGTTTTATTTCCTGAAAAATCATAGACATTAAATAAAATGGAGTTCATGACACGCAGGCTATGTATGACTTGTTGTAACTGTTAACTCTAGCAAACTGTAAATATACCATAAAAAAGTTAAACAAGAGCTAGTTAAATTAAATAGAAAATAAAACATAAATTACTGTCTTTCTATAATTCAGAAAAGTAATAATTTACATGCAGATGAGAAGAACTTTCGTTACTAAATAAAGGAACAAAATCTAATGACGTCAATGAGCTTGATACGCAACGTAGAAAGTCCTGTTTGAAAACATTTTAAGCTGTAGTCAGTCAGCACATATTACCTTCAAATACTTTACGCAAACATGCAAGCTGAAGTTCAGCAGCGAATTCGCATTTTACATTCAGTTCTATATAAAAATTTTAAAGGCTCTTCGCACGACGAAATGCTACCATTAGATGCCCTCCCCATGAATGTTAGGCAATTCGAGTCTGAATATTTAAAAATTAAGAGACAAAAAGAAATATTTCGTAAATATATTATAAAATCTTCATATAGTTTCTTTTAAAATTAACAATAATTACAACAAAACATTCGTCTGCATGCATATACGAGTTTCTGAATTTGTAATATACCAGTTGAATGGAATACACGTTGGTATAGAATAAATCATACAATCTTTAGTTGTCTTACTTCTAGGGCATGTAGAATAATAATTCAAAGATAACCAATTTTTGCAAATTAATTGTTAGGAAATCTCATAAGAGTTACAGACGGAACGACTGGGGTCTTTTTTTCTTGCTTCGATCCCGAGATGTCCATTCCGTCGCCCCCTTCAAGACTGTGAGCCGACTTTTCTGTTGCGGTTAGAATCTTCTCCCAGACGCGTTGTTATTTTCACCACTGTGTCAGATCGGCAGCAGTCGAAGGCAACACGAATGCTCAGAAGGCACACAAGCTGATTGGCTATGGAATGGCTGAGTGTTATGAGAGCGTCGTTCGTAAACTGTACGGTAAAGAGTGTCCGTACGTGACCCACATTACCATGAAATCTCTTGAACTTCATTTCTAGAATTTAAAAAAAAATAAAAACAGAACAATAAAATCAAAGAAATCAATATTGTGTTGTCTTTCCTAAAACAAAGATCGTTCTCCGAGGCCTTCTGAACCAGCCAGGATGAGTTGCGTGGGTGCACGATGTCAGATGTGTGTAACTGCGACAAATAAGATTCCTCACGCTAAGTCCTTCGACAAAGTGATATCCTTCGTCATTACAATATGCTCCAGAAGTTTCTCAATTCATTCCCAACCATTTTGTAGCTATTTAAGCTGCCCAAACACGGCAAATTATCAATTCATGTACGCGCCACTCTAAATAACAGCTTGCCATGCGATTACCTACGAAAACAGATTTGCTCTTGTATTTAAATAAGAAATTTTATTAAAAATATTAAAAACTGACAATACAATGTCTTCCAATTTTTATTTGTATGCAAATACTAAACCTGTATTGCTCGTTTACGTGCTTGTGCATGATGATTATCTCCGTAATAGACACGGCCTAATAATAAAAAGAAAACCACAAAGTTCTGTAGTTTCTGATACCTTTTTGCCGTTTATTCAGAACCTGAACATGTAGTCTAATCTTTCGATCTTACAATGGGTTAATTTATTATTGTGAAGAGTAAATGTAGAAAAGCGAAAATCAAAATCAATATTAAGAAATCCAGTTGCTTTCTTCTGAGTTATTTTAAATAAAATAGTCAGCAACTACTCGAGCTTTAAACTATTTAAAAAATAGGAAGTATTTATGAATAACCACGTTTTCTTCATAAATGTTTAACATTACGGCGGTCAGCGGGTTATATTTCTATCTTTTGGAACCGGTATTAAACAGGTAGAAATTGTAGTTGGCAGCACTGACGGTGGAAAGAATGTATGAGATTCGTTTCTTACACGGCTTTCAGTTTCTTCAAAACTCAGTCAGCGCTTTAACGTAACCATTTTCTTTTTTGTTGATAATTAAGATCGCATCAACATCTAGGTCATTAGCGACCACTATTGGATTTTACGTTATGGTTACTGTGAATATGACGTGATATGGCGATGATAGGGAGTGAAAGGACGAACACAAGTACAACCATGCCGAGGCGGGACTCGAACCTGCGATCCTTCGGAATCGGTCCCGCGATCCTTCGGTTGTCACTGCCTTAACGTTCTCGACTCCGGCCATCGGGATCATTTTATCATTTTATCCTTGCATTATCACTTGACCATTTTTTCCTTGCATTGTCCATGATTTGGAAAAGGAGAAGTACCACACATTATGGAAAAATCCTTTCTGCGGCGCCACAACCTAATTCAAGACTTCGGGGTACTGGCATTACTGTCGGAGTGTCTCTAGACATAAGGATGGACCACTAGAGGTGGAGCAACGACATAACTGCTAGGCAAAGACCGAATGCGAGGATCACGATGAGTTAAAGTTCACGCGTAGCCAATGAAACATTCTCTAAGGTTTTTCTTAGGTAGTTATACAAAATATACAAATTGTAAAGGAGCAAAAGCAAGAAGAAATAAAAAGTCAAAAATATAATGATCTGCGTTATTTTTGTTCATCCTAACAAAATGTAGAAGTGCAGAATGTCATTTACACTCGTAGAAGGCATAATTATGAGTAATCATTACATAGTAAAACAATTCTTCGACAGAAATTTAGCCATTACGAAGCCGTCAATTTCTAGAAATCAAACTCATCGCGTCTCTTAATCTTTATACTGTGAGGACCTCCCAATACAATTGAACAGTTACACGAACATTACGGGTTTGAGAATGAATACGAGTATTACAAATTTCTAGGGCAGTTATAGCGATCGAAAACGATATTGTTTTGACAAAAGTGATGTATTTGGAATTTTGATATAACGAAGTTAAACATACAGTGCATGCCTTTGATATTCGGCCACTTCGCACGCACATGTGCTCCGCAGATACATGAAGTCGCCTTACATGCGCCAGAACGTGGCGTGCAGCACACTTGAGCATAACAAGTTGTTTAGGAATCGGGAGTAAATGTCACTTGTGTATCGCCGTAACATGGCATGTTAAGTAGCGAAAAGAGATCATTTTTACTCCCTCTATACCTTACATTATTTTCGTATTTATTCTGAGACACCTATTTATGCAAGAAACAAGTGTTAGCCTGACAAAGCAATGAGATGGAGGTTTAGTAAAAGTTTTCTTCGACAAGGACTTTTACATTTTCCAGGGGCGTTGAAGCGTCACGTTTTGCGAAAATATACTAGAAACCTCGTATTAATAACTTAATTACTTTGGATGCCACGCTTATAATGCTATTAAGTAATTTATTACGTTGGAGGCTACTTTGTCTAGCGGCCTGGGCGCTGGCTAACCCCTTTCGGGTAGCGGGCTTAACATTACGGACGATAGGGTGGAATTCATGAAAAATGAGTTCCCGGTGTGTATTGTTTGAGTACTCCAGTTTCCGCTGCCTTTCATTATACATTTCCTCAATTAGAATTATCAGCTACATCTCTGATTCGTCGAAGTACACGTATTGCGTTGGTGCTGAAATCATAAATATCAATGTAGATTTGATTAATAATAAAAATTATTATTTTTCGTTGCAAGTGTTGGCACCACGTCCCCTTCACGTTGTGTGAAGGCCTCCTAAAGCGAGAGGCGGAAGGGCCGATCGCGGACGGAGCAGGCGCCGCAGTTCCGAGAACCCGCTCGCGTGGGCGGGCTGGCGCCATTCGCCCCTAATGACGATGTTCCCCGCTTTATTGGCCAGGCCCTTCGCGGCGGCGCTTCTCGGAATACTGCACGGCCCTCGCGCCCCATCCGTCACCGTCCCTCCCCCCTCCACAAGCAATCCCCCATCCCACTGCTCTGCCCCGCCCCTCTCCGCACCGTCCCAGCCCCGCCCTGCCCCTCTCCGCTCCGCCCCTCTCTGCTCCGCCCCGCAGCGCCCCGCGATGCCGGGCCCCGCCCCGCCTCGCCCCAATCCGCTCCGCCCCACCCCACCCCACCCCATCCCGCTCCGCCCCACGCCCCACGCCCCACACCCCACACCCCACCCTCCACCCCCCACCCCCCACACCCCACACCCCACACCCCACACCCCCACACACCACACACCACAACCCTGCCCCGTCCCGCCCCGCCCCGCCCCGCCTCGCCCCGCCCCGCCGCTGCCTCTCTCCGTTCACTCGCAGGTCCTGCGCGCAGCTTCGATTTCCTCCGCCGGCCTCCTCCCTTGGGCGATCCGTGGCGCGACTGCCGGCGCGGCCACCTTGCGTATGCAGGGCGGGACGGCATTCTCCCATCAATCCGATGAGGCACATGTCTCGCCGTATTGGTTTTCATCGGTACAGTCGTCTTCTGCTCCAGGCACCGCCTCAACCCTTCAAATTACATCCTGTATCGGCGTCCACCTACCTAAGCAATTGCGTTTCCCCCTCGACTCCTTTTCCTTCTCGCTTGCAGAGATTCCTCTCTGAGTGGAACACTGTAAGTATGCCTTTTCCCTTGGATAATCTGTGTTACTACTGCAAGTACACTCATCTTGCATATTTGCTACACAATTATGATATTCTCTAATCTTCCACAACCCAAAAAAATACTATCTTACTACGAAAATGTATAATGAGCAGAAATTTGAATTGTTCCTTTTACGTTTTCGTTTCACAACTCACTGATCACACCCACATTTAAGTCATAATGTAACTTCGATTTGATTTCTCTTGAATCATAATACTGACATTTAAATTTGCATTTACAACCTTATTTTTTCTGAACACGCTGTTTAAACAGTCTTGATTTCATTATTATAAAAATATATTCAAAAAAACAACTCTTTCAAAAATATACATACATGTTAACAAAATTAATGAAAGAATTAATTTATTAATGTTCCATCAACATAAATTATTTTGCTAAAACAAATGCCGCTGTGATAGCGTTCAAAATGTTTATCTTTGAAAAATGTTTTAAACAAAGATAACGCTTTAAAATGCTAATTATTTTGTAAGTGGAAACATGGAAATCCTTGAGAAAATATTCGAAAGAACACACACACACACCAACCAACGGACGGGTATGTACACAATGTGATCAATAGTATCCCGACATGTGGCTGAAGATGATTTACCCGTCCATCGGTAATGCTGGAATTCAATAGGATGTTGACCTACCCTTAGCCGTAATGACAGCTACCACTTTCGTAGGCACAGTTTCAATCAGGTGCTGGAAAGTTTCTTGGGGAATGCCAGCCCTTTCTTCACGGTGTGCTGCACTGACGAGAGGTATCGAGGTAGGGCGGTGAGCCCGGCGTTCCAGAACTTCCCAAAGGTGTTCGAGAGGATTCAAGTGAAATGACTCTTTGCAACACCGTCCATTACAGGGATATTGTTGTCTTGTAGCCACTCCGCCACAGGCCGTGCAGTATGAAGAGGTGCTCGATCGTGTTGAAAGATGCATTCGCCATCCCCGAATTACTCTTCAACAGTAGGAAACAGGAAGGTGTTTAAAACATCAAAGTACGCCTGTGCCGTGATAACGCCACACAAAACAAGGGGTGAAAGCCCCTCCATGAAGAACACGACCACACCATAACACAATTTTGCACGTGTCCGGATATTTTCGATCATATGGTGTATGTTTCTACGCTCCTCTTTTGTTGATTCGCAAGAGTTTCACTTAAAAACATGAAGAAACACCTGGTTCTATTCTTTACTGCTGATTCTCGCAATTTCTATATGTGATGGTTACATATTTATAAACTTCGTTCCGCAACAGTGTATGCTTCCGTAGGCGCCCGCGACGGTGGGTATTTCCAATAATTTCAGGTGCCACTGCTTTCCACTTACACCACATCGCTGCCCATACACCTCCCGCTTTTGAACTGTCAAAAAAAACGCTTAAAAGATCCAACAGAAGGAACATATTGTTCGTAAGTACTGGACGCCTAATAAATCTGCAAACGTTTACCAACTCTGCTTCTATGAATAGTTTGTACGGTATTTTAGAACTACAGATTAATAATTAATCTGAAGTTAGCTATATTTATTATAACTAACACCTTCCCAAAGGTTTCGCCAATCTTCTAATCAAGAGTTGATGCACTCTTAAGAAATTCATTATTTTCATTTCGTAATAGTGATGTTTCACTCGCACCCTCCAAACCCACGATTCCCGAATCCATCCATCACTACGAATCTGCGGATTCCATCCACTGCTACCACCCTTCTCGTGCACCCTTCCCCAGTGATAATGATATTCCACCGCTGCTTCCATCGTGTCGCTTCTTCTCAGTTGTCTCTCGGTGTAGTCGTTACGCGCGTAAGTCCCCGAAGGCGCGTTCACAGGATCGAGGTTGTTAGAGAAGCTGCAGTCATCCTGATTATTCCTTGCGATGTTCTAGAGATGGCAACTATGCATCGGCCTTTTGAACCTGTGTTTAACCTCCATTATATTTGTCTGTTTGTCACACATTTTTTAATACACTACAACAAATTGACAAAAATTGAGTTCCTTTTTACTCAGTAAAACCCTTTTTACAATTAGAACATTATTACTATTGACTTTTTTCTCCTACATATCTTTTCAATACTTGGTGACAGATGGGTGAGGGTTATACGGTATATATATGATCGTACCATAGATACGTAGATATATGGTCGTATGACCTAGCAACATCCACGTAATTTCTCATTATCCCGTCCTCAAATAAATACTGGTATGTCGAAATATTTTATGTATTCTGCATTCTTATGTAGCACTAAATATATTGCAAACCACGATACGCCTACTAAAAAAATTTGGCATTTTAGCTCTGTTTGAGTGCACAAAAAAACGTGTGCTTCAAACATTTCACAGTTCGATTTTGGTCATTCGTGAAGACGTTGTGATACTCTCGTATCACGATTCTAATATCTGACACTAAGAGGACACAAAGTAATATTGGACAACGCTTTGCATCAGAGTATGTGGTTTAACAATTAGTGAATCAGCGTCTTTCTAAAAAATTCGGCTAGAAAATATTTTGTAATATCATAATTCCTCGTTTCAGCAAAATAGCAGTAAAGAAGATATACATTCACGTCGACAAATTTGCCCTATTTTCAGACATTTTATTTGAGAACACATAGAACAACGAAAAAGTAGGGTGCTAGCATGTATGCTCCAAAACAGCAATTTACGTGGAAAAGTTCATTTTTGGCCGACCATATTTATATAATACCATATTTATTAAAACGAAGGTGTGTTCTGGGCACATCATGTAACTTAACAAATTAAGCAATAAGATGTTTATTATTACATTCCAAACGTTTTATCGGCGTCATCTCGTTGTTTCATATCATACATACTAAAGTTTTCAAGTACGAATTAAACTAGTGCGTTTTCATATTACAATTCATATACATACATTTAATTACATAAAATTTATTGATCACCTTGTATTAATTTAATTTTGATACTCACGTTTTTCATTATGCTGCAGCAAAAACCATTCTAAAAATACGCAAAGTAGTTTGAGAACCCTGGAATATCTTTAACTCGAAAGTTCAAACATTCGTCTACGACTCCAATTATCGGATAACCACAAATGCCTTCACGAGGGCCGTAGGGAAAATTGCATCTCTCTGATACTAGGAATTTGGTGCAACCCAATAGCCGAAGTCGGGCACTCCTTTCTTCTTTCTAATCATACTCCCCTTCTTTCCTCTTCTTCGTTCTCAGCAATTTCGCCTTCATCGCCCCCTTCCGACCTTACAACGCCGTTCCCTCCACCGTCAGCAACGAACACGTACACCGTTCCTGCACAGTCCTACGTAATCTCTTCTGACAGCATCTATTATAGTCGAACCTCCCCTTCCGACAACGCGGGGCCTGACATCCCCTGCCATCTTCTCTTTACCGACGGCAAAAACCATCTGGAAGAGCAGCTCGTTTCCTTGAATCGCAGAATATACCTATGGGTACGGATCACTAGTGTTCACAAACAATAGGATTTATTTTTATTTTGTCGATGATTCGAGGACTGAGGAATTCTAATTCAGTATTTATATACCCTTCACCTATTTTCAGCACAAAATGCAAGTTATTTCGCATTTCTAATTCTCTCAATGTGTTTCCATCCCAGGCTCGCTGCAACCCAAACCACACTCTCGTTTCAGCCTCTGGTAGCTGCCGCGCGCCCCCTCGCAGTCGGCCAATTAGCGTCGGAGCTGACCGCGCATCCCGCCTCAATTCACCCTCACCTCCCCCAACGAGCTCCCTGTACCTAGCCCAATCACATCCAGTCGCGCGTTCTGATTTTTCCAGCCTCGTCACGCTTTCGCTCACATTCCACTACAATCGCTATCTAATAATAATAATAATAATAATAATAATAATAATAATAATAATAATAATAATAATAATAATAATATTTATTTGGCTACAATTGGCTGATTGCCAGGTGGTAGCCATAACCCTACAGTTTTACAATATATAAACACTTATAATTAAAAAACAATTTACCATACACTCCTTTCGATATACACATATATACACATATATCTGCTACACGTCCCGCACCACGACCCCCCGTCATTCTCCGCATCACTCGACTCCACCTACGGCCTGCGGCATGGGGCCCGTTTCTCCCGCGTCCACCTGCACTAGACCGCCTCCTTCCTCGGCACGTCCTCATCCCCCGCAGTGTCCCCGTCCTCCACACGACCTATCCCTCGCCATGATCCTCGAAATGTACCTTGCGAAATGTGCCCACGCCGTGATCCTTCGAAATGTCCCCACCCACCCTTCCATTTGGCAACCATGATTCCCGCCATGACTCCCTATTTTCCCTCGCCATGACCGCCGACATGTCCCCCGACATGACCTCTACCGTGTACCTCACCATGTGCAATCATTTCCCCCGGAATTGCCGAGCCACTACCTCGACCTACTCCTCCCACAAACACACACACTTTCTCCCCCTCCCGTAACCCACGGCACCGCACCCAGCCTCGTCATTCCCTCTCGCCCGAAAGCGCGCTCCAGCCCCGCATGTTCGCCCTCACGCACCCCCTCCCCGCTCCCTGGCGGCCCACTGCGGCACCAAAGCAAACAGTTTATATTTTGGCAGCGCGGCTATGCATTATTAATGGGGCGGACGCGCCGGCCTTTTGTGCGCGCCTGGCGGCTTCCGCGCGGAGGATACGGTGAGGGGACGGGGGACGGTGACTGGATATGGAAGGAACGAAGTAAGGGAATGGGGGAGAAAAGGCGGGAAGGGATAGGAGGGAGGAAAACGGAGCAAGGGGAGGGGCGTGGGTGGGGGCCAGAGAGAGGGACCAGGGGTTGGAGACAGGCGAGGGAGATGTGGGGACGGAGAGGGAGATGTGGGGACGGAGAGGGAGATGTGGGGACGGAGAGGGAGATGTGGGGACGGAGAGGGAGATGTGGGGACGGAGAGGGAGATGTGGGGACGGAGAGGGAGATGTGGGGACGGAGAGGGAGATGTGGGGACGGAGAGGGAGATGTGGGGACGGAGAGGGAGATGTGGGGACGGAGAGGGAGATTTGGGGACGGAGAGGGAGATGTGGGGACGGAGAGGGAGATGTGAGGACGGAGAGGGAGATGTGGGGACGGAGAGGGAGATGTGGGGACGGAGAGGGAGATGTGGGGACGGAGAGGGAGATATGGGAACGAAGAGGGAGATGTGGGGACGGAGAGGGAGATGTGGGGACGGAGAGGGAGATGTGGGGACGGAGAGGGATATATCAGAGGATCAGAGGACTGGGAAGGGGAGGATGGGAGTGGTGGAAGACACAGGCAGGATGTGAAATGAGGGTTCGAAGGTAGAGGGTTGCGAGAGCGTAGCACTAACGGTAATATAGATGCAATCTGAGACAAGAGCTTTGTAGTCGAGTGAAGACGAGACACAATGTTGTTTGGGTTGGAAACGAATATGGTCTGTTCAAAACCTCCACTGGAGTGACAATTAAAAAACTCTTCTAATATGTAGAAACTAAACAGAAAATTGGATCACTTCAACGGTTCCAATTTTTTTGAAACAACCGACAAGGTTATTTCCTGTCATACAGTTTGTTAACTTTTTTTATATAGGCAACGTTTCGAGGCACATGATGTGACCTCATCATTGGGCATTTCAAATAGCTTTACAATCAACTTTGCAATACCCGAAGACAGAAACAAAAATTTTATTTGAATTCAACGTGACATATACCAAAATTGTTGCCAATCGTTCACGTAACGTGGCAATTATTTAAAATTATGCGATATTTTGATTGTTTGAAACAGCAAAACACTGAAAAAACATCAAAACTGCAAGCAATTAAAAGTATGTAAAATTAAGGGATAAATGAATAAAATAAAAAAATAGTGGTGCAGCACATATTTTCACGCATTATTTATAAACATGCAATTTTCCACATTTCAGAGAATTTAATCACAATGAAATCTGCGCCTTTATTTTCAGTGATCCTAGTTCTCTTCGTGGAAAAAATTTGGAGCGGTTGTTGAGAAATTAATTTTTTATAAACTGCATTAATTTAAAGCACAAATTGCGAGAAACATAATGAAGATAATGATAAATGATAAATGATGATAAAACAGTGAACATGATAAAAAAGTATTGACATGGTGAAGGATATTTACCAATATAATAGTGTATAATAGGCATTAAAGAGGAGCATATAATGCATATGATGCGGACAGAGGAATTGGAGTATTTACTGCTGCAAAAACTCTCCAACAAAAAATATATTATTTTCATCTAACAAAAATACTTCCAACCAGAAAACGAAGTGCACTTTCGTCGCTTTTATTTTCCATCTTCTCGTTTATTACTCGGGAACATATCCCGCGACCCAGACGTTCTGCGACCCGTATTAGTTCGGCTTCAGGACGTCGGGTGATAAAAGTCCTCATCCCCCTCACCCCGACGCCTCACCATAATCCAACTGAAGAGTTCGCCAGCGACAGGAGCACAGTGAATTTGAAGATACGGAAGCAACCGTCATTTCAATAAAAATCGAGAAAGAGGCATATTTGATAAATCTGGAAATATTGTATAAAAGAGTGAACTCAAATCACCGAATAGCAAGTCACTCGATTCAACTTACACAACAACCAGAAATGTGGGTAAAAAATAAAAAGGGAAAAGAGAGGGGAAAGAGGAAAAGATGGAGAAAATGAAGAAGAAGAAGAAGAAGAAGAAGAAGAAAAATTACAATTTATTCCTTCAGTAGATTTGTGTAGTTGTAATTGTAAAATTCTCACTTTTTTCGCTCAATTTTTCGCTCACTCGCTCAATATTTCTGTTACACTATCACTGTTTGGTACTGTTTTAAGACCAAAACGTATCAGACTACCAATATTGACCGAAGGAAATCCGAAAGGTGTGATCACAACCCGACAGTTTCCATTACAGCTGTTAATTACATTTTGCTTACACAGTAGAATGAGAAGATCGTGAAATGTTAACCAATGTTAGAAACGTATTTTAAATATTTAAAAATATATATTTCATTACTCTTGTTTCTTATAACTAACCTACTGCCAATGAATTACTTCATTTAGTATATTTTCGAGGTGGTTAGTTTGCAGAACAGTCTACTCTTTCTACTTATTAAACAAAATATATTTTGCCAGTTAAATGTCAGCAATGGGATTTGTAATTTCATTAAATTAAGTTCAGCGAAAAATTCCCAAAGGCATTTCTGTGTTTTATGCTAACTTCTTCCTGTAGTTAATTGATACGCAGAACGGCGAGTAATAACATAACTGACCATTTAAAAAGACAGGGCTTTCTCGGAGTCCAAAGCAGTAGTGAGCGCAGGTCGTCAGGCATTTGGCGCGTGTAAATTGGGACTGCAAGGCGATGCTACTTAAAGGCAATTGAACAGACAATAATACTTCACGTAACATAGTACTATTAATTCTCAAAAGCGTGGAAAGCAATAAGGACATGTTGAAAAGAAAGTATTTTATGACCATAGTATGACCAAGTGATAATAATTCAAAATTTCAGTTTATTTGCGTAAATGTATTCCATATATTTTACATATTTACAAAACACAATTGCCAATATGCGCTTTTCACTTTATTCATTCTTCAAATTAGTTAGCTAAGCCTAGCGATTTCATGATCTCACATTGCTCGTGAACCAAACACATTCATCTTTCCTAATATTAAAAGCTTACATTTAATTTGCACTTTATATATTTTCATTAAAAGTCAACGTTATAATTGAGAAAATTTAAGGCTGTTAATAATTTTTATGCCAACAAAGATTATGTGGGTTTGGTTTCTGTCTTATAACATAAAGTTCAGTAAAATATATTAAAAAAACAATTACATGTGTAAAATTTTTGAAAGTTTGGATACAAAACATGATTACGTCAATTTTTAGGGTTCCATCCACGAATCTTGCAGGCAAATGAATTGCATCAGAACTATTGTCACAATAATTTCTATTGTTATTTATTTTCATTAAAAATTAAACTTTCGTACGAGCACCCAATTTTTCGATCAGTCGAAGGTCGTGAAAGCTGGAGACTCCCTCTATTAACGACGTATCGAAACGCGCGTGTAGCAAAAAACGGAAATATCCGCACTCCCTTTAAAACCGTCTCCGCGCGTGCGCTCGCCTCCGCGCCCCGAGGGAAGGGCGCCATCTGGCGGCGCCGCGGCGCGCGGAGGGCCCGGTCGAAGGCGGCGGAGCAGGGCGGCGGAAGTTCGTCCTGGCGGACCGCGAAACTTGACCGCAAGGGGCTGGACGAGATGTGGTGGCTGGGGGCGGGAGAAGCTCGCTCTCCTTCCTTGGGAGCCCTCACACTCACATTCTACCATTATCAACTCCAGAGACTGTTGGAGAGTTGGATTCTGATTGTCTCGTAAGATTACTGTTGTAAATATGTAACTGCGTTAGTCAAGATGAATGGTTTCTTAATTACTAGGTTGATGTGTATTGAGTTAAAGTTTGTACTGTACCTTGGTTATTTATATGCAATTTCGTTATCTTGTTATATACTTATGTGGAAAATTTAGTTAATTAGCCAGTTAAGTAGTTAGCATTTTAGTTAAATTCTAGTTCGATAGCTATTTATTCTACATAGCTATTAACATCTCCCTAGATCACATTTTAATAAGGCCCATAGCAAGTTATTTCGTCATATAACTAGCTCCATCACATAGTTTGCGAGATACTTGGATGTATAGCAAATTAGTTTATTATGTATTGAACTAGTTAGGTAGATTGATAATCCAATTATCATATCGTCCATTTATTGTGTAGATAGTGTTACTTCTAGTTATTTTACATGGCTTAATGACTTCGATAGTATTTTACCTAGTTAGTTATCAGCTAGTTACTTAACTCTGTTGTCAATTTTGTCTGTGTTTAATTGTAACAGTCACATATTGCTCATATTTCCGGTCATCTTCGTACATCCTACATCTTCATTACTCTGCATATCAACCAATTAATTTCCCTGAATTTCAAAGATACATAAAATGTTACTTTCTGGACGTGTGATTATTATTTTAAAGTTTTATCAATCCTGCCAAATAAGATAATCGTTGTGTACCATGTTGCCTCTACGGCTACCGCACTCACTTTTTGAGCTATATTTCTAGGTTCTTTCCCGGCAGTAATATTTTTCAAAATTCTTTACTACCGCTGCACCGGCATAACGCAACTCAAAAGAGGAAACTCCTACACTTTGTGGCCGGTGGCCGTTAAGTATTTTAACTATCCACCTCCGTTAAGAACAATCGAAGAAAATCAGTTGCAGTTAAAGATGACGTATGAGATATCTTATTCAAAGACATGTTTATTAATAGGAAATTTCCTCCTAAGAAGGCGATATTACGGAAAGTATTGAACACGGGCAAATAATAGAAATAGTTAGTTATAACCCTCAGTGGCCTCCTTTTTAGAGTTTCACGAATATCAACCGCGCCTGTTATTTGCTCTTTATCAGCCTAATGAAGTCATCAACTTTAACGACCCCCGAAAACAGTGACCCATTTGGTCAGGTTGCCTACTGTCGGGCTCGCGCCGCCGGAACGAGCTTCGTCCGCCCCCGTCTACGGCCTCCATAGCGCGGCGTCCGCACCATTTGCGAAATGGCGGCGCGCAGTGCGTCTTGTTTTGTTGCGCGGAAGACGCGGCGTGGGCGCAGGTGGCGTTGATGAGGTGGGCGGCGGCGGCGGAGGCGGAGACGGATGGACCTGTCGCCAGGCGCGGCCAAGCGGGCGGCAACTGGCGGCCCCGGGCTCTCGCACAACCCCCGCACGGAAAAAGGGACCATGGGTTACCCGTGCTGTTAAAAAAATCTAATAATCCTTTTCTTAGTTCACTGGCATTGAGGTTTTCAACACACAAAGACAACTTTCTCGCAAATTTCTTCCTATACTAATCATCTCTTCCCACTTGCGTTATAATTATCAGTTCTGTGAAAGGAAACAATCTGACAAGGCGTTGAATTATTTCGGCGCGTTTAATTCGTCAAGTTCTCACTAGCGTGCGGACTCGTGTGCAACAGTGTACTCATATGCAATACATAAAATCTGAGGAAGAATATCGTAGTTGATCCCAAAAAGGTCCCTGTATGTTTCAATTTCGAGAAATAATGTCTTTATTAAATAAGTTATTATTACATGACTTATATTTACTAAATAAAGTTTTCTTTGTCAAATATGCCTACTTCACATTTTCAACTGATTTTCCACATTAATTTGTTTAATTTTATTTTCTTATACTTCGTGTTTCAACATACATACACATGTTGAGTCAGAAAATCATCCTTATGCATTGTTACATTCATAAATGTTTTATAAAACTTTTTAACATGAATAACGGAACGTTAGTGCATGAAACCGATCCACAATAAAATAATAAACGCACATTTAATGGTGATAGACGAAATTTGATATGCGAGCGACCGAGGAATGAAAATAAGCACCCGTTATGACGGTTCGTTGTTCTATGCGAGCAAAAACGAAAAAGAGGATTTTTTCGCAAAATATTTGAAATCTCTGAAAAAGTAATGTAGCGTTTAGTTGGACCAAAGAGGTAAAAGAGACGACGAGAGTCAAAGACGAGTCAGATCGAGCGCCAGAGGGCTCCCAGGAGATGTACCGTAAGGCCATGAAACACTAAATTATAATATAAACATTGCTATAAAATCCAAAATGCATTTTTTTATTTTTAAAAATTTGAAGCTTACTTTTAAGTGAACTTTTAACGTGATCGGTCGTTCAATAACCGATGGACTTGGGTGGTAATACAAACAGTAAATCGCTGAAGTGAATCCCTGCAGAATAGTTCACTCTGAGACTGTGGAAGTGCAAAAGTAGGAAATTACTGTTGCTTCAATACCCAAAAATTGTCGCTGATGACTGACTCTTATTCGTTGTTTGAGACAGAATGCTTCATCTGTCTCATTGCTCCTGTTTATTTTAGGTTACTGAGAGTATCTACGATTGGTAGCCACAAGGGAGTGCTAACCAATTAGTGTACATCGATACGACATATTTTCACTTGACTTTTACTACTGAGTTGAGGCGAACGCCCTCGTCAGAATATCGGAGTTAATTAAATACGCTCCCGAACTGCGCTCACTCAGCCGAATGCACTCATGGAACCGAAGAGTGGAAATTCCACATACTAAAGATTAATTTCAAAGTGGGAAGATCTAGCATGTGAATCGATGAACAACTCTTGAAAACATTGTTACTCTCTCTTAAGTGTAATGCTGTAATTATTTGAACTAATTTTATAGCGTAAATAAAGAGACAACTAAACATATTTACTGAATAATATAATATAATATAATATATATAATATAATATAATATAATATAATATAATATAATATAATATAATATAATATATATAATATAATATAATATATAATATAATATAATATAATATATAATATAATAAAATATAATGAATGACGACATCTTTTCGCTGAAATGTGAAGAATCAGACATCTCAACGTACATTTCTTATGTTTATTTTTCATAAAATGTGAATATATCGTATTTCGTAAATCTATGTATTCTGCAACCACACGGAATTTTACGATCTGTTTAATCACAAATACAGAGAATGTTAGAAGAGAGTTAATTTTAATAAATAAATTTCTTATCAGCTTAATCGTGGAGTTGAAAGAAATATAAAATGCAACGTTTTACAGATAAAGTGTATACATGTGGTATTAATATTAACATCCATAAATATGACATACAATTATAAGTACAAGTGGTCGCTCGGTGGTCGAAATTCAACCGTAATTAATTAACTTTAAAATTTTTAACATGATTGAGGTTGTTTGTCTTAGAGTATTTCAGTATGATTTTTAAATATTTAGTTCTATTACATGATCTTCGAGGGTGTACAAATATGTGATTAGCGTGTGCAGTTTGCCTTCATTTCCTGCAATACTTATGAAATTTGAAAACTCATGAAAAACTACAAAGCAGTAAGATCTTTGGGCTCGCCGCCTCTTCCTCGTTGCTGAGAAATTCCAAGGAAACTAGTTTCGATGGGCTATTGACGAAGGGCTTCGGAAGTCAAATACACTGTCTTCAGTGCCCTTTGCTTATGTGTTATGTTGAGTGAAAAAATAACATCACATCGAATTTTGGTAAAAACAAAATCACTCACGTGCAAAAATTATTATTAGTATTGTTAATCATATTTTTCCACGAATACAAATATGGAGTGAAATATTTCTCACTCAAACGCTAACGTTGGAATTAAATGTATAGAAATTTTCATTTTGTAGATTAGAGCTTAGAAATCAAACCTCGTATAGCTTAGGGTTCTCACATTTCAGGTTTAAAGCTCTAAAACGCATCGTTTCCGAGTTATGTACGATGTACGATAGTAATGTCTTGCAGCGTGTTGCGTGTTGCATCTGAAGGCTGTATTGTTTAATTTAATACATTCGTAATTCATATTATGTATACACTTTAGATTTGAACACTCCTTCTCCATAAAAACTTTAACTATACCAAATCTCACTCTTCATCGTTCGTGCAATACGCATAAAAAGGTATCCGAATTTTCTCTTCACATATTAATGTAAAGATTCAGCATAGTTCTTTAAAAGCCCGGCAGTCAATAACGATTAATGTTGATGTGGAAGTGTGCCCGGAGTGAGCCTCGCGCGTTGAGCAGCAAGAAAGCCACGTGCGAGGGGGAAGGGGGCGGGGCGACCGCGTCTGTGAGGGATAGCTTGCGGCGATCCTCGCCTCCGGTCCGCGACAGCAGCGCTCCATCGCAAGTAATTGGAGCAGCGGAGGACGTGGCGGGGCAGATGGGAACGTGAGAGGAGGAGCGGAGCGGGGCGGAGCGGGGCGGAGCGGGGCGGAGCGGGGCGGAGCGGGGCGGAGCGGGGCGGAGCGGGGCGGAGCGGGGCGGAGCGGGGCGGAGCGGGGCGGAGCGGGGCGGAGCGGGGCGGAGCGGGGCGGAGCGGGGCGGAGCGGAGCGGAGCGGAGCGGAGCGGGGCGGAGCGGAGCATGGCGGAGCGGGGCGGAGCGGGGCGGAGCGGGGCGGAGCGGGACGGAGCGGGCCGGAGCGGGACGGAGCGGGGCGGAGAGGGGCGGAGCGGGGCGGAGCGGGGCGGAGCATGGCGGAGCGGAGCATGGCGGAGCGGAGCATGGCGGAGCGGAGCATGGCGGAGCGGAGCATGGCGGAGCGGAGCATGGCGGAGCGGAGCATGGCGGAGCGGGGCGGAGCGGGGCGGAGCGGGACGGAGCGGGGCGGAGCGGGGCGGAGCGGGGCGGAGCGGGGCGGGGCGGGGCGGCGCGGGGCGGGGTGGAGCGGAGCGGACCGGGGCGTCAGGTGGCGGGGCAAGAGGCGGCGTGGCGAGGTTAGGAGCGGGGTGGTGGGGGCGGAGCTGGAGATACGGAGGGAAGAGCAGAGACGGTAAGCAAGGACGGGGTGAGAGGTGGGTGGAAGAGGGTGTTGAAGTGATTTCGCGCCGCCGCCTCGGGCGTCGACGCGAGGTTTTTGCACCTCCCCGCGCTTCCCGCAGCTCCACTCCGCCCGACACCCAGACGCCCCCGACGGCGACACCAGGAGAGGAGGCGAAGGCCAAAGGGGAGCCAACATTACGAAATTAAATAGACACCATAAAATGTCTGTATCACACCACAAAACGGAAGAGTTCAAATATTAACAAAATATAAAATAAAATACTCGTAACCTTCCTCAATATAATTTTTATTTCAAATACCCAGATATAATTTTGTGTCTATTTAATGATTTATTGAATATTTTATGTTTGGGTGACAATGTCATAATTTAATCTTAACGTTGTGTTTGGTCGTTAAGATTAATCTATTTCCCCTCTTCAGTGCTTTTTACATTTCAAAAGAAAGACTCGTTTTATTTGTAAATTCTATCACATTTTATGAGTCCTCGGTATAGTTTGGGTTCTGAATAGATATCCACCGATTCAAACCGAAACATAAATTGTTGAACCTAACAAAACATCTTTAATGGAAGTGTTTTACCCATTTCAACAGCGAACACCAGATATTTTGTTGTAATGTACAACATAACAAAAGCTTTTATACTCGGAGAATATGATTTTACTGTTAATTACTACAAATTGTAAGTAAACTGAATCTGAATGTGACTGTATAATTGTTTATTACATTTCCGAGGACTTGTAAACCAATAAATTACATTTTATAATGTTTCGTTCCTCAACGACATCCATAGTCAAATGATTATAATTGAACACATGTCATGTAAATGATATTGGCATTGAAATAATGTAGATACCTGCAGGTCATAATCTCAGGAATCCAATCACAAATACGAACACACAAGATCCACAATGGATGAAATGTATTGTTTGCAATGAATCGTCGAATGTACGAGATTTATAGAATGGTCGTAAATCGTATACTTTTGGAAGCTCCAGCAGTCCACGAAAAATTCGAGCTAAATTTTAAAAGAACAGCAGGACTATTAACAATTATGCTTATTTTCAACAAAATGTTCAGATTTAAGGTTTCAGGATTTTCTTTAATATTATTTAAATGTTCCTTTCAAACTGAAAGAATTAAAACAAGAGTGGGTACTACATTAACTTTCTGTACTTCTATTGACTCTGAATTAAAATTGAATATTTTTATATCAGAAATTATTCAATATTCACTTCATTCAGAATCGATTTTTCCATAACCTCGATTTTTCCATAACCTCGAATGGTGATCCAAGTTTGACAACACGCCAGGCCTTAATGTAAAATAATTCAGATAAAATATGAAATAGTGAATAATGTAATTATTTTGCACTCGCGCTCAGACGTTTAGTAGACATGGACTTAATATAGCAGATGGTAATCGCTCCATAATTGAATATATTTAAATATAGTTTTTCAAATTAAAAAAATTGTTAAGTCAGTCAAATCATATAAATCTCTTACTAATTCCAAATTGTATTCCTTCGTGTCTCATTTTCAACAGCATTGAGATACAGTCAGCAAAACCACGAATCTCAAGCGTATTTTTCAATAGTGTTTATTATTGCTTCGTTCATAATATTGGATGCAGTGATTCATTCGTAGAATTTACCGCAGCGTATTTTAAGTAAATCACAAAACAGAAACACAGCCAACTCGAACGCTGCATCAAAAGAAAGAACAACGAAGAAGAGATTGTTTATCTCGGAAATACCGCGAGCTCAGAATCATCGAAAGAAATTACGCGAGAGACAGACGACAATCGTTGCTCGAGCGAATAGGTTCCGTAGCAAATACTGCGGCGGGCGATATTAGCTGTCTTCGTAAGACCACGATCCCACGCGAGCGATTCCTCGTCGGGCAATAAAAGAAGGGGAATAAAGGAGATATGACTTGTGGGTAAGGAGTCGCGGGGCAGAATAAGGCCCTTGGGAACTGTAACAATTGCCGGAGCGCCGGCGCCGGAGAAATACTTCAACCTGAACTGACGACGGGGGAAGGGATTGAAGGAGGGTAAATCTTGGCGGAGGGAAAGGAGGGTAGGAGGGGGGAGAAGAGATTGGGGAGGGAGGGCGATTGGGGAGAGAAAGAGGAGAAAACAGAAGAGAGAAGAGATGAAGAGGGAGGGGTAGAAGGGGTAAATATGGGCGGGGAAAGGGAGGAGAGCGCGGGAGAGAATGATGAGAGGAGGACGAGAAGGGGAAAGGGAAAATAGGGAAAAAATGAAGGAAATGGAGAGCGATATAGGGGAATGAAGGAAAAAATGAAAATTTGCGATGGATGGGAAAAGGAAGGCAAGACAGGCCAAAACGATTTTGGATATCGCTCAGTTGAAGCGATCAGTGCTGCTTAAGGTATTTTATTTATAAACCAGCTGAAATACAGAAGATCTGCAAAGTTTAAGCGCACTGGACCCTTTAGAGAAGAGTCCTTCTCCTAGACGTAGACAAGCCGTGAATAAATTTGTTTTTAATATATTTCTGTTACTAAAGAAAAGAATTACAAACGAACGGAGCAATAAAAAGGGAAAGGAAAAAATAATTATTGAACTGATCTATGCATGGATAGTAAAATTAAAACAACTATACATGCTAATAATAATAGAAGAATATTTGAATTTTACTCTCGAGTATTGATACAAAGAATACACACTGAAATTCGTACAAGAAAAGAGTAGAATGGCGTGCAAATTGTGAGAGCCAAAAAGTACTCGTGTATATATTTTCTCTTGCCAGATCATTCAAGGAATTAGATCACTTTTGGCTACTCTGTGCTAATAGATCGTGGAAGGGGTAATTCCTAGAATAATAGACTGTATGAATTACTAACACTAATAAAATTCAAAACATTAATATAGCCTTGCGTGGCCCGCTTGTTATACAGCAAATTAATGAAGCGAAACATTTAGACCTTTTTGGCGGTCTGTGTATTTAGTCGTGAATGTTATTTTACTCAGCTTTATCACACTTTTTGCGCAGAGTATCTTGGGGTCATCATCCCTTCGCAGGTAGAGACATGTTTGTGGTCGACCCTTCACGTTCAGGCTTTGTCGCTAGCACAATGGGCGTCGTTGGGTCCCTGCGACAGCGGGCGACGTTTCAGGCACACAACACGCGACCACGGCCGTATTCCATGGCAACAATTTCCACTTCATTAGCAGCACCGCGCGCCGCCTAGACAACTAGCGGAGACAGGATGAACTATTATGCGGCCTGAACTAAAGCCTGGTTTCAATTGTCTACACCCGACGGGAACGCCGCTCCGAGAAGTGATTTTATACTGTCTCTTGGTAGGTAGAGCGTTTGCACCAAGGGTACTCTTAATAATACCGCATTTTGGCGGCTTAGTTGGGACAGGACATCATTTAATGACAAAGAAGTGCCTCTGACCGGGAGGTCCTAGGTTTCCAATCCTGACGGTGGCAGGATTTTTGACATTTACTAGATTGCTAAGTTGAATATCGCCTCTGACAGGAAGAGAATTCGAGCGGCCGGCAGCTCTGTTCAGTAGTTTTATGTGGTTTCTCCGATCATCACAAGGGGAATGCCGGAGTAGTACCCTAACAAACGGGCCACGGACCGCGCGCGATTATTCGCTTCTCTTTCTTGTCCAATCCTCACCACTTACTTACACATGTAAATACATGCACTACACTATCACACATGTCGGGAGTGTAGAGCTTCTTCCGGCTGGGGTGGTGCTAGTGGGAGATATCGTGTTGGGAAAACCCTCTGCAATACCCTAGGACGATCAGAAAACTACTTTTCAAAAAAATCAGCCTACAGACAATTAGATAAGTATATTGCAATGAGTCGTAAGACCAATCGCAAAGCGCGACCCTTGTGTCACACTCTATTAACATATTTCGCTAACCCCAGCGAGCGTCCGTCCCCGAAACGCACCCTTCCATCTTTGTATGTGACTGTAGGTGACTGACTACCGGAACTGTCACATTAGGAGGCGGGAGTAGCCCACCAGAAATTCCTACGTAACAATAAATCACGAAGCTCGTTGAAGACTAGCCTATGGAAAGCCTGGCGCAAAACACGTGATAGGACGGGCATTTTGCGACAGGGGCGGGGACGGAGAACGGGGGAGCGAACGGCGCTAGAAAAGATTTAGAATTGGAGAAAGACTGTTGGAGCGAGCGGTCGACTATTAAAGAGAGTGCTTCGTATTCAACGGCAACTACAGCCACACGAAAACGATCGCTAGTCTCCAGGTCCTACCAGCCATTATTCCAGCATCGGAATTTTTTCCGGATGCCAGGCTAGGACAGTAGGAGTAACACCCATAAATTACACGAGAGGGTGTGCAGCACAATTATTCGGCTGCCAATGATAATACGCGGTCCAGGCAGCGTATGACGACCTGAGAACCGCGCCTCAAAAAACTGACGCTTCAATTTCGTGGACGATCGTGGACGATCTCCAGCTCAGCCAGGCGTCATGTTCCTGCCGAATATAGGAGACTTTCATGGTACTTCGGGTCATCTGCTGCCGCCGGCCGATATTTGGACGTGTAATCCTTTCGGAGTGAGGTAAGCAGAATTTTAATCAACACCATTCCGTAAGTGTTCACGCCCATTTTAGTCAATAACCAGAGCAAAGCACTAGAAGGAATAGTAATGTAAAAGAGACAATTTTTATAGCAATAATCGGGTCCCCGTCATTTTGGACGGGAGGTCATACCAAAAAAGGGTATTATTTATAAACAGTAAGCAAATGCAATCCTTCGACCCAGGGCGCCCACCCCTGATGATGTCTCAACGCCGGTGCCCAGATCACAGGTAAGGCATACGCTTGGCGCCCTCCTAAATAAATTGAGCGCATGCATCCTGGTGTCTGGAAACGACCATCGCACCTTAAGTGTGATGGCAACCTCCCTCTATGATAGTGTGACTTACAGCGGCGCATTACAAGAATAATTGCGCCTGTGTGGTTCATTACAATAAAAATGTATTTAAAAATTATAATTATGTATAACCCGGAAGCAGATAATTACATAAATAAAATAATAAAACATACAAACTAACAAGTTATATAATAATAATAATAATAATAATAATAATAATAATAATAAAACTGACTGATTCATAAAACCTTAAACAGCCTTAAGAAAAATAAACATCTCTAATCTAACTCCACACTGAATATTTGTTTAATTAAGACCACACTGCACTGGCACTGCACTGCACTTCATTTCACTTTGACGCTTAAATCACTTCCTTCATTATTTCTCTGCTCTACACTGCACGACAACTCACTTCACAATATATATCACTTACGCGTCGCTCTATAACTTACTTAAAAGTAAGTTACTCAGTGAATGAGGGATTTAACTAAGAATAAGTTAAATATACTCATTCACTGAGTAATAAAACTTAATTAATTTTCTAAACTGTTGAACGCTTTGAGGAAAGGGTTCCAAGGATTTTTCAGGCAATCTATTTCATTTTCTTGTCGTTCCATTTATGAAAGAAAATTTCCCGGCGACCGTTCTCTGCGGTCTTAAATTTATATTGTGCCTGTGATCCCGCCTACTGATGTATGTAGAAATACTTAGCAGCCGATTATTTTTTTTCCAAGCTGGATAACCGCTATCAGCTTTATAAAAAGTGCAGAGTCTTGCTACTGGTCACCTGTTTTTGAGTGAATCCCACCCTGCCATTTTCTTGTCCCTGAAAGTAAATTTAGCTGCCCTACACTGAATTTTACATTGCATAATTCTGTGCGGAGGCTAACAAATTTTTCCATATTCCATTATCGGACGAACAAGCGATAAATAAGCAATTTTCTTTGCTTATTTGCCGTTTTTTACTCTTTTTTAATATGCGTATTACAAAGTGAAGAGAGCTTTCCCTACAACTATATGTACATGATTTTTCCAGCTTAATTTACTAACTAAATGAATTCCTAGGTACTTGCATGAGGAAACTCTCGGAATAATGTCGTTATTTAAGCGGTAATCTGTGTTTCTGCAATTATTACCCGTACCAAAAGTGATGGATTTGCTTTTAGAGCTAATTATGGACTTTCCATTATTTTCCACCGCATCAAGATATCTTTGCAGCATTTATTCATCTTGGAATTCATTCTACGATGTATTATGTAATCTTCTGCAAAGAGCCGAACATACAAGATTGAACGCCAGAAATAGAAGAGGTCCAATGACACTCCCCTGCGGTATTCCTGACGTAACGCTTGCCCCGGAAGATAACAATAGTTTGAATATAGTAATTAAAATTAGTGTTTTTCAGTAATTAAATTACTCTGAAATACCCTAGGACGATCAGAGAACTACTTTTCAGAAAAACAATGAGCCCATAGACAACGGTCATTGGGTAGTGGGTCGGGGCGCTCCCGGTGTGTCTAAGAGCGACGGAGAGTGCAGCGGCGCGGTACCCGATCTGATCTCCCGTCTTCTCCGCAAAGCAGGATGTGATGCTTGTCTGTCGTTGGTCCGTTCCTCGTCCGAATCGACGTCTGCTGCCCCCCCCCCCCCCCCCGGGGCGCGCGACCGCTAGTTGACGAGGCGAGCGCTAACTGCGTTGCGGCAGTGCGAATGCAATTACGCTGCCTTTCGACACGAACTACAAGCGAAGTTGGGAGATATTTCTGGCCGGCGCTGGACCTCTGGCCTTCCATGGCCATTCCATGCGCATCCATCCCGAGTGGCACTGAACCTTGCTTCGCCATGATCAGGACCACCGTTTGTATTGAACTGACACTTATGAAAAGTTTGAAATAGTTATTAGCAACTAAATTGGTACCTAATGTGCTATATGTTCTCTAAATTATACAATATACAGAATCTGCATTTGACAAGACAATGGCGAGGAAAAGTTTTGCTAAATTAGCGGTCTCATCATTGTCTACAGCCACAATACACTACACAAGAATTTTCATGGAAAAAATATACATGATATTATAGAAGATTGTGTGTGTTCTGATGTTAACAACACGTTCGATCACTGATTAATTGATTGACTAATTATTTCGTGTTTCTGGTACTATGGTAAATTAGTCCGCACGTGTATAGTGGTAAGTGTGTAGTGTAAGTATCGTGGGGACGGTGAACTCCCCCATTCGGGGCCCGTTTTGGAGGATATCACTCTGATATTCGCCTGGTATTGATCGGAGAAACCACGGAAAATTCCAGATCAGAGCAGCGGGAGTAGAATCCTCCTCCAGACAGCGAATGAATTCGTCCTATCTGACCAGTGTCAAAAATTCTGCCACCGTCGGGACGCGAACCCTTAGCCTGACGCACTGCAGCGTCATCAGTTGATATCTCTGTCGGTCATATTCGCTAAAATAACTAACTTTTACTGTATTTTGAGTGCGAGAACTGTCAAAAAATCTAATACAGACGCCAAATCGTCATACATATTCATTCACGCATTCATTCTCTCATTTATTTGGCTCCAAATTTACTAAAACCCCCTTTTTCATATATTTATGTTTACTCCAATTTTCTCTCGCATATTTGCTTACTTTTTCTGTAGATAATTGATTATTCAGTCTTTATTTCCAACAACTTTTTCACTAATTTCCACGCTCTAATCTCGTGTCAGTTTCAAATTCTCCCTCACCAGTTCCTCCAATACTTCTCTCCTCCCTTCCTTCGTGTGCTCTCAGTTGCCCGCTCGCAAATGGCCTCCCGACGGGGAGCGTCTTGTTATCTGTGCTTCTCCAATAGCTCAGTCCTCCCCCCGCCCCCCCCCCGGCTCGGTCGAGGGCGACGCGACCACCGGCCGGCACGTGCGCCGAGGGGCGCGGGGGCAGAGGAGGGGTGGGGGTGGAGGAGGGGCGGGGGAGGAGGAGCGGCGCGGGTGGCGGAGGGGCGGGGTGGAGGAGGGGCGGGGTGGAGGAGGGGCGGGGTGGAGGAGGGGCGGGGTGGAGGAGGGGCAGGGTGGAGGAGGGGCGGGGTGGAGGAGGGGCGGGGTGGGGACGGAGGCGCGGGTGTCGTGAGACAGAGGAGCGGGCGGGGGAGGGGCGGGGGCGCAAGAGGGGAGGAGGTGGGCGGGGGCAGGGGCGGGGCGGGGAAGGGGCGACTCGGAGCGCGTGGGCGGGGAAGACAAGGCGCACCTGGCACGTGGCCCATGCACGCGCTCTGGTGGCGCGCGGCCGGCCCGCCGACCTCTGGCGGTCGCGTGGGCGCCCATGCGAACTGGTCTGAACCGGCCGACAACGCGTTCCACGACGAAAATGCTTTAATCAATGATTCGATAAATATTGTCAATTTTTTACACTTCAAATAAATACAATAGTAATTAACGAAATGAGTGGATAAAGAGGGTTATAATTACATGAGTGGTATGTTCAAGAAAACGAGCGACGATAGGAGAGAGTTTTTTTACATACCACGAGTACAATACCCCTCTATTCATGTGTTACGTTCAAAATTTTTTCACTCCCATTTAAGAATAATTTAAATTTTGAGAAATTCATGCACTACTTTACTATCTGAGACATAGATGTGATGAGGTCGTATTGCTTCTGAAAAAGATTTGTTTTCTGTTTTATTGGGCATTGCATTGTGTTTGCACGAAATATTTGCAATTGGGGGTTTTGAATATATTGCGAATAAAATGTTAGATGAAGCCGACAAAGTCATGAAAACATTACTTACCAATAAAAGTAAATACAGGCCTGAGAGCGAATACAACATATATAAATATTGGTAAGTAAAAAACAACTAGTCACTTTTTTTACTATACACACAGTTTTGCTGTAGCGTGTATTTTAGAACTGGTAAACAAAACTGACGTTTACTTTTTTTACATTTGTAGTCATAAGACCAGATGTTGTAAATGTAAAAACTTCCATTGATTCAAGTTAAATATTTTATGTTGTCCCTTAAATCAGCTAGCTTAACGTTTAGTTCGCTAATTTAGTTTTATTCATTCGTTTTTTATGTGTAGTAACTGTAGGTATGTAATCTGTTATGTAAATGTTAAATTTTAAGTTCTTTATCTTTCAAATAATTGTTCATATTTCATAGCCGTCTGGAAATACCTTGCATACGTCTGTGTTGTAGTTTTTTAACTGAAATTTTTGAATCCTTTTCTGAATTCAGTTTGGTAGGTGTGGAGTTTTAATTGCACGGTGGAATTTTAATTACACGCGTGCTATTAACATAGATATAATTAACGATTTTTCATGGAATTAATGAGCCTATTTAGTTAACTAAACGAAACTAGTTATCTATATAACAAGGAGTAATTAAGTAGAGCTTTATTCACGAGGGAGAATAGACTTGCTCCTCGTGCGACAGCACGAGAAACATAATTCTTCTGTGTGAATGTAGCTCAGATAAATCCAGTGTCATTTACAAAACTTTATTTGTAAGCAATAATTCTTCGCGTATGCTATGCACACCTATTTCTCGAAGGGCGGATTTCTACAGTAGGCGGCAGACCGTCCTCTGTGGCCACCTTTAGGTGGCTGTGATTTCAGCTGGTTTGCATTGTTTGAAGAAAAAGGGTAGAAATGTTTCCGCAAATGGAGAAATGACAGGAAAGTAAGAAAAGTTTCAGAAGAATCGTACTTGCTTATTTTAACAATAAATAAAAAATATATAAACCTTCATCACTTTGGAGCTATTATTCAATGTTGAGGGCTACGTTGCGTGTCAAGGAAAATGTTGATACCTCTACGTTAGTAGATGTAGTCTCTATGTTATTTAATAAATTGTTCTTGAAATCCTAGGAATATTACACCACGAGATCAAGAAATAATACGAATTTTCTTTTAAGTTTTTAACCAGCTCTTAATAAACGCAATTTCACAAAGAAATTCATATACTTCAGTAGCATCTATCTATTTTATTTGATCTTCGCCAGGATTGCTAGCTGAATGCGCGCGCATCCCTAACTAGCCAAAAACGGGTTGAGTTACTCCACTGTATACGCCGTAAAAACGTATACTCTTGTGAAAGTCAGCAACGCTCACAGTCGACCATTCTCGTTGGTCATTTATTCTTGTACTGCAAAATTTGAACCAGGCTTGACCTAAACACGATAAAACTCCATGTTTCTTATTATTGCTAAATATCTTTTCTCAGAATATCCTTTCTGTTTCTCCCATTTTCTGGACTTGAAAAAAAGGCAAAATCAAAGCCTTTTGCGTGTCACTGGAAGAAATGTAATTGCTATTAGCCGATTAAAATTAGACAAAAAAGTCTTAACCTCAAAACACCCACGAGTAATTTTTCTGAAACATCTTTCTTCACGTTCTACAAAATGGAAATGTGTATTTCTCTAATACCGTGCCAGAGGACATAAAAATACGTCAAACTATCCATTTTCAATATTTTCCCGCGTGTATTGGAAATCTCTCTCAATCATAAATACGTAGAAAATATGCATATTTATATTGCAATTGACGTTGCAGATATAAAATGTTTTATCGAGTAGAATAAATCTTTCACCAGATTTCATAAAAAACATGTTATGAGTTTCTGTGTAAATTTTATTGACATATGAATATAATGCGAGGTAGTCCTTCAAAGTCAACAAGGCGGTCTGGCATATATGCTAGTGTAGAAACTTACTCGGTTCCACTCCTTTGTTAAAGCGTAATTATCACTTGAGAATATTTTTCCTGGTGAACATAAATGACCATTCTTGATACGTTATGATAATTAGTAATCCAGCAAAAATATGACTGTCTGGAAAGTAACTAGTCAGTCAGTCAGTCATTCTTTTTCCGCCCTTTCTTCAGTCTGTGGGCAACACTAACGCCAGTACTGTTTGTTGGATTTCTCCCAAAATTGATATTCACCGATCGGTTTGAGTCTGCTTATTTGAAAAGCATATTTTGATTTTTAAGTGTTTACATAACTCCTAACGAGACTTTCAAAATTTTCTAAAAAATCACTCCAAAGTTTCGTTTCAACTTTTTTCAAATAGAGCAACATGCACTTATAAATTATCCGATATTCGTAAAATACTAAATTTTCGAAAAATGCAAAACTTTCTGAGTAAAGAAAAGCAATCATTTTTCTTCGTCTTCCTACATCTTCAGTTCTAAATATTTTTGCTAAATGAAAGCCATTCTTAAAAATTAGATACTTTAATAATGTCGTGTATTTTTTTAATGTACGAGTTGCACCTTCTTTTTATTCAATTTCCTTTTTATAGCGTCGTAAATATTGCGTAAGTCATTTGGTATAGTTGATACGCTCACAGCTTGTTAAACCTATGTACGTGATTTGGATTTAATATTGCGGCTGAAAACATTCTTGCGCGATCAAGAAGTATTACATACAAATGTTCTACACGTTCTTCTCCTTCTCAGAGCTTTTTCCAGCCAACACAGCCGGTCCACCTAAGCGTCCCGATGGGACGCATATATGACCATGCACTGGACATTAACACACTTTTCGGGCTCCTCTGATCTGGGGTCAGCATAACGCGAGGCCCTTCGCGACAACACATAGGAGGCAAGGGACGAGCAACCATGACCTGGGCGGGACTCGAACCCGCGACCCTTTGGACCAAAACGCTGAGTCTGTACACGCTTACACTCTTAGGCATCTCGGCCTTCCAGGTCTGAACACAAGTGATATTAATGTCATAATATTGTTAATCCCTTACAAGTAATGCGAGAAAGTACATAGTGTTGTAGCGCCACTAGTTATAAACTGAGGCACGCGTACGTGCCTGTAAAACGTCTTTGCGTCGGTCAAGTAAATAGATAAAATCCGTTTAGTTTGCATAACTTCAAATTGAGAAGCATTAATGACATCTTCGTAACAGTCTATAGCTGTGATCTCACAAGGGCTGAGTGAGGTGAGTGGTTTTTGCTACGGTAAAATCGATCTCAGAGCGCCATTATGTTGAAGCTTCGTTGCGTAATGCGTGCGCTGTTCAGCGTCGAGAATCGACTGCCGCATTCCTGACCGATGCCGTTGGAAAGTTGCGCAAGTTGTAAGGTACTCGTACTTGACGTCGAGAGGTATTTGTCAAAACGACAGCACAATGAGACCTCATTACATACTTCGTCCCATTACACTTCATCCGGTTGAATGTGGCGGTATCAGCGCGTATACAAAACTGCAAATTCATCGGAATCGATTCTTTTAAACAGAAATGGTCGTATCATATCGATTGGTTTTTACTCGAATGACAAATCTTCGTATTTTCAATCAAGCGAAACAATTTTAAAAGCAAAATTAATAGCTGAGGGGATCACATTAGCATCTCGGTTATGGCGGTAGTTTTTGAATTTAAGTAAATAGAATAGTCTCTTTTTAATTCTCAAGATACACTCGGAAAACGGTAGGTAGGGTAGGGTAGGGTTTCTCAAGGTAGTTTAAGAGAAAAATCGAAATTCTAACAAAACATTTTACTACTCACAAATTTTAAAAAGAGTTTCTAGATATATTGTAAAAAGTTTCAGTATGTCATAGCTATAAATTTAATTACTAACAATTCGTGCTGTGAAATAAATCAAATACTAAGAAATGAGATGTGATGTCCCATAATGATTTTGTTTCGTGTTTGGACGTAGTTATTCTATAGTCTTCTATTCGGGAATCATTTTCGTCTCCCCTGCGGTACCAGACATTTTTTCCAAGTATTATACTAGCTCAACCCTTGCAACCTTTACATTACACAAAAGGCAGAGCTATGGACAAGTTACAATAGAGTAGTACGACATATGCACTCTACGAAAAATCGAAAATCCCAAAAACCTTGTGTCATGTTTTGCAGTGCTTAGTTTTCAAGATTAAATGATAGGAGGGAGGTTTACAAATTCTAGAGTAAGCACTTTTCCCTATAAACGCAGAGTTAAACATGTGTCCGAAAATGAAATTGAAATGTTATTATTTAACAAGATCTGAGCATGTATGTTATGCTGGGCATTGCATTTTTATACAGCCTCTAATCAGTGTATTTAAACACAGAGTTCAGATTTCTAACTCAAAAAACTTGCCTTCTTTGCTGTGCAAACTATAGCCTCACATTCACATTCCTGTTCGCGAGAGATGACGTAAAACCAACGGCTTTCGTTAAATCTATAGCTAATCTAAAACTCGCACAACAAATGAAATGACTTAATGAACAAAAGACGGGATATAAAGGCATTCTGTATTTTTCAAATCCAATCTGCTCTTAAAAATGTTGAACAAATATTAGTAGAAATTGGTAATTATATATTTTATGAGGATTATATGATGTTTCTGTTTCCATAACCTTCACAACTCGCTCGATTTTGACAAACCAAGTGGTGTTTTTTCAGGATTATAATGCTGATTACAACTTTGAAAAACGTGATGCTGTTTATCACTACTATAGTTTTTTTTAGGTACATCGATTGTAGCCAATTTTGATATGTAATTTGTTTCATCTGTTGTATAATGTGTAGGCGCGATTGAAACGGATCAGTAACGCTACGTACATGTCTGCATTACTTTTGTATACGTGCAACCACTTATTACTATCATTTAATATCACTTAAAGTGCGTGTTAAATAGTATATGAATGTGAATAAGTCTGTTATAAAGTGTATGAGTTGTTTTAATTGTTGCCAAACAAAACGTCAACGAACCGAAACATTACGTCACGTTCAGCGAAGCGTCCTAGTCCAGGCTATAGCAGCGTGCCACGAGAGACTTACTTCGGGGAGCGGAGTAACGAAGGGTGGAAATCAGGGTGCGTGAGGGCGGGTGGACACAGAATCCCCCCTCCCTCCCCCGCTGCTACACTCCCATTATGCCCAGGGTCTGCCAACGGCCTACTACAGTGGTTACGATTGGAAGTTTCCTTGGTCGTGAGACAGGCACGTCAAAGCGCGCCCGTACGAACTACTTGCTGTTAGTGAACCCCAACGCTCCTGCGGGCACGCGCAACCTCCCCTGACTTCGCTCCCGACTCCCTCTTTTTCAAAGTTTTTATCTTTCCAATGAAATTGATTACAATTATATTATTTCACATAATATTCATTCTTGTAAAATCAATACTAAAGTTTTACAATGTAAGTTAATAAAAAATTAAAAATCGGATGTTTTTTTTCTGAATGTTTCTAGTTCTCAAATATATTTCAATATTGTTTTACAATCATGTCATATAATAACTGTTTAATTTCATAACTCCATTTTATACATCGCATTGTAGTTTTCCCGATATCCTTCTTGGTTCAAAAGGCACATTTACTTATAATTATTTCATTTTGTATCATTTGTGATTGTTGTATTTCACTTTAAAATTCTAAACTTAATAAAACTTGAAATTTAAAACTAAAACAAAAAACTGCTACTTGCGACCTTGACTCAGCTCATGGCCGACTATATTTTGATTTTTTAAAGTGACGTCACAAGGTCACGTACAAAAAAGGCACACTCCCACGCGGCACACTCCCACGCGGCACACTCCCACGCGGCACACTCCCACGCGGCACACTCCCACGCGGCACACTCCCACGCGGCACACTCCCACGCGGCACACTCCCACGCGGCACACTCCCACGCGGCACACTCCCACGCGGCACACTCCCACGCGGCACACTCCCACGCGGCACACTCCCACGCGGCACACTCCCACGCGGCACACTCCCACGCGGCACACTCCCACGCGGCACACTCCCATGCGGCACACTCCCATGCGGCACACTCCCATGCGGCACACTCCCATGCGGCACACTCCCATGCGGCACACTCCCATGCGGCACACTCCCATGCGGCACACTCCCATGCGGCACACTCCCATGCGGCACACTCCCATACGGCACACTCCAATACGGCACACTCCAATACGGCACACTCCAATACGGCACACTCCAATACGGCACACTCCAATACGGCACACTTCAGAACGAGCGAAACAATGAGTTAGTTACGACGGTTTCCTTCGCTCGTGATGCAATACTGTCGAGAACGCGTGCCGTTTTGTCTACACATGTTTGAGAAACGCCAGTAAAACAATATATAAACAGGGCGTGACCGAGAGCGGCTAGGCCCATGCCATGCGTTCTGCTCTCAACTCCTGTCAGAAGACTAACTTCACGCAACTGTCAGTTGCGATGTTTACTGTGATATTAGATCTTAAAATGCCTATCGTATGAAGCAACTTGTTTCGTCTTATTGTTACTGTCATCTACAATGTGATTAGTTTTGAGGTTAACGTAGTTCAGGTATCCTAGGTAAATGATACTAGGTATGTGACTACTATCCACTATATGCAAATGTGCGATAGCCCTCTAATCTTATATTTCATCAAAAATACCTTTGAGCTGAATTATCACTGAGATCTTTGTCTGAGATTTTATTTTCAATAACATTATTACAAGATTGGAAGACAATAAAATTTTCCACAAAATTGGTGTTTCGGTTGTAAATCAAACGGAATTCTAGTCAAACTACTATGTATGTTCTTGGCGCGAGAGCCCGTGAACGGACTCAGGCCTACCGGCGACGTCCCTGCCTCGCGGCGATCGGTTAAAGGAGTACGTGTGGATAGCACGCCGACATCTCCACAACGTATTCCGATCTTCTCATCGTCACACAGCAACATATACTAGGACGTTACAAGGAAAACACATGCTATAATCTCTCCTCACCGGAATCTAACCCAGGGCCGCGTAGTGGAAAGCGAGCACGCCGACCAACAGCTAGACACGAGGACTAGTCAAACTACGAGGAAATAGAATTATCTATAGAAATGATCATTCATTGTATTTCATATAACTGCTCAACGAACCGACGCGGTGATGTGATAATGAATTGGTGATGAGGTAGAGTCATTTACAGTAAGAATATGGACATTTAACATATTTGCAACATTGAATATATAAATGAATATTATTATTTATTTTAAAATGTGCAAAATATGTGTTTATTTAAAACTATTTATTTTCTTTTCATTGCTGCTGTTTATAATTTTTTTTAATTTCATTGTTGCTCTTTAAAACAATGTTGCGATTCATAACTTTGCAACATATTCATTAAACTACGAACACATGTATGCACGTAAAACTAGAGATGCATGTAAATTTTATTAACAATACGTAACAAAATAAGGTATTAATACCACAGAGGAGGGGGAAGTGAAATGTATGTAAGTGTATCTCAAAAACATGGTTGATGCAAAATAAATGTTGAGTAGGTTAATATGATTTCCATTGTACATCACTTAATTATTTATGCTAATAATATCTCTTTACAATATTAGTGGAGACGGGTAAAAGAAGTTTTCTTCACAATTGTTCGAAACGCAGATAAAATGGGCCAAAAGTCAGAGGTTTGTGTAGTTTTAAATATTCCCAAAAAGTGGTATTTCAAATTTATTTTTCTCGTTGTCTATGTTACTAAACATTCAACGTTTAAATAACTTGTACAGTAGAGGAGGGCGAAAGGGGGTCGATGGTTAAAAGGTATTGTGGCTGTCTGCGATGATGAGCGTCGAAACCAGGAGAGATGGCTTAGCGCATCAACTGATGTCAATGCAGTCCCTCTGACCGGTAGGTCCTAGGCTACCACTCCCCACGGTGGCAGGCTATCACAGTTGACACTCCTAGATCGGTAGGTCGAATTCAGTCGCTGTCTTGAGTCCAGCTGCTTTGATCGGAAGTTTTCGTGGGTTCTCCGTTCAAACACCACGTGAATGCCGGATCAGTACCCTAAAAAAACCCTAATCATGAATCGCGCGCAAGCTTTCTTTCCTCTTCCTTGCCCTATCCTCACACACTTACACTAACATGCAGCACTCTACCACACATACCAGAAGACCGGTCGGGAGTTTAGAGCTTGTCTCGGCTGGGGCGATGCCCCGCTGGTGGGAAGATACCTGGTTGGGGGAAGCCCCGGTAGCTCCCGGTAGGTCGACGCCGGATCTCGCCATCCCACGTGGGAAGACCTTCGCCACTCCCGAGGAAAAGCATGCCCGACACTTACGGGACTAATGAACCTGGTAGTTGACGAGCCCGAAATCACTAACAATCAATCAAACAAACGAACGAACGACCATCGGAGGGGGGAGTCGCAGTGCTGGTGTGGGCGGGGGCCGCGGCGGCCGGTGGCGTCGAGCCCACGTGGAGGCCGCCGCAACGCGCGTGGGAGCCGCGGAGGAGCTGCTCTAAACTTAGCGCCGGGCGGACGCCCCTCGCCCCGCCCCACCACCCCGCCTACGCCCACACGTCTCGTTACCACTCTAACCATTCGCTATTCTTCAATTTCCCTCCACTCATTTTATTTCTTCATTTGCTCCCTTTTTTATTTTACGCTCGCTCTTCATTGCGCCTTGATTACCCATCTAACCATTCGCTATTCTTCAATTTCCCTCCACTCATTTTATTTCTTCATTTGCTCCCTTTTTTATTTTACGCTCGCTCTTCATTGCGCCTTTATTACCCCTCTAACCATTCGCTATTCTTCAATTTCCCTCCACTCATTTTATTTCTTCATTTGCTCCCTTTTTTATATTACGCTCGCTCTTCATTGTGCCTTCATTACCACTCTATCCATTCGTTATTCTTCAATTTCCCTCCACTCTCAATTTGCTTCCACTTTTTTATATTACGCTCGCTCTTCATTGCGCCTTTATTACCACTCTAACCATTCGCTCTTCTTCAATTTCCCTCCACTCATTTTATTTCTTCATTTGCTCCCTTTTTTATTTTACGCTCGCTCTTCATTGCGTCTTCATTACCACTCTAACCATTCGTTATTCTTCAATTTCCCTCCACTCATTTTATTTCTTCATTTGCTCCCTTTTTTATTTTACGCTCGCTCTTCATTGCGCCTTCATTACCACTCTAACCATTCGCTATTCTTCAATTTCCCTCCACTCATTTTATTTCTTCATTTGCTCCCTTTTTTATTTTACGCTCGCTCTTCATTGCGTCTTCATTACCACTCTAACCATTCGCTATTCTTCAATTTCCCTCCACTCATTTTATTTCTTCATTTGCTCCCTGTTTTATTTTACGCTCGCTCTTCATTGCGTCTTCATTACCACTCTAATCATTCGATATTCTTCAAATTACCTCCACTCATTTTATTTCTTCATTTGCTCCCTTTTTTATTTTACGCTCGCTCTTCATTGTGCCTTCATTACCCCTCTAACCATTCGCTATTCTTCAATTTCCCTCCACTCATTTTATTTCTTCATTTGCTCCCTTTTTTATTTTACGCTCGCTCTTCATTGCGTCTTCATTACCACTCTAACCATTCGCTATTCTTCAATTTCCCTCCACTCATTTTATATCTTCATTTGCTCCCTTTTTTATTTTACGCTCGCTCTTCATTGCGCCTTCATTACCACTCTAACCATTCGCTATTCTTCAATTTCCCTCCACTCATTTTATTTCTTCATTTGCTCCCTTTTTTATTTTACGCTCGCTCTTCATTGCGCCTTCATTACCACTCTAACCATTCGTTATTCTTCAAATTACCTCCACTCATTTAATTTCTTCGTTTGCTCCCTTTTTTATTTTACGCTCGCTCTTCATTGCGCCTTCATTACCACTCTAACCATTCGCTATTCTTCAATTTCCCTCCACTCATTTTATTTCTTCATTTGCTCCCTTTTTTATTTTACGCTCGCTCTTCATTGCGTCTTCATTACCACTCTAACCATTCGCTATTCTTCAATTTCCCTCCACTCATTTTATTTCTTCATTTTCTCCCTGTTTTATTTTACACTCGCTCTTCATTGCGTCTTCATTACCACTCTAACCATTCGCTATTCTTCAATTTCCCTCCACTCATTTTATATCTTCATTTGCTCCCTTTTTTATTTTACGCTCGCTCTTCATTGTGCCTTCATTACCCCTCTAACCATTCGCTATTCTTCAATTTCCCTCCACTCATTTTATTTCTTCATTTGCTCCCTTTTTTATTTTACGCTCGCTCTTCATTGCGTCTTCATTACCACTCTAAGCATTCGTTATTCTTCAATTTACTTCCTCCCATTTTATTTGTTCATTTGCACCCTTTTTTAAAAATTATTCCTGTTTGGCAGCCTGCTGTCTTTCAGCCTCTAATCCTTCTTATTAAATTCTAATGACTTCATCTCTACACACTGCCATGAAGATTATCCATTTATAACGTGTGCACCACACAATTTTCTGAACGTTTATTTATTCCTTTTTATTCTAGATTCTAGATTGTATAAGTGTATGGACAAATACAATTAGAAATTCTTGATCAAGCACAACATTGTTTTGCTTTGTTTTCTTCTATGTGTATGTTCTGGTATTGTAAACGGAGTATGAGTTAACATACTATTACAATTGATAAATTACAGTTCTATTTAATTCATTGTTAGAAAACCAGTAATTTCTGGTAATTTGTTTCCTCATTACATACAACACTAATAATCTGTGTATAATAGGAGGATACAGTTTTGGTAAATCCCATCTTTGTTTATTGCCACTACACTTGTCTCCTTTTATCTTCTGGATATTTTATGATCGACCCATTCCTACCAGCCTCTAGCTTCTCTTTACTATACCGATCCCCAATTCTATTCTACTTTACTTCTATAGTTTTTTCTACTTCGATCAGTATTACTGAATTCTTATCTTTCAATTCCCTTTCATCACCAGTTATTTTGCCACTAATCCATCTCTCTCCTTCTTCCTTCAGATTCGTTTTCAATCACTCTATCATTCTAATTTCATTGTCTCTTTCCTTGATGTTAACCACACCTCTCTAAATTTCTTATAACCCATTTACCTTCCATTTCTACATCCATAACTATCCAGTAATTATCAGTGCTGTTGTTGCGCCTTTTAATTCTCAAACCACAATTATCCCATTCTACATGACTGTTCACGACTTCATCTTCTGGTGTCTCACAACAAATGTTACAAACTTCTGGGGCCTGTAAATTGGTCAACATGAACACTGTTTGCCAATGAGCATGCAATCGAAAACGACCTGTATGTAACGTGTCATATGTAACGACGATGTACACATATGCCATTAGTCTCTATTTGTTAGGCAACTACGCATGAACTAGTGTTCGACAGGTCAGCAAAACTTTTGACAGCAGCAGAATGTGAGCTGATGAACGCTAGAGCATGGGGAGTTAGCTAACGAGTAGCAAATGTTGCATCTGTTTCTTCTTTATATAAAATTTTCGATCCCATGTTCATGGACAAGAAGTGATTATTTTCGATACCTCTACACGCCCGAGATGCTTAAATGATTTTTCTCCGACGCTGTATACAGGATCCGGGGACGAAACGTCGAAACTTCGAAATAAGGTTGTAATACTATTTTAAGCATATTTTGTTTAATACACTACTGGCATATTCCGAATGGCTAAGCTAATATAAACACTCAAACGTGGTTTTGGAAAAATGCTTTCTAGGCAAAATTTGCATTCCAGAATCGTAGAAACACTCTATAAACATGTAAATTGTTTATTATTTAAAATTGACATTAATATATTTGTACAGAAAGAAAAATTAATCCATAAATAAAAAACAGTAGGGTTCTGTAAATTGGGTACTTTTTTATTTCTGTGATAATTTTTCTTTCTGAACAAATATATTCATTTCTTTTGTAAATAATGAACAATTTATAAGTTTCTAGAGTGTTTCTAGGATTCTACAACGCAAATTTTTGCCTAGAAAGCAATTTTTTTTCAACCAACATTTGAGTGCTTATTGCTGTCCAGCCATTCGGAATATCCAAGCAGTTTATTAGACAAAAGTATGCCCAAATTGCCGTAAGAGCTTATATTCTAAGATTCGCTCTTTGCTCCCCGGACACCTGTGTATTCAGCCCCTGCTCCCCACATATCCCCCTACTCCTGCTCCTCCTTCCCCTACCTCCTCCTCTTTCTCCCGTGCAGTGGGCGCTCGGGAGACCGCGAAGATTTCTGCCCCAGAGCGCCGCGCGGCCGCCTACGCAGTCACTCGAAACAAAGGAACCTTAGTTCTGTCGTCGGCTTTCCCTCTCCTTATTAAATAAACCTCTGATGTTGAAGCTACTAACACCGAGTAACACTACGCTCGGGGTGAGTAATTTTGGATGAAGTAGACCGTTGACGAGGTCATCCAAAATGTGGAGTCTTGTTGTGCAAGTAGTTTGTTGCTTTTCATGCATTGGCCAACTAGTGTTCAATAGAGTACAATACAACGTTCACACACGTACGGAGAAACAATCTATATTGACATTTCTGTTATAATGCAGAATTTTGAAAAAAATGTTTTAAGGACATTTTACTTTTTAACTAGTTTTCTTTATTACATTTTTTACTGATCCCTTTCTTTACAAGTGGAAAGAAAGACTACTATTCTAAAAAAGAGTAATGAGTAATATCACAAATTCGTATCACACCAATCTTCCCGGACGTCCTTTAGAAAGTAACACTCCTGAAAAGAATGTAAATCAAAGCAGTTGTTCGTCTTATCACCACTTATGGGGAATTTCGCTATAGAGCATCGCTTAAAAGCAGCCAGATAAAAAAAGGGAACTCCAGTGTGTTTTAAACTTCTTGCTGTCATTTGTGATCTTTCCTCCTCTTGTGTCAACCTAAGAAGAGGAATCATCTGCTAATTTTGGTAGTGTTCTCCCGTGATATCATAATGACTATTTGTGTATGTAGTTCTATGAAAACAGCTTAATGGGTTCCCAAATTTTTCACAGTAAAATATATAGCATATCGTTTATGGCCAATACTACTGGGTCTTCGAATACTGACAAATTTCTGGGAACAACGCGGTCATTGACAATAAATCAATATCTAATCTATAGAACAAATGGATATTTCGCGAGCGGTTTTTTCTCTTGACAATTTAAAGGTCTTTGACTGTGCGAGAAAACTTCAATCTACAGAATAAATAATTCAAACATAAAATCAAATAATTTGGTGTACACATACGCACGACAATGAGATGTGAATATTTTACTGGATTCGTTACATTCGCCTTAGGGCACTTGAAGCAATTATTTAAAAAAAGAAAGAAAGAAGTTATAAAGACCTTCCACTAGAAATCCACTCACAAAGTTTAGTCATTCAAACGTAATTAGATCTAAATTGAAAAACGTTTTTTTACCTACAGAATTCCAATACTAGCTTCCGTTCTGTGCTGCTAAAACGCATTTATAGTCTGTTTAAAAATTTAACTAAATTACAAAATAAAATAACGATCTTCATGAATTCAATTTCTAAGTAAATGCATTATTAAACATTTGATAATGCAGATGAATGGGAATAATGTTTTTTTAAGTGTTGAACAAAACCCACTGAGAGACGTAAGGATTATTTTTGTTTATTTGTGCTTCAATTTTCTATTCTAATCTCAGTACTATGTAATTGAATCAGCATGAGGAGAAAGATGGAAAGTCAAAAATGCAATATTGTTTATTTTTATTTAGGAAAGTTGTTCTTTAAGTCAATGCAAACTGCACCATTAAGAAAGAAATCATGCCATGATAGTGTTTAACAGAGTTTAGGGGGTAATTTTAAGATCGAGGTAGCTGTACTGCGAAGGAAGGGATTAAGACACTGACATGTTTCGTTTCTCCTCAGTACTATAATTTTGATTTTGAATGTTGCCAATGCGTATACTGTAATGCATGGATACAGTGGCATCTTTACAATATGGCAGACACTCACAGGGGCGCTATTTAGAGTAATCCCGCTAAAACACATAACAGCCCTAATTTGAAGTATTCTGACAGGGGCGCAAATTCCTTGCTTGCAATGGGTGCCGGAATATCTAGATTCGCCTCTGCATGCAGCGGGATATTATCGTCACCTACCGCCGATAAAAACATGCGCTACGCTTACGGAACTAATGATCTTAGCCGTTGACGCGCACGGAATCACTAATTAATGTTGTGGCGGAAACCTGAACGACTTCAACGTTCAACTCTCTTGTCGTACACTTGCACGTTATTGCCTTATCATACAGACCAAGAGAGAGCAAGGATTTCCAAGATTCACTCTTGTAATTGTTGACTTTTCCTTTTCAGCTAGGGTACATAAGTATATCAGTTTTTAATAAAGATATCGTTATAAAAACAAACACTGTGTTTTTAACTTCCTTTTCAGAATATACTGTAATTTCTGATTTGCATTTTTTGGAACATTTGTGGAACGCCATTTAAGGAACAATTTATGGAATTGTCAAATAGCTTCATGTTTCAAGTTCCATCTGTAACGTGTTTAATGCACAATGCTTTCGAACTATCAACCTATTTCTGAGGGAATCTTTTCTGTCACGGCTATTGTATCTTCACCGCTCACCAGCGACCTGCATTTAGTCCCATATCCAACACTGTATTATTCCACGTTTCACAAAAAGAAACAATTTTTGAATGCCAGATCTGCAATGTAGAAATATCCAACCGGAATTTTTTTTCTCAGTGAAATTGTGTGGATTTACAGTCACAGTTACAAGTTTTGTGAATGATTTCAAACTACCTCCACCACCGAAGTAAACTATTCGCTGGGATGCGAGCTAACGACTGGACGCGACGTGTAAAATAAATTATTTAGAGGAACATGAGTGCTTGTGGACGTTTCTAATAGCTGTTATATTGTTATGATAATTCGTAAGTGTGTGTTCTCTAAAATTTGTGATTTGGAGAGGTATTAATTTTGTCTCTAACGAGTTATATATCTTTCGTAGGCTTTGAGATAGAGAGCAACGTTTAATATATTTCGTATTATTTCTACTTGTAGATAAACATAGAAAAATAATATTTTTAATAATTAATGCAATAATAATAATAACAATAATGATGATGATGATGATGATGATGGTGATGAGAGGCTCGTACCCAACACTCATTCGTGGTGAAACTCTCGTCCATACCTGCGTCTCTACTGAGACAGCAGAAGCGAGAAATCGGCGGGAAGGCGGGAAGACAGTTTTCGCGGCGAGTGCGATACCAGGCGTCGACTGCGAATCGAAAATCGATGGTTCCGTGCAGCGCGATACAAGCGCCCCGCGTTTTTGCCGATGTCGCCCGCCGGAGTGTTCGCCCAATTTGCAGAAAGGGGAACCCCCCTCCTCCTCCTCCGCCAGTTCCCTCTCTCGCCGGCGACCGAACGCAAGAACGCCGAGGTCGAAAGCCAGGGAGCCGCCTTGCGGGGCGAAGGGCCCAAAGGTGGGCGTGGCCTCTCCAAAGACATCTGCATCGTCACCTTTCAACTCCTTTGCCCTTGGCAATAACATGTAGAAGTTGCACATATATTAGAAGTTGAAGAATAAAAATAAGAATTAGAAGAAGTTCAAGAAGTACGAGTAAAAGAACTAGAATTTCGACCAGTAGAAGATGACTCAGCATGAATTGTTTTTGATGAAAAGATTTTGAGTTCAGATGGCGGTTACCATCAATGCGGTGGCTGGAAGTCGAACATTGCTTGACTGTTAGATATTTGTAAGATGAGCAAGACATCCTATTAAGCCAATGATCTGTATTAGGAAATTTGAAAGGTTCCGAATTATTTTTTTATTCTCTTCTAATCAATGGAATTCACGTTTATTCCTACTCTAAAACTAAAATATGCAGTTTCGAATCTTTAGAAGAAGCAAATTAGTTGTAGATATAAATTAAAGTATCCCTCTCTCACTGGGTGAATAAATGATCTTTTGATTTTGAAATAGTAATACAAGTTCTAGTAAAATCTCATGGTATTACTAGTTCTCCCTCCGTATATTTATGATACTAACAATGCTTAGAATATCTAGAATCGATAAGACACTTAACAAATGTGGGGTTTTTATAAACGGCATGCTTTTTATGACAAGATTCCAATCTTCCTCATCCCAATATAGAAACTTAGGATCTCACAGTGTACAAAGTTTTAGCTAATGTCTAGCAGCTACCTACGATACCTCCGGGATGACCAAACGGTGCCATCATATATTCAATATCAGAGCGCTCTCAGTTCCTAGTCACATCCAACCACTGCGGTGCCGAAGGGCGGAAAATTCCATATCACAGTCGTGACATGCAAAAGAACCCTGGCAGGTGCCCGGCAAAATTAGATAACCCCCCGTACATTTCTCGTCCAAACAAGATCTCACATTATTCCTTTCAGACTGTTCAGATATCGTTCACCGAGATCGATACCTGGTGGATGAAGAGAGAACTACACTCAGGCGCATCAAGGGTCACTCACGTGGTGCACCTACTAGAAAAAATATCCCTTAGGTAGGCTTTAAAGAAGGCCTGGGTCGATTACACGCGTGCGGAACAACGGGCAATGGTCGGGTCCCCGTAAAATAAAGCACACACTAAATAAAACACTCTATTTCTAGTTGTCTTCGTCAATAGAGATACTCGATGTAGAGATGTAGCGATCCATTACGGCAGTCATCTCTCCCCCAAGACATCAAATATCATTATCGTAGATCGGTACTTCAATAAACTTCTCATTTCACCTCCATGATAGATTGATATGACGAGGTAATCCATTTTCCTCCTCAAAGCAAAGCAGATACTGCTCCTAACCCTATTTTCCTGCCTCATAAAAATAAACAAATTGGCGCGTGTAATGCAAAAGGTTGGACACCAGTATGTTAATGTGGTTTTCTTCGGATTCCAACCAGAAATCTTTGGTCATCCACAACATGGTTTCTGCTGCAGACGACCAGATTAACTAAGAATGGTAATGAAAAAATCACCTTGGTCCTGTAATCACAACAAAAAACTATATTCACCCACCCCCTCCGGATTATACTAACTTCTATTTCCCCACCCCCGGCGCAAAGGAAACCACGTAGTCTGCAATCAAGCACTTGACGGTGTAGCTCGCATGCTAAGAACGCAATTAAACTTTGAAATCCACCAAAAGGCAGGGGCGTTAGCAAAAATCTCGTTTTAAATTAGAATTTATACGCGGTTTCCGGTGGAGGAAAACATGCCCCGAATGCAATTATGCTATAAATATCCCCGATGCCCCGTTTCCATCAACGTTCACGAGGCGCGCCAGCACCCCAATATCAACAAATGGCCGGCGAATGAACGACCTTAAAATAAGATTCGCTCCTCAAATTAAATAAATTAAGATGTGGCTTTTTCCACTGGCGCTACCGCAAACAACCATAACCGCCAATGAGCAGAAGGCTGTACTCCCCTGGGCAATTTTTTAAAATATTTTTACTTTTGCTTACAACCAGTTGAAACCCAGGTTCTTGAGAAACTGTCTTTAATCCGTTTCTGAAAATGCACAATTTTGAGCTCATTTTCACAGAATACGTTTGAGTAGTAGAAAAACTTTACAAGAAGTTTAATCATATGAAGCAATTCTACTTACAAGTGAAAGACGTATACAAATTCCCGTACTGTACATATTACCGACGAGAGAGATTTCAAAAAGATAATAATTGTATAGTTTTTTAGAATGAAAAGAATACACTCAAATCGTGAATGTGTCATGTAATTCTGTGACTTCAGCATTATTCGTTCGTTTCAAGAAAAAATTAAGCCTTTTTGAGAAAATCTCGTTATTAAAGTTTCCTTTATTTCAAAATTACGCAAAAACTAATTATATTTTGACGCAAGCATGGGATCAAAGATTTAATTTCGAACAAATGTCAGTTTTTTAAAATATGTATTTACAAAATTGTAGTTGTAGGAAGATGCTGAAAAAATGTCAACCAATGTTATTTCTGAAAATTCCAACAATTCAACTAAAATCAGCCTGGCGCCATTTTTATAAGCATGCTTAGCTCTATTTGACGAAAATATAATTAAAAAATTTGTAGCCATAAAAATACAAAAACATCCTTGAAGATCCAGGTAAAGTCCCCAAAAAAACTAACATATCCGTGTAAAAATTATGAAGCCGCGACGTCAGACAGATCGATCAGGGAACATCAATTTCAGTGAAAATCCTGCTTAGGTTTTTTCAGGTACTGTAGTTCATAGACTTATGTTCTGCAACAAAAGTTTTAGGTATGAAGAACCTACAAAACGTGGATTTTGGCTACATAACGTGTTGGAGGAAAATATTTACTTCATGAAGGAAGAAGAATTATCAACTTTTTCGGAATCAGAAACCTATAGTAAGAACATTTTCTGCCAACAAGTTTTTTACTGCAGTATTACATTATTTTGAACGTATGTAGCATGCGAGAAATTAAAAAGAAATATTTTAAATTGTTTTTAAAATAAATGTAAAAACTAGGGCTTCTGTTAACAAATGTACTATCCTAACCGTTAGAGAAGTTCTTGAAACTGCTATAAGTATACTATTACACAATGAACATTTTATAATTAGTATTAAAAAAATGATTTTAAAAATAATGCTTTTCCTGGGCGCCAAGCAATGTTTGTTTCTACAAATATATCAGGACATATTTGCATCAAATTCATCTTTAATCTCCTTTAAGTGCATAAAAAATAATAGTGCAAGTTCATTTTGCGCAGTTCACGTGTGGTGTTCCACATCAATGTATCAGGGAAAATTTCTGGTGACAATTAACTATTCTATCCAAAATAATATTTTTCATTCAATTTTATATTTCAAAAGAAAAAATTCTCCCTTTTAATTTGCTGAACCATTTTTTTCAATTCTTATTTTTTTTCTAACTGTATTTGTTAGTCACTCAGAATTTGTAACAAATATAAATATTGTTATTATTTTTTACTGATTTGCATCAAATGGTAGATTTCCATTCTACAATTAGTATCAACTCCCTTAAGCTCTCTCGTCACCAATTTCTAAGTGAAGTAAAACTACAGAATAACTGTCAAATCATTGTAACAAGTGTGTCGGTGATCAAGATTTCTGCAACCATTTTCTGCTATTAAAAGGATTAAAAGGTGTAAAGTATTAAAAAACAGTAATTTGTACTTTTGTAGTAATAACTTTTTGGTTTAAAACCAAAAATTGCATTCAAAGCAACTAAATTATTCTGTTATATGAGCAACAAAACTGCATCTGGAAACACAAAGCTCCCCAAGAGAATTATTTCATTTAGCTTTTAATCATGAGGCAATCGGCAAATGTTCCTTTCTGCTCAGAATCACGTTCGCGTTATGATTCATAGTCAGGAAGAACAAATAGTGAAATATCCACAACCAGCAATCAATCGTTCTCGTGGGACTCGATAGTCCATAATTCACTTTAACGGCCCAGATATGTGTTGTATGTTGCCCACGTGGCCAGGCTTGGAGGCTACAGCACCTGAAACTGTAAATCTTCTCTCACAAAAAATTAATCTAGTTGTAATATACATCATCGCAGCATTTTTTAAATTTATTTCATTATTTAAATGTGGAGGAAAAGAATGGATATATTACAAAAGCCCGCGCATTGATGCTAATTTCTACTGAGATCACTGGTAACACCGCAAAACACCCAAAGAAGTAGGCATTAGGTAAGTTTCACAAATTAGGTAAGATAATATATCAAAACATTCTACGGTCATAATAAATGCATTTTTTCATACGAGATGTTCAGAAGTTTTCGAAATTACTAAGCAGGAGAATCATTCGACCTAAAATCCTGCGTAATGGCATTTGATGTCCAAAACACTTTTCACAACTTCTTACCGAATTGTAACCAGTATATACAATTTTTTCGTACTGAAAGAATATTAGTGTTTAATTAATATTCATTGTAATATTACTTTTACGTAAAACAGTACTGTTAAAAGGCAACTACTAACTACACTTAGCGTATTTAACGCTCAAACACCCTCCAAATCAAATAATAAAGTACTAAATCGTTCTTCTCTCTCAAAACTATTTTACATTCGTTCTTTAACACTCCAGAAGTCACATGGAGTAAGGTAAGTGATGCAAATAAGGCCAGTGCAGGAATTATGGCTAAGTAGCGGCTATGATGTTAGGTACAAGTATTTCCGATTGATTGTGCTAGCATGCAGTCTGGGAGAGTGTAAGAAGTGCGATAACACCCTACCTGGCTTGTTGACAAGCGCTTTCGCACTCTGCAGCTTTTATGGTCAAGAACGCGCCGAAGGCGATCTGTCCTTATAACTTCTTATAAACGCTCGCGCTATTTTTTTAAAAAAGGATTCATTTCAGGCCGTATTTTTGTAAGATTGGAATGTAACAGTGTAATTTATATTATATATTAGTATAGCTAGCCCAAGTTCAGATGTTCATGCTACACGAAACCAATTCATTTGGCAATGACCATCAAACCTGCAAGTGGGCATATTACCTTCAAATTACAATGTTTTCGTAAAATATCAACAAAATAATCCTGAATCTCTTTTTCTGTGATATAGCTATTTCTACTTGAAGCAAAAGTGTTAAATTCCATCATGATGTTAATTTGGCCAAATGTTAAAACATATAAACAGCAAAATTTGAGGCGCTTAACGTGACCACATTACCTTCACATGCCTTAGTTGAATACTCCAAGACCTTTTTTTTTCAGAGATGAGGTTAACATAAATCGTTTTATGTATTTTTCAATTAATCTGTATGCATTTTGCCACTTTCGTGTAAGTGTGGTGGTTTGCAAGATCAAGCTTTATAATTTTGTGTGGGGATCTACATACGCCGTGCAAATATCTGTGTAACTTATCAATGTTGTGACAATGCAAGCGCAGCAGGCGCCGTTTATAGCTCACGTCAGTCAATGAACCTAGCATATCAAATATATTGTGATCGTTGGCAGTGCCTCAGAATTCTCACTACCGTACTGCGCGCTTAATTTTTATTATCGAGTTTAATTTACGAAACAGGTATTAATTTATCTGACTTTTTAATCTCGTTCCTTACCTAATATTTCCTAATTTCAGTTTTAGAGTTTGCCGTTCCGATGAATCCAAATATCCCACGCAAATATACTCATCACAACAGAGTTCCCGAGAAGCGTAGTTTTAACAGTGGGTAACTCCCTACAGCCAAGAGCGTTGAACTGGTGCTCTATTGATTATACGAGCAGGCTTGTAAAAAACAATGAAAAATATATTTTCTTTCATTCGAGTTAAAAAAGTATACTAATTCTGGAGTAACGCAAGTGAGAGAGTATTGTCTGTATAATTATCAACTAGCTGCTGCTCCAAGATTTCAGCAAAGTCTGGAATTGAGGATACCTAGCGTCTTTTACGCAAAAAAATACATAAAAAGCAAGAAGACATCAACTTGTAAATTAAAACTGAAGTTGAGGGAACGAGAATACAACCTTGGCTAGTTGATGAAAAAACAGACGACCTCCGTAGAGCGCGGAAGAATAATAATTAAATTTTAGGTTTTCATCAGCGAAGTTCGTAGACAAGTGATGTTCATAGATAAAAAAAACACTTAGACCCATTTACTCGTACGTGATATGAGATTCCAGTGGCGGCCCGAAGGGGAAAGGCATATGGAAGTTTTTCTCCCCTCTTAAGCCAAAATCACAATATGAACACATACAGTTCTTCTAATTTTCTGTAGAAATGATAGTCTTTCAGAGCCGCAATAGAATACGCTGTAAGTAACAGTAAATCTACAATTTACATTTACTTTAAATCCTGCATAAATCAAAAATTACTAATGTGAAAACATGAAGTCGGTATAACTATAAAACTAAGACCATCCCCCTTCCTTAGAATAATTCTGGTGGCGTCCCAATGAGATTTATATTCTTATATGTTATATTTTTGTTCAAATCATTCTAATCTTTGAGCTAGCGGGTATTTATTTTCATGTCAAAGAACGCAATGAAAAATTGCGGCATGTATTTCTGTGAATTAATCTAGTAAGAGCGTTGTCTGTTAGCTGATGCTTTGACGTAGGTTTCTGTCTACATAAACTCTTTTTCATGCAGCATTTTTCCGAGTATTCGGGTTGATATTTATTCTCGAACTTTATTAAAGCTCAGGGATATATCTCATGACACAACGGAATATGTGAAAGCTGTTCTTTCTTTTGAAAGAAATTATTTTAGAAGAGAAAATTTTAAAGAAAATATCCGTTTGAGACTCCAAAAAGCATGAGTAGTTCAGATCGATCAGGTAATATCAACTTCTAAAAAAATTGGCAGAACGGTTTAGGCGCTAACTTTGGCCACAGACGGATGGACAGACAGACAGACAGACAGTAACGGATGTAACAAGGATGTAGAAAAGGACGTAAAAATTAACCGAACAATATTAAAAGATTTAATTTTGAGGAAGAAAATTAATTTAAAAAATCTATTTTTCAAATATTCTGGCCAAAGAAAGAAGACGATTTTTTTTAGTTTTGTATTTTTCAAACTTCCAAAACTACCAAAACAAATAAAACTTACGACATATTACTAAGTAACCCTTACTCTATTTGAGTGAAAAATGTAATCCACGAAAATGCCGATTCCTTTTCAGAAAATATTCTTCAGGTTTCCATTTGCCTGAATTTAACGCAAAATTACGAGAAAGTATTATCTTCCAAAAAATTACTCGTGATCTTATTTAAAGGCATAGTTTTTATAACAAATTTTCATTAGAAAAAATCGTCTTAAATTATTTATCGTAAGACTTTGAAAAAAATCTTTTGAAATTGTCAAAAATTCAAAGTGAAAATTTAGGAAATTAGCCATTTCTTCTGAGAAATTATAATCAAAAATTTGGAACCATTTTTTAGAAAAAAATCGAAAAAGTAGTTGAGGCTGACATAAAGTATCCACTAAAATCAAAATTCTTTACCAAATTCAATAAATCGCTACATCAGCCAGATCGATTTGGGATTTTCAATTTTGGAAAGAATTCTGCCTACAGTCCAGTTGGCAAGTACTGAGAAAAGACAGTTTCTTGCAAAAAGGTAAAAAAAAATATTCTTTGGGTATGCTGTGTGTACACAAACCCATCAAGTTTTCGATCTCTTGGCCCCTGTGCTATCTCCAAGAGCCCCCAAAATCGATATTTCTCCGACTTTTTCCTTTTTTTCACCATAATTCTTTAACCTTAAGTTTTGTAGAAAAATGATTCACTTAATTTTAAAGAGGAATAAATCATGACTTTCGAAACCATAAAACATTATTTCACTTATAAGTGAGCTACGGCATTTCAAAAAGCTATTGAACTGATTGCGCAACCCAATCAGTATAGTTTATCGGCCCTCGTTATCTGGAACAAAGGATTGCGGAAAAGGATCAAAGGGAACATGCAAAATGCTCATTAGCAGATAAATGAATGTTTGTGTGGACTGCGTAGCGAACAAGAAATATCATGGAATGACAATGCCAATTCCTACGAATTAAATTTACCACGGCGTAAATATTTGCTGTAATATAGTCGTCATGGAGAAGAGAATAGTAGAAAAAAAATTGTTTGACGAGACTTTTAATTATTATTGTTACTATTATTAGTAGTATTATTTACTAACCATTAATTACTAAATAATTACTTTAAAAACGGCCCTCCACTTCCTGTAAATTATTTTAGTATCATTAACCCTACCAATTTAGAGAGAAATTATTACTTAAAATAAAACTTAAAATTAACTTCTCCCCATAGCACGTCACACACAGTTTTTAAACTTTTTTTACGTAAATAAATAAATAAATAAATAAATAAATAAATAAATAAATAAATAAATAAATAAATAAATAAATAAATAAATAAATAAATAAATAAATAAATAAATAAATAAATAAATAAATAAATAAATAAAAAATTAAAATATTTTCCAAGTAATCAGTATTGCTATGTTTCATGTCCTTTTCGGTCTTCCCCTGAACCTTTTTCAATTGGGTATCTATTTCCAAACTTTTTGTGGATGTCTGATTTCAACCTTCTCGTATGTTCATACCATTTCAGTTGTTTAATTTCGATCGTCTCGTTCGAGGTTGTTTGTACTTTGATTTTATTTCTTATTTCATCTCTTATTTTGCCTAAGAGAAAATTTACATTCCCTTCGCCAGAACGTCATTTCTGGTGCCTGAAATTTGTCTCATTGTCTTTGTTAGGGTCCAGACTTCTGCTCCCTTGAGTACTGTACTCTCTATTACATGAATCGACCGAAGTGCGGCTGGTCGTACAAATTTTAGGCGCGGTCAGGGATCCCTCGCCAGATGCAGTGACAAACGGTAATTCCCCGCGTTTGAAATGGACGAATTTAACGATAAACCCGGTGGGTGACGTGACGGTCGAGCTAGGAGATCACAGAAAGGGACTAGAATGGTACAAGACTTTCTCGGGAGTCCACAGACAATATCCGGAACACATCTCGCACGTGACTAAATTCGACAAATCAAACCGACCACAATATCGGAAGCGTATAAGCGATTCAGACAGTTCTCTCGCCTCGTGCTGTGATATGTCATGTGACCTTCCCTGAGCAATCAGATTGCCAGTATTTGATTATTTTCGTAAAACCAGGGCTCAGTATTGCCACACATCTGACTCGTACGAAGTCGCAGAAGTTAGGGTTCGGCTTTGGCAAAAATTATGAACATGATATGAAGACGTGTCATAGCCTGTCAGTAAGTGTTAATGTTTTGAGATCTAATAGGGAGTTTGTGTAATCTTTAACGTAAAGCACTTTTGATCTTCTGCGCATGCGCAATTCAAGTTTCGCACCACTTTAGTGGATTTGCGCATGCCCAGAATATCGATAGAGCTTTACATTTGAGGTGGCACAAACTCCCTACTTTATCTGTGATGAAAGTGGTGCCATATGCGCAGTAATGTGTGGCAACAGCACACTGAACTGTCAGAGTCACGTATACGCGGCCGGAACTGTAGGAGATGAGCACCAATCAGAGTAACGAAACGAAACATGAGTCACGAAGGACAGACGAGTGCACGTGAACAGCGGAGAGACGGAATGACACAAGCGTTAATATTCTCGGAGGGGTCGGACGTGAGAGAGAAGGACTAAGATACTCAGAGAGGCCGGACTTGTGTGTGAAGCTATGGGAGCGAGTCGCGAAGGCCGCATTAGAGAGTTCGCGACATCGCGACGACAACGCGAGACGAGCAGCGAAATGGCAGAACACACTTGCAGGATGTATCAATGCACAAGTACCGCACTTACTGAGAACGGAAACGGAAAACGAATAGAACCGGGAGCAGAACGCGCCGAACAAACGACCGACGATCGACGATCGACGACCGACGATCGACGATCGACGATCGACGATCGACGACCGACGACCGACGATCGACGATCGACGATCGACGATCGACGATCGACGATCGACGACCGACGACCGACGACCGACGACCGACGACCGACGACCGACGACCGACGACCGACGACCGACGACCGACGACCGACGACCGACGACCGACGACCGACGACCGACGACCGACGACCGACGACCGACGAGCGATCTTCGCAGCTGTGAGGAGACATTGATCTTTATTCGGCGGCTCTTCGAGTGCGACGTCGGACAACACCGAGTCCACGTTAAGCACCTGCGTCCGCGCGCTTTGCGGGCAACGCGCGGCTGCGGTGAATAAATGTGCTCAGTTGTCTCCCGAGGGTATCATTTACAAGCCAGGACAGCCATCCTACATTTCCTGAGCCAAGCACCGGGAGAGATGGCTCAGTGCATTATTTCAGCGCTTCTAAACGGGAGGTTCTAGGTTCGAGTTCCGACAGTGGCATGCTTTTCGACAATAGCTTGACAGCGAGGTGGAATTCAGGTGCTGCCTGAAGGTGAATTCTGGTGGTCGGCTGCTCTGATTGGTAGTTTTCTGTGGTTCTCCGACCGGCGAATGTCGCAGCAGTACCCTAAAAAACTGGCCACGAACCGTGCGCAATATTTTCCTATCTCTTCTATGCCCTATCTTCATCCCATATATGCACTTCACTATCATGCACTATACTACGAGTAGAGAAGAATCTCTCTAAGGATGGGATGATTTGACAGCTAGTGCTGGCAACACAACTGACGATTCTGTGGTCGTTGTGTCCTTGAACTTAATAGACTCTTCTTCCTCCATTCGTTCGTTTGCAGTTGGCTAACTTGTAAGAAGCCACGACGCTCCCTGCTGTGATGTCCTCGTCCGACGAAAATAGAGTGCGCCACGAGAAATAATTGAAATTAGGAAGTGCAGAGCTTTGTGCTCTAATGTAAAAATTCTTTTTTTTATAAAAATGATTTTGAATGTAGTTTTTATGTGATAAGTATTATGTTTGTTTTAAAATCGAGTCTTGAATGTGAGATACGTAGTCGAGCGGAGCACGTGTTCCGGCATTGTGCTGTGTGGCGAGTTGCAACTTGTGTTTGGGAGCTTTTCGCGATATTTCGTGCTTTTGTGTGCAATTGTATCACGATTGTGCTGTGTGGCGACTTGCAACCTGTGTTTGGGAGCTTTTCGTGATATTTCGTGCTTTTTTGTGCAATTGTATCACGATTGTGAACAATGAGAAGCCGGAGTGGGCGCAAAGTGCATCCTTGTTCACGCCAGCGACAAGAAGACATTATATCCGTTGCCAGGAAAATTGAAGAAATGCAGCGTGAAGGAAGACTTGAAGCAGGATCTGTTCTTATGCTCACAGCAGAACTGCTGAATCTGAGCAAAAATACGGTTTTAAAGTAAGCTTTTATAATTTTATAATTACACTTTAATGACGGTTATTGTGCAATTGATAAAAGTGTAACTATGAATTATGTGTATTTAGGTATTATAAACAGAACATTCATGAATTGAGGACTCCTAGGAAGAAAAGAAGTCGAAAAGCGCCTGTAATAGACAAAGTGGACGATTTCGGCAAAGGTGTCATCAGAAAAATTATTTACGGGATGTGTGAAAAGGGTAAGTTTTAATTTATATTTAATTACTTGACCTGTATATTTCTATTGAAGTTCCTGTTTGAATTGATGATCATTTCTTTGCAGGTGAACATGTGACATTAGATTCTTTGATCGTGGAAGTCAGAAAAAATGAGGATGTGGGATTTTCTGGTGGCAAAACAACTTTGAGAAAATTATTATTGGAGATGGGATTTTCATGGGAGAAGACGGACAATCGAAGGGCCTTGATAGAAAGAGCGGATATTAGTGCTCATAGAATAGACTATTTACGGCAGTACAAAAATTTGAAAGATGTAGATAGTAATTTTGTTTTCTTAGATGAGACTTGGTTTTTTTCGAAAGGTAATTGCAGAACTATAATGTGTGTACTTTATTAAACACTTCACATAATTGATATTGATATTTGTACAACTTTTTTTGTTAGGTTATGCTACCAAGACTTGGCAAGACTCAAGTAGTTTCAGCTGTGTGAGAAAGAATCTGAGTGAAGGACAACGTTATATAGTTTTACATGCAGGAGGTAAGAAGGGGTTTGTGGATGATGCAGATCTAGTGTTTCCATCGCAAAACAGTAGTGAAGAGTACCATGAAACAATGAATGGGGAGATGTTTGAGGAATGGATGGAGAATACCCTACTTCCAAAACTTGATGAACCGTCTGTTATTGTGCTAGATAATGCTTCTTATCACAGTGCTCATGTAAGTAACAGTTGAATATCAATTGCGCTGTACTCTGTAAGAAACAATATAATAGCAATATTCTCATTTCTGTAAATACAAAATGCAAAACAACAAAGATGATGTGACTTATTTTCCAAAAAGGAAATTATGGAAATAGTTTAGTATTTTCTCTGCTTACAGTTGGAGAGATTACCTACAAGAAAGTGGACCAAACTGCAACTGAAAAACTTCCTGGAAAACCACAATATTCCATTTAGGGCTGATTCTCTTCACCAGGAACTGTTTGCTTTAGCTTCATCAAACAAGCCAGAGAAACTGTATGTATTTTCTCTCAATGCTTTGCCCACTTATAATAAATAATTTACAAATACAGATAGTGGTCAGCAAATTTAATAATAAATATGTTACTGATTTTCTAAATTTGTATTTATGAATGTTCTACAATGATATGTGTTAGGAGTCAGTATTTCATATTGAGTTAAGCCTTCTAATAAGAAGAAACATGACACTGTTCAGAATATTCAGAACAGTTTTTGTGAAGTAGAATATTTTCATGCCAGTAAAATATTTGTAGGTACCGTGTGGACAATATTATTAATGCTGCTGGACATACTGTGTTGCGACTACCACCCTATCACTGCCACTACAATCCAATAGAAATGGTGTGGAATGATTGCAAGAGGTATTACAAAACTCATGTTGGAAGTCAATTTGATCGTGCTCATGTAAAACAAGTTTGGCACGATGCTCTTCATCAAGTTACAGCTGAGAAGTAAGTGAATGATAATCATATTATATTTTACAGTTTGTTACTATTTCTTAGATCATTGAAATGTATATTGTGTTAAATGAGAACATTATTACCTGATTCAGATGGGAAAACTATGTGAAACATACAGAGAAAATTGTTGAAGAAGACTGGAATCGAGAAGTGAAATGGGACAGCATAAATGTGGAACCCATTATCATCAATTTAGGAGAAGAGAATTCAAGTGATGAAGAGAATGAAGATAATGAAGATGACAATGAACCTCTTGCTATCCCATTACCAGGACAATCAGGAGAGGGGTGTTAAATATGAAGATTTGTAAGTATAGTTGAAATTATCTTAAAGTGTGTATAGTAATTAACATATTGTCTTTCCATATTCACATGCATTTTTCTTTGTACTTTTACAGGAAAAACAGATCTGCACTGTATTTATGGGTAAATGAACAAAGAAGATCCTATTGTTTAATAGTTTAATTATATTTTAATTAATGAAATTGTAAAGTTTGTCTTTTATTACTTTTCACTTTATCTTCAATAGATCCACATTTGGTTGCCCGAGGATGAAACAGTTGGCTCGGACCATCTTTCAGACTGTACCTTCGAGACTGGATAAAATATTGCTGATTTTCTAGGGAAGTATATTCTTGAACCCAAATAATGACAAGCCATGGTGCTTGAAGATAGAAAATATTCAATTAAAAATAGAATACTAATTAAAAGTTAACTAAACGGAACACTAATGAAATTTTCTCTTTTTGTTCTAGGAAACTTCCACTGACACAAGGAAACAACAAAATGTTATATATTTACCACAATTAATTAAAATAAATATTTCCTACCCTTGTTAATTTCTTTCTTTAAATTTGTATATTGTTTAAATGTATGTGGTATTGAATTTTGTATATTGTATTATTTGTGTATTATATGTATTATTTGTGTATATTTTGTATATTGTATTAATTGTAATTTTGTGTACTTTATTATAATTGTAGGTTTGTGTATTGTATTATAATTGTAGGTTTGTGTATTGTATTATATTGTGTATTATATATTATTTGAATTTGGATACCGGTTTTGATAATTTTCTTTTCTTTGTATTAACATATGTTTTATATAATTCTTTTAAGCATGATAGGATTCTGATTTGTAATACTGTTTAATAATTGTTGCTTTTCTACCATATCTCAGATTTCGGTTTCATTACAAGCTTGCTTGAACTGCATCCAAGCGAAGTAATTTCTCATTCAGGTGCAACTGCTGAATTCGTTAACTTATGTGAAAATAAATAAAATATTATTATTATTGTGATTATTATTAAATTGTGTCCTAGTGTAATGGAATTAACAATTCCACACCTTTGGTCAAAGTGCTACATAAATCTCGTGAAATTACATATATTTATGTACCTTTACAGGACATTTTTAATACCCATCCCATTTATTCTTTTAACATCATAGAGATGTTCTATCGAGATTTAGTATTTAAAATATTTATTTGAAAAATGAATGCTTGTAAAGGAAATAACTCTCATGAAAATTTAGTAAAGCTTTTAGTTGTAGATCAAGACATGTATTGAAAAGCATAACATTAGTGAAATATAAAACAATCATTAAAACACATTTGAGTTATGAGTGCATAGTACCAAGTTTTGATAGTCGGGGTGTTATAATTATAAATAAACCACCCTCACCACCACAAAAGTGATTGAGCCATTTGCTCAAAAGAAAAGGTATTTGAACTTCCCCTGAAAAATCAATTTTCTTTCTATTTACATTCGTGGCAGTTTTCTTTTATTGAATGTGATATTACGTTAAGACATTTTCCCACTTATGCAAATAAATTTCTATATTTCCCGGACTCGCGTGCGTGCATATAACTAAGCGAAACTCAAGACATCTCTTTATTGATGTCTCGCGTGAACCGTAAACAAACACTACGAAGGGGCGTAACTAAACAGCTGACGCGGCGGAGGGATACTTCTCTGAAGTACACGTGATGTTCACTTGTTTCCCGATCTGTCAAATCATCCCATCCTTAGAGCGAATCTTCTCTACCACACTTGCCGAGAGACAGGTCGGGAGCTTAGAGCTTGTCCCGGTTGTGGCGGTGCCCCGCTGGTGGGAAATAGCTGGTTGGGGAAAAACCCAGCTAGCCGACGGTAGGTCGGCGCCGGGTCCCGCCATCCAGCGGGGGAAGATCACCGCCACATCCCGAGGAAAAATATACACTACACTTACGTGACTAGGACTCTCTAGTTGGCGCGTGCGAAATCACCAACAACTCACCAGTCCAGCCAAGCAACCTTGTAAATAAACCGACCCCGTTCTGCGCTGGACTCGTATCTACACGTGTGGGATTGTTGCTGCTGACAGGGTTATCTGCACAAGAGGAGATCGCTCAGGGCCACAGTCAGATAAATCGCCGATGAGGGGCGACCAACGGCTCAGGTGTTCCAGACGACAAGCTACCGAACCCAGGCAAGTCGTCGGTTGCATTTGGTGTCAGCATAGGGGCAGCCAAATCGGCGACTGAATCACTTATTGATGAGTTTCTTTGTCTCTACTGAAATAATTGAGTTCCATGCCACTGGATTCAACTGTCTTGTTGTTACTTTTCTCTTATATTTATTTTTCACATTATTTTCGTATCTACCATCTGCTGTTAGTGAGACTCCCAAATATTTATATTCTGTATTTAAATATTCATTTACTAGTCTAAAACATGTAGCATACCGATCATCACCATATACTCTTCCTTCGGCACGTACATGTGCATTGCCCACTTTCCAGACTCTTCTACTAACTTTCTAAACATACATGTTCCATCACCTTCATCTTCAGTCATTATTACCGGATCGCGTGCAAATAGCAGTATATACAATCATTACCTAATGTTTCACCCATATTTCTATATTTTCTTTACCATTCTTTTAAGACTTTATGAATGTACGTATTAACCAGAGTTTGCGATATTTAGCAGTCATGCTGTACTCCTTTATTTATTGGGAAGTCGTCTGATAGTCATTTTATCCCCTTTTACTTGACTTCTATTGTCTTTATGAAGGTGCACATTCATTTCAATAATTTTCAATAATGCTTTGTTTTGCAATAACAATTTTATTGTTATTAATTCTACTTTAACTCTGCTCCTACATTGATGTCGGGATTCTCAAAATCACTCAAGCCAACCGTAGTAAAGGGGAACAAGATCATGGTTGTTGTTTTCTGTCTAATGCAGCTTTCTGAATGGTCCTCAAATGCTTCTCGTTTAGTTAATTAATTTGCGGTCTCTTTCCATTCCTTGGTGATCAATACATTTGCTGATACCACTATTAGGAGCACATCCACTGCAGGCAATCAATAATCGACCTGCAATTCAACAGCCAGTGGTTGCTATTTCGTCTTCTTCTCTGCAACAGTTGTTACAAGTCTGTCATCTGCAGAAACCGCAGCGTCAAGGGTGTGTCCTGTTTTAGATATTTTATCAAACAGAACAGTATGAGCTATATTTGCTTCCGCTGTTCGATCAGTGATGATTACACTATCCTAATGAATTCGAGCTCAATCATCGCTCTCTAACAGGTTGTATCTCTTTACAAGGGTGTGGTGAATTTCTTTGGCGACGCAGGTGTGTCCCTTAAGATATTCTATTTGAGCCAGGTTCGGGGCATCCATAGCAAATGTGCTGGATTGACTCGTTTGCAGATTTACAAATATATAGGTGACCTCGGCTACCAATTTGTTGACCCATAATTTTATATGCTATAATTTTATTATTATTATTATTATTATTATTATTATTATTATTATTATTATTATTATTATTATTATTATTATTATTATTATTGCCAACATTTTCTGCACGTAACATGCCAAAAAACAAAATAATCACAGTATTTGTAAAATGTTTTTCTTAATCATTTTACGAGCTGCGTCTGAGTTAAAATTTAATTTTAATATAAAGGGCCTCGCAAAAACAAGGAGCGCTGTTAGGCAAACAGTTTTGCTAGAAATGAGAACTTGCTCCCGCCTTGTCTACTCTCTCTCATAAGAGACATAGTTCTCAATGTAGAAACAACGAGGCAGGGCGTTTATTAATAAAACACTATTCACTGTCAGATGTAAAAGAAAATTGCTAATTTTCAGAAAATATTTTCCTTGCCAACTGTACAAACAAATGGACGTAGGTAATTCAATGGAATGCTTAAAGAAGTAAATGGAGTTTGCTGAGTCTCAGCATAAATACGTTTAGTTCTTCTTTTCATAAGCTAACAAGACATAACATAAACATAAAAGTTAACTTTTGCGACTAAACGTATGGTTGTAGAAAAACTCAACAAGGCAATACAGTTAAACTAGTTTACGATATTTAACTTTCTTGAAGATCATCCAATTCTCTCATAGTATTATAATTTATTGCTGCCACGCCTGTCAAAACTAACAGAAGAGTCTTTAAGGGGAAAACGTTATCCATGGTGTTTATTGTACGATTCGTTACCATCAATTCCCTTTAACGTCCCCTTTAATGTACATATTAATGTATAAAACTACAAGGAAGTATATGTCTTGGAGCAACAGTCAAATTGCCTCTTTCTGAATATATTTTAATGACTTTGGATAACACCATTCGTGTTAGTCTTCGAGTTACATACATTACGATTCAGAGAGTTACAGTCCAACAGATAGCATTTTACCCACCATTTCCCAGTGGCATTTATCTCAAGGAAGTGCATCCGGTAGTAAAACTTCCTCAAAGTTATAACTCAAAAGATTTCATCGCTGCACCTCGATGCTACTGACACAGATTTAAGTGCAGAGGATTAAAGCACGCTTACTCCGTGAACTACTGTACACGTATGCATTTCTCCTGTTCTTTGCACGTCTATATTGCTTCTACACAACAAACAAGTTCAAACGATAAAATGTTTAATATTTACAAAATATATCAAACTAATTACTTCAGGTGCCATTGAAAACTTTTATTTTCAGTTGATGAAATTAAATGTTTAAAGCATCCTTTGCTCTATCCTTGGAAAAAATGGAGTAATTTTTGAGAAAATAATTGTTAAAAATGACCTGTATTTTACGCAAAAAAATTGTATGCTGTATTGCTGTATTTTTGCGTGAAAGCTACTCAAATTTTCGAAAAAGTGTACATGACTTTAATTTAAATTTTGCCTCTGAACAACAAATTTTACTAAGAGGAAAATGTCTATCGTCAGTGCTGCAGTTGTAGGATGGCGCTGAAAACATTTTAATCTTTTGCAACTTTCGAAAAACATAAATTGTAGGGATTTCAACGCAAATGAGTTCTTTACGCTACCTGATAACAAAGTTTAATGAAGAAAATTAGAGTCACTTTTAAAAAAAATTTGAAAATGTTGATTATTCATAAATAGTATCCATCAAAAATCAAATACCCTTTTCAAATTGGCGAAGTATTGATTTCGTTTATATCGACTGGGGGATATCAATTTTAAAGAACATTGTCTGAAGGAGCTAGCTTTGTTCAGTTTTGCTGACAGTTATTTTAAAATATGAAGGACCCACAAAACATGGATTTTGACATCACAGCGTATCAGAGTAACTAAGTTACCTCCCGTACAAAAACAATATTTATCCTCTTTTTCGTTACCGGGTCGTATATTTATAGACATTAAACTGTGTAAGTTTGCATATACATATATCTAAAATAAAATTAAATAAATTAATTGGTAAAATAAATATTCTTGCACACAATTTTTTTGTGCTAGGTGAATATCACCACTATCTTATTTTTGTGATGTACAGCCGATAAATTTCGAAAATAAGTCATGCCAAATTTTTTTACTACACTATATTCTCACTGACAATGGCGAAGGAAAATGTGTACACATCTTCATTCGCCATTGTCGTGAACTATCCTCAAACACTCGTAATAACACGCAAAGTTCAGTTGCTGCTCCTTCAGTTGTTCCACCAACGCTCGCAACCCCTTCTTCGCGTCACGTCTATCACCCCACTATCTGAGCCCTCGTACGCGCGTCCGTGGCGCGCTCGTGCGAGTTAATCGGGAACCACACGCGCGGGTTGACCTCAACCTGCCACGAGGGGGCGACGTGATAAGCGGGCGACTTGTCGCAAATTATTTGCCGCGCATGTCACTCATGCAAACAAGCCGCTCTATAGATCGGCAGAGACCGCACGAATATGCGCATATTGTGAGGGTAGGGAGCAGAATAAAGAAACTTTGCGACGTTAGCCAAACATTTATTTTTCAATACGTTTTAGACTAGGATGATCCAACTTGCAAGGCCTTAAGAGCCACAACTAAAATCTTTAATTTCGTTGCAGGCCATATTTCCATTTCTCAGACCAATCCATCTAACTTTCCCATATTGTTGATTTTGGCATTTTGCCCTGCTGCTTTGAAACAGGAGGTGGGTGGAACCATGAGTAATATCAAGCCGTATTACTCATAATGCAGTAAAAAAATTTTGCTTATTTTGAATTTCTGAAACTGCTAGAAAGAAAATCCTTAAATCTAAACTTAATAACCTTTACATTAAAGAGGTTTTGACTCCGACAGGGCGCGGGCACTAAACCCAATATTCTCGCCCGACATGGATGCAAGGGACTTCACCATTTCACTAATAACCTTTTCTATCCACAATAAATAGCACCCTGGGCCTCATGCGACCAGTAGGCCACCAGCTGGACAACCCTTTTCTAGATTCCAAAAGAGTGCATTCTGAAAGGTATCGTCAATGCAAAATTGTGAAGACCATGTATTCTGAGAAAGTTAACTTATTCTGCTGTTTATTGTTTTCAAACAATGTATTAACAAATGTCTAAATTTAATGCAGCCCATAAAGATAGGCCATTTCAAGCTAGAAACTAGAGGATAATATAACTTTCAAATGCATTGAACTAATGTCAATCAACGTCTTTAAACCCGGAAACGGATCGCAATGATCATGATCCCTGATGGATCTTTAAACTCAGATGTGATTTTCAAAACAACATTAAGGAACAAATAAAAACTTCAAAGCACAATTCAAATGTTAACATAGTGATCTCGTGATTCGTACTTAGTATCCAGCAAAAACACACACACACACACACACACATATATATATATATATATATATATATATATATATATATATATATATATATATATATATTTAAAATGCTCAGGATTTTTTTGTTTTACAAAAAAATTCGCATTCTATTCAACCAATGTGATTTTTATCTTTCAATGAAAGGTAGTGGGTCCTAAACATGATATCACTTACTATTTTAACTGATTTTTAGTAAAAACACTAAATTTGAATAGTTTTATTAAAATTATTAGAATAGGCCTTTATGTGTTGTTATTTATTCATCATGTCACATTCAAGACACTTAGTTTTGGTAGTTTTGTCTTGCGAATCGCATTGATTTATAGAAAAATATAGGCTAGATTAAACATACCATGTAATTATTGAAAATGTAAATAATTTCGACCTATTTGTTCTTGTAAAAACTGTAATTACTATGTTTGTTTATACACTTGTGTAATGATAGGGGCGCTGATGACCTATCTGTTATAAAGCGACCTTAAATAAATTCATTAAAAAAAATAAAACTACTTCGAGTCTCCCCCTCTTGGTCTGCGACTGTCGAGAGCCTCAAATCGGGTTCCCCACTTCCTGCCCGCGCGCGCGCGTGTTGAGTGCGCCGCGCTGGTGCCCTTCCGGCATCCGCCCTCGCGGCCGCGCACGGAACGAAGACCCTGACAATTGCACACGCTGCGTCTCCCACAAAGATGTAATAGAAATTACTGTTAGAATTTTGCTGCTGTAACGATGTAATTCAATGTTGATATTGAAAACACTAAGGTTTTCTAACACTAGAAAAGCGTTACAGCTTTCTGCCCAATCATACTTCTTGATATTTAAACATAGTCCTAATAGAAATCCTAACTTCTTCATGTTGAAATCTTAGATGGGCTTAGTAATTCAATAAATGAATTGTTTAAAACTTTATGTAAAAGTGTCTGATTCATTCGGGGTTTGTTCATTGGTTTGAATAGCTCAAGGTAATTTTTGGAAACTAGTTATTTTTATAATTTAAACGATTAAATTAGAGGTACCGAGTTCAAGCTATATCAACCCTTCCTCTTATTAACAGGCATATATAAACCCTGAACTTCACTAATATCTTCTAATTTACTGGAATGAACGTTCATGTGTCAAACGTTTTTTTATTATTGCATTGTGCGAACTGTAATCGATCTACTGAAAGCTCTCGCCATTTTCTCGTCTTGCGTGCGAATGCGGCCGAGTATTAAATACTCGTTAGCGAAGGAAAAAGTGCAAGTTTGTTGTAGTTTGAAGAGTGTTTTTATACGCAAATGTTTGTGCATGTATAAAATAAAATGTGCTTCAATTGTTCTTACACATCATCCCTTAGCACTAAAAAATAAATGATTATAATAACAAATAATGCATTAGGGTTTTAATTTAAAGTGTTTAGGAGGAATTCTTCACTATAGGTCAATTCTACACACATTAACAGATCATATTAAATATAAAACATTTAAATTACATTATCAGACATATTAGTTACGTGTTTAACTTTTCTTCAGAACTTCCTTCTGTGCAATGTAATCCCAAGGGTTCATATAATGTTAGTAATTATGTGATGTTAAATCTATGCTTTGATCTTGGCAATTGTAATTATGTTAAAATGTACAAACAAATTTAGAAATTGTATGCCTATATGAAAAAGAAGTTAACTATTTTTAAAAGATCGTTAATAAAAGTTAATCGGAATGAATAGTTGTACATGTTTAACAAGAATTTGTTCTATACTATCTCAACGAGCGAAAGTGCATAATAACTCCCAAATGATGTCAATAACACGACGGTATCTTATTGGTTGTGCTGAAAGTCGTAGTTTTACTGGAGGATCACTTACATCGAGTAATCAAATTATCTCGAAAAATAATATTGTCTATATTCTCACAACAAAACGATCGTAAATAATAACCCTTAAATGTTATCAGGAACACTATGGTGCAACGTAAAATTAATGTAATGCACGTCTATATTAGTACCAGGTAGCACACTCAAAACGAGCCATCAAACGATCTCGAGAAATAAACGCTTTACAAAAAAGTGTATGAAATAAAATGTCATGCCTTTCATCTTCTGCTGTATTCAATCTGCCTCCACCGCCAGAATGCGTTGGCGCGAATCTACATGCCGAGGGAGGAATGAGAGAACGGTAGGAACCCTTGGCCGAGGAAACAGGCCACGCACCCGTTTCCACGAATTCAACATGGGATGATCGTGATTTAAACCTCTGGTGGAAAGCAAACGTTAACACATCGATGGAATGCGAGAGAGCTGGACGCTGTTATGCGACCTCTGCTACATACTTAGGTAGTGTTCCTTCCTGTCTCCATTATGCTCGAGCTGAGGAGAGACCTTTTGAGCTCAGAGGGCGTTCTCTCTGCAGTTTACTCTGTGATTCTACGTCCAACGCAGCGCCCGAGGCGCGCTCTGTGTTGTGGATGTTGACTCACGCTGTCCCTGACAGCTCTCTGGTGAATCCAACGTTTTCTGACCTCGTTAACCCTTGTCTTCGTGCGTACTTGTGCGCTGAATTCTTTCTTCTCTTGTAGTCTGTTTCTCATGTTGTGTACTATAGGCAAACAAGCACTTTTGTCGCTCCTGTGGCATTTCTCTGAACAACCGGCTTGTTCTCGTGTTAACAAAATATTAAATACGTTATTATTTGAGACTAGATTAAGAAACATGACATGGCTCGGGCATTTATTTCTCATTATTTGGTGAACGTAGCTTTGCCAGGGTTTTAAGTACAGATGCTACGCTCCAACAACAATTACTGCACTTTCTTCACATGTATAGATAAAAAACTACAACAAAAACATGAAGTATAATGAAATTTATAATTTTAATGAAGATATATTTTAAATATTACATGACAATCTGAAATGCCCCGCGTTCTCTCAGAATTCATTTTTCATAATCTATGAGACAGAAAATTAATTATTCTAGCCCCTTTTATTTAATCCAGTGCATCCCTGTATCAACCCGCCACAGCCCGCCCCGCCTTGCCGTACCTTACCCTGCCTCACCACACATTGCCCTGCCTTGCATTGTCCTGCCCTGTCCTGACCCTGAGCCCCAGGACAACCGATTCGCTTTTTTGTCGCAGAATTACATAACTTCCCTCTACTGCATAAGGGGTAGCGAGAAAGTAAAGACAATCTGTATCAAATAACTCAACTCCAGAATATTCAATGAATATTATTTTTTACTATTTCTGCAATTGAATGCGGGAAAATTACTTGAAGAAACAACGGCAACGCGATGTCAAACATCAATTTCACATTTCATACACGAGTAACTTGGATTGTTAATGTTTCACAACTTGTATTCGATCTGCAGTGCTGCCTGTACTACTTTCAGTAGTTTACGCACAAAAATTTTACGAGTTCATATTCAGATTTTGGGCCCAAGAACTAGTAACACGATGGTATAAAATGGATAATTAATTCTACACTGGTTAAATCTAATTTATAGTCAAGCGTATCTAGCATACATACAGTAGATTCAAAACTCTGATTTCCAGATAGTCACTGGCAATTAGGCGCCCCATTTCGCTCTACAACACCGTGGCCTCTAAGAACTTACCCACACCACCGTACCCCTCATCCTTATCTGCCTGAATTTTTTAAAACTTTTCTTTAGACCATTGTGTAATTTTAAGGGAAAAGTAGTTTCAGAGTGCTAAAAAGCGTATAAAAACTCACTCCTAATAAAAATGTCAGCATGTAAAAAGAAAACTTCCGTGCCCAAATGGGTACACCAGACATACGTACGAACATGTTTCAGAACATTTTAATAATATTATCCTTAGCTACATTTTATCCTAGCTAAATAGTTGCACTAAAAGATTTAAATATAAATATTTACCTGAAAATGTTGTATTTCTCATGAAAAGAAAACGAAAATAAAATAAAATGTCCGTTTTGTATGAAAATATTGAAATCGAGTAACCCAAAGTACTATGACACATTTTTCATCTCCGCGTTAGATGCCTCTTTTAGAAGCTCACCGCCAATGGTTACATTAACATGTCCATTGTCTAATATCGTATTTTGAATTTCAATAAGACATTCTTGAAGGTCTCTCTTCGCTCTTGACTGTCCACAGGCCCTTCGATTCACACAGGTCTTATTGCGTGGCTTCTAAATTCATGTTGACGCATTGTGGGTCTCCTTGACTCTTTCGGTGGACTATCCATGCAGTGTGAAGTATCCGTGAGAAAATTCACCAACACCATTTTTTGTACTTTTGTAAATGCGAATGAAATTTATAAAAATCTTCACACGTGACTAGAAGATAAACGATTCAAAGTGTGGTCATTAGACATGCGACTCTAGTGTAAAGTAGCTATATAACCACATTGTAAAACAAGAAAAGGATAATGGAAGCTTCCAAGTAATAGAGAAAGAAAGAAACGTAACAGAATAAGTCGAAAAATACATTCAATGCGAGGAAAAGTACTTCTAGAGCAAATTGTGACAAGAATATTAAGGGGATTGTCGTTAAAGAAAAAACAATTTAAGAGTTTAGGGATATATCACAGTCAAAGGCAACCTACAAATAAATGAAAATAAAATACGCATTATTACGAAAGAAACATCTTTTGATGTATTAGTACATTCGAGCTGCCTGAAGAACTCTTCAAAAGCACAAAGGGAAACATCATTTCTCTCTCAAATGTTCTACTTCAAAAGACATTTTATATAAGTGATACAGCTCACGCAGCATTCTAAAAAATAGTACAAGAAACCAGCAGATTCACATTTCTTTGAAGCAGTAGCCCCTTCACTATGCAAAATTTCAAATATCCCACAAAAATTGCAATTCGGGCAATAGACGCAATAGCTTATTAAATATTGGTTAATTTCGCAGTGGTAACATTTTCGCAACCGTTACTATAGTTTTGACGCAAGGTTAATTTAACGAACGATGGCAGATAAATCAGTTCTTTTTCAGAGAACTATTTACTTTAGCGTCAGGATCCAGACCACAGCAGAGCGCGTACTATAAGCCAATGACAATTATTCAAACAGGCGTGTATTTGTTTACATCAGGTTTCTTCTTATCGTGAACGGATAATAATTAGTATTCAAACGTCTTCCAAAATGTTACTCACATCTCGAAACATTATTAATGAAATTCATTAATGTTAAAGAAACTGTATTGTATTGTTTTAATACGCGCAGCATGAAGCGTTTGCCCATCCACTCCCCGAGTGCATGAAACATTCTTGTGGATTTATAAAAAATTCCCCAAGCACACGTAATATTAACCGATGATTATTAAATATTGAGAATAGGGTGTAATTCGCAAGGAGAATTGAGAAAGGGAAAATATGAGTGAGATGGTAATATTGCAAACAGGGCTACAGGTAGCGTAGGACGGAAAGCAGAAGTAGGAACAAGCAGAGATATAGGAAAAGAGAATACCATATGCGAGCCAACATAAAAATGAATTGTTGGTAGCACCAGGTTCTCCAAAAGTTATCTAATCAAACTGATAAATGTGTTATACTAGAACTGACAAAACTAATCAAATAGGCAAAATTTCTAGACCTAAGAGTGTCAAAGCCAAGTTGATAAAAGTCTCACCTTTGACCTTTTCAAATGCAATCCGTTCCGGGATTCCTTTGAACAGAGTCTTTGTCCGACTGATTTACAAGAGGTTACTAGCGCGTAGCAATTGGCGTTGTTTGTCATAGGTCAGAAACGAGAGACCTTTTGCTCTTCGGTTTCATTGCTTGATGACACACAGAATATAAGACACTGGGTTAGTTCTACCATTCGCAAAGCGTGCAGAGAACAGCATTTTTTCAGCAGCTGGTATAATCCATTAGTTCCAGTGAAAAGCAAAAAGGCAAACACTGTTCTTTTGTAATCCATCTTCATTTGACATGACACTCGACGCTCCAGGACTGAAAGCTGTATGAAAATTTGAGTGCAATGGTACCATTACTTTGACAATGCTCACTACTCAAAGAGATCGGCAATTCTGGAAGGCAACATTAAATAGGCAATGAAATATTACATTCGTGTGGAATATAGAATACAAAGGGGGAATATCGAAGTTGCTCGTAAGTAAGTTCTACTCCTAACACATAAATTTTAACAAGTGACGTTACAAAATGACGCTCACATTCTTGCATAAACCAGTTGCCTGCTCTCTTGAATCGAGGCTAGCTTTATGGTTCCGCCTCATCCTCTTCCCGGCAGCTATCTGTCGCCGCCTAAAACAGCCACTCGTTTTTTTATTTATTTATTTATTTACGCCAAAACAATTAAAAACCGTGTGTGGCGTGCTATGGGGAGATGTTAAAATGAAGTTACATTTATGTCCAGCATTTGTTCAAGGATAAGGGAAACTGGACGAAAAACTTATCGAGACGGGGTCATTGGCCCAGGAGCTGAAGTACAATACTTGTTACAGATTCTTTGGAATTATACATTCGAAATGGTAAATAATACACTAAATGTTGTTAAAATTAATACTGAGAGCGTAGGCTTCCGCGGCGGGAGTCAGTATTTACTTGGCTGTTAGGGTGACGCTATGGACGCGGCGTCACCCGGACAGCCAAGTAAATAAAATTAATATTACTCTCCTTTTGGATGCTCGGTATAGTCACTAATTGTATAGAAACAGTTGTTCAGCAGAAAAGATTTTACTTGGGATTTAACTTTTGTATCGATTTTAATCTTTTAATGTCATCTGGCAAGGTGTTGTAAAATAATGTACATGTATTGTGTGTGAAGTTTTTGTAGTGAGGTGTGGATACTGTCATCTGATGAATATAAATACTACGTTGAGTGTTGTAGTTATAGATATCAGCTAAAAATATATACCCGCTCTTAAGTGATTTTCACAAAAACTGCTGATTCATATATCAAGAGACAAGGTAATGGTAAGATACCTAGATTAATAAAGAGAGAGGCTTACAAGGATCACGTTGTTGGTGGGATTCGCTCATTATTCGTACAATTCTTTTTTGTAATCTTAACGTCTCGGAGTTATAAGATGTATTTCCCCAGAATATTATGCCGTATCTCAGGCGGGAATGAACATTCGCGAAATATACAGAACGAGCAGTATGAATGCTGACTAAATTCAAAAGAATTCTGAAAGCGTAGCATAAGAAAATTAATTTAGTGTTCAATGTATTTAAATGGACGTTTCATTTAAGGTTTAACTGAATTGAAAGACCTAAACATATTGATACTTTAACATCAGTCAATGGTACAGTCCTCAAGGTTCTCACGGTCCTTATAGCTTCTCTGACGCCGTTTCCAGTAAAGAATTCCTTCACGTACCATCGCCTTTCCCAAATAAAGCGTAGGTTTACCTCGGCAGCGAACCTTGACATACTTCATCATAAGTCTCCATCGGCCTCATCACGGTACCATTATTCTCGGTGTAGGGAGCAAGTTCCTTCACTGCACAGTTTCCTGAAGGGCAAGGGATCATTACCTTCCTCTTAAACGTTAATATTATCTTACACTCCGTATATACGTATATATTTACTTAAAATTTCCTGATCATTTTTTACATTTTTTTAAAATTTGAAATCTTATACTTCAGATTGTATTATTCAAGTACATTGTGTGTCTAGGAAACGCGAGGATTTTTCGTCCGTTCTTTGATACTTAAATGGGGAAACAGACACTAGCGCAGTTCCCCAGTTTTACCCGCGATTCACCTTGGAGTTTCGGGGATGTCATGTTTATTCGGCCTCTCCTGAAGATTCATCATTTACCATTGACTTCACGATTCCGCCACCTGCTAGGTTTCAACAAACACGAACAATGGGGGTTGCGAAACGGTCCCGGAGCACTCGCAATGCATCATACCTCCCGCAAATAATAAACCACGCCTTTGACCACCGCAGTGGTGAGAGCACTCTTTCCAACGCGCGTTCGTTTGTTTTTCCTCGCTGGGCGCAGAAGCCCCGTTCGTTTCCAGCCAACTCTTATTGTTTTCCGAACGGATTCGACCGAACTTTGAGCTCTGTTTTAATTGACAGTTTCGTTCAACATACCGAAGGGCGGCAAAGCACAAAATCGGCTGCTCCGAATCACTTGCGACGTTTCTTGATTTCGACCACGAGAGGATGCTCGGACACGATGAGACTCATTATAGAATGTTCCAATCATTCATCGAGTTTCTCGTAAATGTATTACAGACAAACTTACAAAATGTTACAGAAACCAATGTTGAGATTTTGTCGCAAATACACGTTCAGGAGTCGCCATTACGAAAAACGAGGTGTGTTCAAAAACTTACGGCCGTCTCTATACAACACTATTGTTCGATTGGACATAAGATTTTAACGAAATTGGATATATCCGATCAATCATGCCTTGGCCTTCATGACCGCCTTGCCGTCATAGTCTTGTGAATTTGAAACAAACCTTTTAATTTTGTGGGATATTTTATACACTCCAGAACATTTTCAAACTTTTCCCAATAACAGGTTCCAATTTTTTAAATTGTATTGTCAGAATGGGTTTAAGTCCGCGCGATTTTCATTGAACTATCTTCTTTAAAGGAAAACATTTGCATTTTTTCCTTATGATTTCCACGATTTGTCGTAATTAAATGTTATTCATATGTGGACAAAATACTTGAAAAATCTCTTACATTTTTTTTCGAGTAATAAAGTATTTATATAAATATTTCTTTTAGTTAATAGACTAAGCTGCAGTCGAGGAAAACTTATTTTTACAGTATAATGAAAGAGTTTTTATGTGTCCATCTTGAGCTACGTTTGTGCTACTTTTTGAAAAAACAATCATTAAAACTTCAACTTTGGAAAATGTAGATATCCGGTTCTTCTCTTGATATAGTTTTCATGAGATGATTGAAGAATTTCAATATTATAATATTACGTAATTGTTACAAATAATACGATAAAATATGTGTTCTTGTAACTGTACAAAATTCTAAATATTAGTCATTTTTGCGAAATGTTCGTAAAATTTTTCTTCAAACAAGATTTTTTCACGGCCGGCTCCATATTTTTCTTTAAACTGTTTGTAAGAATAGAGTACAACATAGTTTATTCTATGGCTACAAAGTTTTTTTTTAACTTTTTAATTTTCAAAAATTAAAAAATTTACAAATATTGCATTGGGCCCGTTGAAATTCTGACACGCAGCTATAAAGTAATGGGTTAGAGAGTTTAACAAGGAAAACAAGGCGTTTGAGTTCAAATCCCAGCACGTTCAAATATTTTTGCAAAATTAATACACTCACAGAGGCAGTGTTATATCAATGAAGTAAACCCCAAGTGAAATGACCTGCCACTGTCCACGGAAATGTATGAAAGATACAAATGATTCCAGAGAGTATATGCTGTTCAGCACCACTACTGTAAATGTACACTTGGTTTACTAAATGGAATTTACGCACAATCCATGGAAATAGATTTCGATAATTTATTTTCCATTCGAAGTGTATTTTATCTTTATATTAAAATAGGTTCACTGATTTATAGACAATCATATTTATACAGGTTTTATCTTTTTAACGTGATTTATTTTGTTTTTTACAAAGTTTCGGAGCTCATGCTGCGTCTCCATCATCAGGTAAAATAATCACTGGAATAAATCAAAAATATAAAAATACAAAATAACACATAATAGTTATAATATAATAACAAAAGCATTTTACATGGACACATATTACATTGCTAGATATAACATAGCAGAAGGCACAAGATCAGGTAGCTTACCTGAACTCATGTTGACACAAGTTCCATACAACTGATGTTACGTCATAATATGAATAATAATAAAATTCATAATTTACATCATAAAAATAAAATAAAAATCATCCCATAGTGCGCCCATAGTGTGGTCGCAAGCAGAGATCGCGAGGGTAGGCCACGGTGAATAAAGACAGGGGGGAGGGCAGGGGAGGGATAAACTACCTGATCTTGTTCCTTCTGCTATGCCATATCTAACAATGTAAAAATGATATTTTTGTTTGTTTTACCTGATGATAGACTCCCAGCATATATATATATATATATATATATATATATATATATATGAGGATGCAGTGTAACAATCATGTGTAGCGTACATCAAGCGTGAGATGTACTAAATGGTATGGCATTTTAATTTAAATTTCTCATTAATTTAATCTGATGTGATTTTTCATCACGGTTTAAGTAATGTTAATTTTAAATTATTTACTCACAATCAAATATTACAACGAACAACGTTACAGCGAACAAATATTACAACGTTACAAATATTACAGCGAACAACGTTACAGATTTGCTTGAGAATGATAAAATTGATTTGGCCTATTCACCACCCTAAACATTTAATTTTCACTTACGTTTTTGTTTAAATGTATTTTCACTACTGACATGGCATTCTAATAGCCTTTGAAGATATTGTGCAGTTTCTGATTCCAATTGATGCGCACGTCACTCTACCTAATATCAAATTGCATCAGATGACATACGTACCTGCGATTTGCTGACCGTGATATCAGCTTTCGTTACCAAATTCAGCTCTCATGAAATCTGACTCTGCTCTCAGAATTCCTAGCTAACAATTTCTATTACTCAGTATATCGTGAAACAATCCAAATGTAAATTGAATCACCAGACTCCATCACAATCGTCATCATTACTTCGAATGCCGTTAAGACAAACAGAACTGTTGAAAGCTGAAGTGCTCGAAAAAAAAGGATAAAAGAGAAAGAGGATAAAAGAGGATATTTTTTTCTGAAATATCTTATAAAATCTCTTATAAGAAAGAGGATAAAAGACCAAGGGGATAAAGGACCAAGGGGATAAAGGACCAAGGGGATAAAGGACCAAGGGGATAAAGGACCAAGGGGATAAAGGACCAAGGGGATAAAAGACCAAGGGGATAAAAGACCAAGGGGATAAAAGACCAAGGGGATAAAAGACCAAGGGGATAAAAGACGAGGGGGATAGAAGACGAAGGGGATAGAAGACGAAGGGGATAAAAGACGAAGAGAAAATAGAGAAATAGGATGAAATAAGAAAATAAAATAAAGAGAGGAAAAAATGGAAGAGGGGAAAAAAACGGGAAAAAAGAGAGGGAAACAAGAGGGGGAGGGGACAATAGGGAGAGGAGAAAGAGGTAAAGTGGAAGGGAGGGAGAGGGGTAAAAAGAGGGACTAAGGAATCGAAGGTAATTTAGCATCACATAACCATTGTTATCAGAATGAGTGTGCACCACAAACGGGTCCTCGACGGATAGGAAGCACGCCCAATTACTACGCAAGTAGCTTCACTCTTTTCAAAGAACGTTCAGCATACAGGACTTGTATTGCGTGAATAAATGTATGTATGTGTTTAATTAATTTCTGTGTCGTAGAACCCACACACCTTCTGCGGCACGCCTAAATCATTTCACGTATCCCACTGTGTGTGCGTCTCCTAGAAAGCGTATTCGAATGTTGTTTTCTTTGTTTTGTTTCCCAAAAGCAACAATCAAGCGATCAATGATATGGTCATGCAAATAACCGAAATTAGAAAAACCAAAATACAAAACGCGATTATAGTTCAATAAATAAGTCGCACGCAATGCAATAAACAGCTTTTTTCCCGCCTCGGTTTCCGAAATACGCGCGTTAATCCCAACTGGTGGCGCTCCGCCCCATCAGGTCCCTGGCTTGCCTTCTTCCCAGACATAAGAACTCGAATATTGCTTTAATTCCGTTTAATTCCAAATAATTGGTCAAATTTGGTTTGGCACAATTCGCTTAAAGTTCCTTTGAGCTGTAACGTCTCAAATACTTCAGAATGATGGTATGGTAGTGTTGTTCCAAAGATGGTTAATTAATAGAAATATGTAATATTCTCGGATTCTGAATCTTAACTTACAGTCATAAGAAATACCAGTAATTCAAAGATCCATATTGAGATGATTCAAGAAATAGATATGTGGCTAATGACAAACAAATATAATATAGAGATAGTATGGACTCCAAGACAAAAGGAAATACAAAGGAATGAAGATGCGTTTAATGAAGCCAAAAAAACTATTAACGAACTTTTAAATAACACAATATGTTCATTTCTAGAAGAAGTTAAAAGATGTATCAAAATGAAAATGAAGGAATTCTGGGACTCCTACTGGAGAAACAACGACTCAAACTACAGGAAATTACATAATCCATTTCTGACGACGGTTCAGCTGGTTCAAGTTTATTTTCGAATCAGTACATCACCTCCAGCAACAAATACTGATATTTATTTAACAATGCAATTAATCCATGAATAGAATGGCGCTATGTAGAAGGCAATCAACTTACAAACTGACTTACTTAACCGTGGGAACATATGTTAATGCAATACAGATATTTATAATTACAACACACGCCGAAGAAATCAAATTCATCAATTGCCTGTCAATCCACAGACAATCATGTACGTTATGTTACAACGCATTGCTAGATGACATTAAATAATTGAAGTAGGTAGAGAAAATTAAGTTAAAAGTAAAATCGTTTCTGCTGCGTAACTGTTTCTATACAATTAGATACTATACTAATCATCAAAAAGAAAAATTATATTTATTACAACAAAACAGTGATATATAATGTATTAGTTTACATTTGTATTGTATATTTTTTAAAGACTTAATAAGATTGTAAAAAATAATGTACTTCGGCTTCTAGGTCAATGATTCCCATCTCGATTAGGTTTTTGTCCAGTTTTTGATACATTGAACAAATGCTGAGATGGCCCTTTGTTTTGCTTCTGAACGAAAATGTAGTTTCAATATGCGCACGTGTTTTGGACTCTCCTTTTGCTTGCAGTGGTACAAAAAGAGGTAAAGGTGATGCAGAAAAATCAAATTTAGCATTGCAGGAAAATAAAATCTGCAGTTTCCATACCGTCGCAAATAAGTTTTCTATAACTCAGGAACATTAATGTCTAGTTTTTCAAATGTTGCTTATCTTGCGTTTTTTTAATTTTAGTTTTATTTATTTATTTATCTTTAATTTTTACTTATCTTTCAACTATTTATAGTTAAAATGATGGGCAAAGATTCTGGAACTCCAGAAAAGTGCGCAGATGATCTTCCCCCACATAAGTCACTTACAGGTTTTATTGTTTTTGACGAAATAAATCTAAATCTAAATAAACCCAAATCTAAATTTAGAACAATTTAAAAATTAAGTAATGGAGCTCATTAGAAATATTTCGTCCCAACTTCCCAGGCCATTTTTCAACCAAACTGATTCTTGTGGTTATGAAGTTTTCTGCACAACTTCATTGCCTTGTCGATCTTGAAACGATATCATTATTTTTTTTGTAATCTGTGTAACTGTTGAGCAATAACACTAAGAGGGGGGGGGGGGCTTCGCGCGTCCAACTAGTGCCCATAGAGGCGGGGACGTTGATGCGCTGAGCGACCTGGTGGGCGTGCCCGCCTACGGCCATCAGCGGCGGCAGCTGTCACTGCAAACTCCCTTTGACTGCCGTTGTGAGCCCCGATACACGAGACAACAATGTAACCGCAGCTCAAGTTTCAAGCTGCTCTGATTGGAAGAGATCCCACACATCATAGACGTTGACAAGAACATAAGTATTACGATTATACGACGCCGTAAACATATGGAATGCGTAGATTTATTGCAATTTCAATACTTTTACAAACGGTTTCATGGCTATCCACCGGAACTTTGTAATGCGCAGTGTCTCATCGTGTTCAAGAACAATATGGGGGCCAAGTTAGAAAGTGAATATTTTTTGTCGTAAAACAATTTTAAAAATGAGCCACATTGTTTTCTAAATTTCCATGTGCTTGAGAAGTTAATCAACTCAATGCATATGTTGTGATAAACATTGAGAAGTGTCTTTCTTGCTATTAATGTTTTAATTGGATATAGTAGAACTTGATATAACTTTTCCGTTATTTGCTGAAAAAAGTAATATATTTGTTATCTACAAGAAAATTATCGATTAATCTAAATACTTCATCAATAACTCATTTCAATAAATGACAACTGCAGATAAATATCTTTCGAAAACAAACTTTTGTTCTCGGTCCCCTACTACTTTATTTTCACACACATTGCACTTCCACCTCAATTAAAATAACATGTAAATTCAAGTTCTGATACTATTGAGAAATGTCAAAATTTGACGTTATCCTTCCTGTTTCACATAATTTCTTTAAAAAATAGTAATTAATTGTTCAAGAGCTACAATTTACAAATACAATTCAATTCCAATATATATTTTGTGGGTAATATCAAAATATCGGGAGCAAATATTGAAAGTTCAAACATCTTTTCTACTTATCCTTCGATTAACCTTAATATAGACAATAAAAACAGGAAATCTCTTATCGAAGATCGTCTCGTACATAATTCGTTCATCTGCTGTATCTAAACGAGCAGCCTACAAGATAAATCGACACTTTTATTTTCGAAAGGATCCAGATTTGTAATGGCTTGTTTACAGAAAAGCTCAAAAGTAATTCATCCATTACCGCAAAGTCTGCCCCGGTTCCAACACAAAACTTCGCTCTAAACTTTTCTAGACTTAATCCACCTTGCAGCAAGTTGCCCGTGAAATTATTCTGCGCAGCGAGGCGTGCAAATGGAAACCATCAGAGGCCCTCTCTGCGTAGAAATCTGTTCAAAACATGCTGTCGAGCCCTGGTGCAACATGCAGCGCATTTGCGTGGCAACTGTGCATGCCTCGCTGCATGCCACGCTAGAGGAGAGTCTTTAGGTTGGAATTATGGTCTTTGGATCTTCCGCAGGCACCGCGATAAAGAATCTGGCTCGCCACAATCCGCCTGCAAAATATTGTCTGCAACTTTCTTGGATTGGTGTAGAAAATTATATTTTCTCTTTCTCTTAAGTTTTAGAATTAAACTGCTCAGCAATTTTATAAACGACAGAAATTATTTAGCACGCCAAAGTAAATAACCATGTAAAGTGTCAAATTTACTCGATTGTAAATAAATAAGGGTTTAGGCTAAGAATGTCGTCACAAATTAAAACAGAATTCATAGGATGATTCAACTTTCTGTACTTAACCTGAAACGTCGACTTCGTATTTCATAAGGTTTTCTGCACTTTGGTGTTGGAAAAGTATTTCTAATCCCTCCTGACATTTGTAGACAAGATAACGTGAAGTTATGTTCGTATTGTGAAAAACTTATTAATAAGCAACAGAGTAAATTACAAAATTGTGAAAAATAAATGCAATTTAAGTAATTTGTTATCTAAACAAAATGAATTAATGTATGAAAATATTTTATTCAGTGAATTTATTGAACCCTTACTCTCATTTCACTCTTCAATTTAATTTAACCATACTAACTAATACGAACAATGAGATAATTTTCTGCATACGAATTGTAAGAAATTGAAGTGTAAGAAGTGGAAGAAAAATGTTTCTCCTTTTACACATGCTTCTTTACTTCGAAAACACGATCAACAGTTACTCCGCAATGACTTATAAAATGCATATTAAATTGTCGAAAGGACTGGTGCATACACACAGATATTGTAAAATACACAGAAGAACGGCGTTTAATCAATCTAATCAATCTGATAATCGGGCCGTATTTTGTCGACCATCACTTTCCCATTTTTCAAGCTCTTATCTCGCTTTCCCAACCATATATTCGCTAACACGTGTCATATTCACGAATAACACACAGGCTCAATGATTCTCGTGGGGAACGAGGGATATGGTAGAGGGGGAGGCGGCAGGCATACCATTTCGCATTTCCAAACGCAGGCTTTTTATCGCTGATTGATCATTTTTTCGATCGCCTTCGCCGCTAGTTTGTTGCGTTGTGCTTCCAAACACGCCCACTCGCTCTGAAACAATATGCATCGCGTTTCCCATCCAATTAGGCGCGTGGCGAATGAAACGTTCATCGTCTGTTTGCTCTAATTACGCTAATGTGCTCGTCTACGCGCCAGAGTAATTGGGCGCTTTGGAAAGGGGGGGAGGGGGCGGGGAAGGGGGTCGGGAACCCCCGGGGCTGGGGGCGCGAGACTCGAACCCGGAACGTGTGTCGCCCACAAAGCGTCCACGCCCACCGACAGCCTCCGAGGGCCTATTACGCCGGATAGCCTTCGCGAAGTTTCTATCGCACGCTCCCACACCAAAGGAAGTGTAGGTTTCCTTTGACTGGTGACTGCTGCTTCAATTAGAGACGCAGGCTTCATAGTGGTAATTTCTGTTCGACGTTGTTCATCCATTCGGATTTAGATTGAGTGGTCCTTCGTCGACCCAATCAACTCCGACTTACATTCGTCTCTCTGACCGCCGCACTGTGGGCATGTGGGTGTCAATGAGTCTGCTTGCTTTGTGTAGTCATAAAATTTTCAAAATTTATCAATAAATACCACAATATATTTTTTATAAGTTGTGAATAATATGACCCATTTAGCGGTGTGGTGACTATAAAGAATTATTTGGGTTGCATTTTTACGTTAATCAGAATTTAGAACCGCATTAAAGGTGACAGCATATCCGTGCGAGAACTCGCGTATATTAAATCTCACCCTCTACCCTACCCATTCATTTCAGTAAAAAGTCTATAATTTATTGTTTTCTTCAAGCTCCTCCGTCACTTATTCTATTCAACTTTTTGTAATTGTACTAATTGAACGTACCTTAACATAACATTATAATACAGCCTTGTCAATGCAAACTATTATTATTTAACTTATTACCAAATAGAGTGGAATTCAAACGTACATAATTTCTAGTCATTAAATTTCACATACAATTGCAGATTCTCCACATTTCTGAACAGATGGTGCAGAATGGAGAAGAGCCGAACCAGCAAAAACGTAATAAAATGCTCATGAAGATTTCATCCTGTATATTACAATATGAGAATCTTTTCTTCGATGGTTATGGTCTCAAAACGCCATGGTTTAAGACCCTAAAATGGTTCGTTTTGGAGTTCTGGTAGTTATATAACTAAATTTCTACAACGCCGTCCGTCTGTTGCGGGTTGCATTTGACATGAATATATAACTTTTTTTCAACAAATCCTTTATATTTTTAATGTTATAGTGCACTTCGTCAATGGTCCATGAAATACTCTTTCTTTAGAGGCTTTATTTATATAGACTTGTTGCATGTGAGAGCCGCTACTCTCATGTATACTATTGAAATTATATTGGAGAAGATTACTATGCGAGCCCTTGCATTGCAGTGAAACATATGTCCTCTAATTTAAGAAACTGCACACTAGTATCACTCTATCTGTGACTCAAAGCACGAGTGATGAGCCGACTAATACACTATTATAAACGGAGTGGCACAAGCAGATGCTTTCTCTCATATGAACACAGAAATAGATCTTTTCAAGCATCGAAACGTTTTTATCAACATGTTTATCAACAAACATGTTACAACATGTTTATCAACATAGGATATGAAATCCTCGAGTCTAACACTACGAAACATGATTTTTTCTCAGTCTCTAAAGTAGTCTCTGGCTTCTAGAACCCAAGATTTCAGAGTTGGCACCGGCAAAGTTCGGCGTAATTTTCGGGTATAAAAATCGAGGAGCATGCGTGCCGTTCATTATATGACGTGTTGATGTTCTTCTTCCTTCTCACTCGCCGAGTTACACAAAAGTAATTTTACAACATTTTGCGAAAATTTCATAGAGCATTCAACTGTAATAACTAGAAATATTTCCAATTGATTTTAAATTCATTTCTAAATTGAAGTTAATAAATATACTCATAAAAATGTTGTGAGAAATTTCATTTTCCACCATCCCCCTCCTCCCGTGTTTTCACTCCTGGCACACTCGAATGAAACATCCTCTAATAGCGTACGTATTCTCTTAGAATTACCAACTTATTGTACTATGTATTGTATTAGACTTTCTAAATGTGTCAGGAGGAAGAGCAACATTTATTTATTTATGTATTTACTCATTTATTTTCTTATTATTTACTTATTTTTTACTTATTTTTTACTTATTTTTTACTTATTTTTTACTTATTTTTTACTTATTTTTTACTTCTTTATTTACATATATATTGAATACCTCTTCGGCGTCACTTGAACGTTCGGGGCGAAATTAAGATCTCCAGTAAGTCAGCTCCAAGAGACAGTTTTAATTGAATTCTGTATTAGGGACTGCGATAGCTGCCAACTAATTTATGTGATAAAATCAGCACCAGCATCTCTGGAGAAGGCAATGGCAAATCATCCCAAACATTAATGCTTAGATGTGTCTACGGGACTTCGACTGAGACAAAGCAGCAAGGCATAACGTTTTAGAAAGATTAGGTACCATAATACATCATTTCTAAATCGAAATTATAGATTTTTATTTGCGAAAAGATGTATTACAAGCTTTTAACAAAATCATTGAGTTTCTAAGAAAAGTATCTTCTAGAGTATAAACTGAGTATGACACAATGGTCATCCTTTTCGGCCCCATGAATGCAGCTTTCATTAAAATATATATTTATTCTGTAAGTTAATAAAAATTTGTCGTAATATATTTTTCAGATGCAAATGTGAATGAAAATTACTTTATTAAAATTTTAACATAGTCGGGATGCAAATTTATGAACGTGAAACCGCGTGACTGATATGGAAACACTCGCCTCACAAATATTGCATAAACAAAATTAATGGTGGTTTTATTTGCGTGCTTTTACTGTGATATAAATTCCAAATTGAATGTAATCATTCAATAATATTCCAATTGACCATCGTGGCTGGAAATAAACTATATTGACACCCACGAGTCCCCAAGCAAGCATGAATACAGAGGACAGGCAAATGAACTGGTGCATGAGAAAGTAATCCACAATCAAAACAGTTATTCACGTTATTCATTTCAGTTATCTAACTTTGCGAAAATGAGATTAGCGGTCAAATAATTCATAGCCCACTATTAACAAAAATAATCAGTTTCGTAATGCAGTTATATTAAAATTGAGCTGTGGTCTCCCATTAAATACTATCAACTCCAGTACGCCACTATCATTTTACGAACTTACACTTTGAGCAGATATTGAAACAAAACTATGCAGCATTGAACATTTTGTGTCTGTGGTTTCGTTAGATTCCCAGAAAAGGGAGAAAAATAAAAAAAAAACATTTAATCAGTTTCGATTTTGACTGAAAATACAAACATTTGATTGCATTATTTCGCCTATTTTTATACTGCGCGTACCCAGGGAGTCGTCATATTCAGTCCGCCACTGCTGACGTCATGCGACAAAAAGGCTCCACGAAAGAAGTCCCCGCAACTGAATATTTTCTACTCACGTGTTCTGTAATTGAGATTTTTTTTTTTGTTATCCTTGGTACGTAAAGAATTGTTGCACTATGTATCCGTATACACCATACAAATACAATGCTGTTGTAGTATTCAAAAAACGGTTTTTATTAATATATTTAATTTATTATAGTGATATAGGATTGTATTTTATATCTTGGTCCTGAGCAGTTTGCGTTCTGCTTGTGGGAAAACCATTACATGTGAAGTTGTTCAACAGCATTATTGCTGCTGCAAGTCACTAGTTTAAACTTTTTTACAATTAAACAACTTTGCCAAAACGTGTACACGTGTAGTTTCTCAAATTCCTGTTTCCTATCGTCTCATATTTCCAATCCGTCACCGCTGGAGCTCGGGCTTGTTCGATGATACGTACACTCTCCGACAAATTTATTCACAGACACTTGGGCCGCGCAGCGGGACGGGCACGTGAAACACGAGCGCGGGCGCGAGTAATGTGATTGCGGGGCGACCCCGTCCGAGGCGCACGGCGCTCGGCCGCAGGGCCTGCCTGCCCGGCCGGCCGGGTCAGCTCCCACGCAACAGGCGGCCGCCAAAGCGCTGCGCGCGGGCGCCAGCGGGCGACGACGGAAGGGCGCACGGGAAGGCGACAAGGAGGGAAAGACTGCATGAAAAAATAGAGATAGAAGAAAAGAAAAAGAATAGAAAGAAGGTGAGAAAGAAGGAGAGAAAAAAGGAGAGAAAGGGGAGAAAGGAGAGAAAAAAGGAGAGAAAAAGGAGAGAAAAAAGGAGAGAAAGAAGGAAAGAAAGAAAGAAACAAAGAGTGAGTGAGTGAGAGAAAGATAAAATAAAAATGTAAAGAAAGGCTTTTTCCGTTGATCGCATTCTCACAACAGAGAAATCTGTGCTTCTGCTATGTTTAAATTCTTCCACTGGTACAAAATTGTAGGATTTAAATTACGCAATGTTACTCCTTTTATGTATTTTCTTCGATACGTTCTTACGTGCACGGTTTGTTCCTCTCCATTTGTATAATTTTCTGCTTAAAATGTATTTTATTTCTAAACACTTTTTCTCATCACGTATTTCAACTTTTGTATTCTTATCAGTTGCAGTGTTATAGACACCTGAAGAGGCGTGCATATTGAACACACTAAACGTTATGCTATTTAAAAATGATATTTTTAAAGCAACGATAATAAGAATAACAACAATGATAATCCACAAAAATAATTTTCAAATAACGTTGTAAAGTACGTACGACTTCATAGTTAGTTCGATGTAACATTTTACGAGAGTCCGCGCAAGAGATAACAATTACGTATAATGAAGGAGTACGAAGAAGACCGTCGATAACAAGAATTGTCGAGAAAAAATTGCAAAACACTAAACCTAAAAAATTCTATGGTCACACTACATGTATCATATAAAATTTTGTTCACATTTTTTTTTCTATTTTCGTTCCGTGTTCTTTCTTATAGTTGTATTTTCTCTTTAGTCGAATTGAGCAATTTTGAAAACAAGCCTTCCTTCAGTACCAATGCTTCATTTCCATATGCAAATTTCTAGTTCTAATTATTTATTTTGTGACCTATGGATAAATTGGTCTGATAAAGTAATAATTTGAACGCAAGAATTAACCAGTAATTATCATTGGTAACAAGTGATTATTTCACATACATAGTAGCTCATTCTTATTACTCTTATTCAATAGTTCTACTAAAACAATCGTTAAAAAGCCTTTTAGCCCTAAAGTATCTAGATAATAGTATTAAAGATAATCTAAAACTGCGTGACACCAAATGAAAATTGAATTCATTAACATAAAATCTGCATTTTACATCTCTAATTAGAGAGCATTGTTTAAAGAGAATGCAAATAAGAAACAAACTAATACACGCAGCTACAAATGACCTCTGGAACAAGTTTTCAACGTCACAAAAATTATCGATTTTAAAGATATCAAGGATTTTTAGCAGAAAAATTAAAAATAACTCATTAATAAAAGAACTGGATTTCATTGTGTTTAAAAAATACTTGACAAACCATTTGTCATCCTGGCAATTTTGAACATTGTATTGAATAAACAGCATTTACTGTAAGTAGTTCATTTTCAATTATAATTTCAGTACTAAGTATTAAATCATCGATCGAAATATTAAATCAAGATGTCGGGGCAAAATGAAATCATTTTAAAAGAAAGATAGTTTGACATTCTATTTCCCCAAAAATTGGAGGGCATGGCATATTTCACTACTGTGCCGCGTAGTAAGCTACTCTCTAAAAAATTGAAAATATTTACTGAAGGAGAATAATAATAATAATAATAATTATTATTATTATTATTATTATTATTAGTATTATTATTATTATTATTATTATTATTACTATTATTTTGACTATTATTATTATTATTAGTATTAGTATTGGGGTAATAAAGTTAATGTTTAGTCAAGATCGTGTGTTTTGCCACTACAGCGAATGCAGTATTTCCAACTAGTGCTTCAACACCCCGATGCCGTAAAAACTTCATCCAAATTAATTTAATGTATGAACTATGAGATTTTATCAACAGGCATACAAAAATACGAAATACAAACCTTGAAAATATGAAATAACCCTCTCAAATATAATTATTAAGAACGAAACATTTTAAAAAATCCCAACCAACAAACCCATGACAAAAACAACTACTAAATACGTCTCAAAAATCTCCCAAACGTTTGAAATTATCTTGGTAATGCAATATTTTAGCCCTAACAGATAACATACTGCTTACGAAAAGATTAATCACACTCAGAATTCACCTAAAACGTCTCCTGAAGCTTTCTAGAATGGGGTAGTATAGCACGTAATGCCAACTTGACAGCGGCACAATTGCTATGCGTGGAGACGGTCGCGACCGCATATCAGATTTACCAGCACACGATCACGTGCACACATGCAAGTGCATGTGCACGCACATACTTACGCATACATACGCGCGAATGCTGATGGACACGCACACACTTTGCAAATCTTTCCGATTATCACGCAGGGAATAAGAACGATCACATTAACGACGCTTAAATAATAATTTAGAATGATTCAGAATAATGACACTAATTAGAGTTGCGAGTACTCTTAAAAGAAGAAACGAAAATTGCTAGGTTAAGTAATATGAGAGTACGATTTTTCATTTTACAAATCGAAAAAAGTAAAATGATACAAATTATCATGGATGTCGTGCACATGAACTTAGAAAAGGAAATCATCAGATGGATATGGAATTCATCTTGAAGTAAAATTTATAATTATTCCAAAGAATATCAAAAAACAATTAAAACGAACACATGTAAAATTGGGCTGGAAGATATATAACATTTTAACATTATATTTAAGGAATCATTTTAAATATATGTTAGTAAACTATTCCAATCATGTAGAAAACTGTTGTGACGCAATTAGGATCACGAAAAATTCACTAATATTTGAAACTGACCTTCGAAATATATTGTCTTCGATTTCTCCGCTTTTTTCCAACTAATGTTTCTCTTATATGTATCAATTGATATTATCTTACCTCACTCAATCTACGTTAAAGAAAGTGTTCATTATTAATGAAGAGGCAATGGACATGGCATATTGGTAATAATGGTAGTATACTTGAAATCAGGGGAGACCAACATTTTACAAGCCATGTGTCAATGTTTTCATATGATGTCATACAAGTAGAGAATTTTGTTTTTGTTTTCTTACCCTCATTTTTGGGGTAGGAAAATAGGTAAGATCAGCTACGCTTAGAGGAGTCAAAGGGATAAATTAATCACGCAACTAAATTAATTCATCTTCGCTAGTTAAAAAGAACGTCACTAATGAATCGCACCACCTCCTGGGCGGCCACGACGAAAGACTTATTCTTTGTCAAATTTCCTGGAATCCAAATTTTCCACATCAAACGCGACGAACTCGCATTATTCGAAAAGAGGAGACGCGAGCTGTTTCGTAGCAAACGTGCAGAGAAGGTAAGTGAAACGTGTATGACTAAGGTAACCATGACAATCTCTTCAATAGTCATTAATTCTTACGACAAAGTAATAATCTATGTGTCGCTTTTTTCAGAATTTTCTCGTCTGATGAGAACACGGAAGGCGATGCATAAAACTTCCTGTCGCAGTTTTTACTAATGCTCTCTCAATCATCCAAGTAATATTTCGCAGCTTTATCAAATACTATTACCATTGGGAAAGGTTTACGCAAGGAGACAGCTTTACAGTCTGTTAGTACAGCTCTACTTTTACTTCTTCATTGCGTCTCCTTTGGCGTAAGTGCCGCAAGTTGGTCACACCTGATTTAAATAATTGCTTTTGTGCAAAAGATTTTTAACTATACGAGTACAGCTAGATTGTCCGCAACCTATGCACAAAGCGAAACGTACATTAAACGAGTGATAAGGGCAAGTAAACGTGAAGAATATAAAAAAGTGTGATAAAAGAAGAAAAAAATATGAAAACCCGTAATTTATTATTTGAACTCCACGCATAGCACAGAACATGAAAAACGCTGAATGCATAATGTTATAAAGAGATGTACGAAAAAGAGACACCAAAGTGTAAAAGGATGAATGGTTGTAACAGAAGTTGTGAACGTTTAGTAGAAATGTAGAGTGAAAGCAAGTACTAAAAACCATATTCGCTTTCCTTTAAAGATAAAACACTTTTCCCCTTTTAAAAAGAGCTGTCTCGTCTAAAGTTACGTAACAGGAAACGCCTGGCATTCCGCTTTGCTCTTTTATGTTTTGTGTTTCTCAAATGTTTTTCCGACAACTGTACACTACAAAAACATTCAAAAATAAAAACAATCAAAAAAAGCTAGAGCATTTCGCCGCGGCGCGTTTAAATCAATTATCCGTCAATGTGCCTCACGTATTTACTTTGAGACTAGACTTTACGTGACTGAGAGCGATCAGGAAGGACATCATAGAGCAGTTCATCAACCAGTCATTTGAGCTGGATTGATAGTTAATTTTTTATGTGAGTACATTTAAGGGCGAAGAACGACAATTGCCATTATACATCCCCAACGGTCTCAACATTAAAATAATCACGATTTTCATATTTATCACAATCAGCACACTCAAATCCATACTTTCACACAATGTCTATAATGCAAATATATATTTTAATGAATTCTGGTTGTTGATTGCCTCGCACGATTTAAGAATACTATCAATCGTATTACATATTTTATTCAATGTTCCGCACGTCTTTAGCCACCAAAATAACTTCTAAAGAAACAAATAATAAAGAATAAAAACGGATCTATTACCATATATTTAAAATAAACAACATTTTGTCATTTATGTGGGGTTATATCTTAACGATATCCTGTCATCTGGAGATTATAGCAGGGGAGTATAGGATGATCATAAGATGTGATTCTGGCCTTTTTGAACCATCCCAGCATTAGCCTGTATGACCGAGGGGGAAAAAACGGTCAGGATGGCCGGCCCGGGAATGGAACCCAGGCTGCGCAGTCAATGCGCTTCGCCCTGAGCCACTTTGTTCAACATATATGTTATTATTATTATTATTATTATTATTATTATTATTATTATTATTATTATTATTATTATTATTGGGATCATTATTATTCTCTCAGCCACTCAGTTTTCCTTCGACGATGTGGCAAAGGACGACTTAGGTGGTTTGCCGATGGTCGCTGTATATTCCCCTCCTCCTGTCTCCGCGCGCGTCCCCGCCCTGCCCCAACAAATGAGCTCCGGCACGCGATCGCGTCAATCGTCCATCGCTCCGAAGCGCCGCGTCGGAGCTTCCTCGAAAATGAAATGTGCGATCCTCAGGAAAGGTTGCGCCCACTGAAAAAATGAAACGTCGAGGTTGAGCACAACACGACGTTTCGTCGCGGGGGAAGAAATCGTTCTGATTTTCCTCGCCCGCAGATCGCGCCGAGTCACGCTCTCCTTTCAGATTCGACCTAGAAGACTGTATTTATGTATTCACTTGGGATTTAGAGACCCTTTGACAATTGAGTTTAACAAGGACAATTAATAATGTGAAGAGTAGATTACTGCGACTATTCCACTCATTAAATTGAAACTAATAGTTCTTATATATATATATATATATATATATATATATATATATATATATATATATATATATATACACGAAATGCCCCAATTGGGACGATGGACGTAAAGAAGTGTCTCTTTTTTTTCGATTTTTCTTACCGCTTCTCCCTACTGGCCAATTATAAACTGTGACTCATGTATCTTACGAGGCGATACGCAGCAATCGCTATATCGATGTCCAATAAACCGCGTATGTACTATGATATAACATCTTTGATTTTAACGTAGCCTTCGGTTATTATTCAATATTTCGCCCATTTTGGAACTCTGTTGGACAAAATTTCATTCGTGGAATAGTCCTATTAAATACCTCTTGTACTTTGGAAATTCTCTGATAAATACCCTCCTCGCTTCACTATTCGGGGATTTATCGCCAATTTCCAAAGCACTCGTGGTATTACCTTAGATAATGTTGAAGTAGATAAAGCAAAGGTGGGAAAGAAGAACAGGAAACGGGAGAACCCGGTGAAAAGTGTTGAGAGCTCGGTCTGTTTCACATACTGTTTCACAGCCTGGGATTGAATTCGGACCTCCAGCGGTCGTATTCGTACGCGGCAGTTTTCGGTTTCAAGCTAGATTGATATTTTATGAGAAACGCCTTTTTACGATCACTTTCGGTAAGCGGTTTCTATTTCTGCGTTTATGTACCGCGGACTCGTTTACACCTTCATTGGCAATCCAGGGAGAGACATGTACAGAGTGCTTCTAACAACTTTCCAAAGCAATACGAGAAAGAAAGATTACAAGAATGTTCAATCATCGTAGTCTTCTATACAGTAAACAATTGAATGAAACATAAGACAATATTTGAGAATGCATCAATATTCAATAGAAAGAACTAATAAGCAATATTCGATTTTAAAATAATTTGAGTTTCATATCTTGGATAATGAAATCCTTTTTCCTAAGAATCATAATAGTTTATGTTCCATAACATTCGCCGCAAAGCATATTTTTTTAAAAGTACAAGTTCGATGGAAAGAGAAATATGAGAAGATGCAATTTATGAAAGCAGTCCGCGAAATTTCCTACTACCATTTCCTTAAAAAATAGAAACGGATTTTAGAACCCAACTGGAATATAGCTGGAACGAGAGAAATTGAATTATAATACTACTATATGTTCTTAATATTTATACGAGTACTTCCTTAATCAGAAATTATTCATTTCAAAACGTTATCAAAAACAAGAAAGCAAATTCTTATTTCACTTTGTTTTGGATAGAAAATAAAGGAGACTGTCCCGTGTTTGTCTTGTATATTTGCGGCTTAAAAGGCACTTCTGAGCAAAGTTTGAAGAGCCTTTCTTCCTAGTGTCTGAGGGAAAAATTGGAACTATTTCTGAAAAAAAATGAAAATGTTACGCTCACATGCACTATGCTACCACACATGTTGGACGACCAGTTGGGAGCTTCCAACTAGTCCCGGCTGTTCTTCCTCAACCAGGTATCTCCTACCATTGAGGCATCATCACAACCATGACAAGCTCGAAGCTCCCGACTGGTCTGCCTGCATGTTTGGTGGTGTAGCGCATGTGAGTGTAAGTAAGGGGGAGGATAGAATAAGGAAGAGGAAGGAAAAATCGCGCGCGGTCCCGAGAGACCGTGTGCGATTGTTAGGGTTCTGCTCCGACATTCGCCCGATGTTAATCGGAGAAACCATGCAAAACTACTGATCAGAGCAGCCGCCTGCTAGAATTCTCCTCCAGACAGCAGCTGAATTCGACCAAGTTGTCTGGTCGATGTTGAAAGTCCTGCCAGCACCAGGAGTCGAACCCCCAGGTCAGAGGCACTGCAGTGACATCGGAAGTTCCCCTGATCTATCTTTGCCGGCCCTAGCGCTAGTGGTGTTAAGCGGGTCTGGCGCTGGCAGGAGCGCCGTGGGTACAGCCGCCAACTTCCTCCGCGGGAGAGCGCGTCGGGCGCGCGGCGAAACGCGAAACCACCAGTCAGCGGTGCGACATTGATATCCGCGATTACCAAACACCCGTGTTTCTCTGCTTTAACCGTCGATGTATTAAAGCTGATGTTTTTGACATCGATGTATTGTGATTGATATTTTTGTAATTTCGATGTTCATTTACGAATAAAACTTACCATAATCACAATTTTGTAAACTTTAAAATATGAATTAATAACGGATGGTACAACTTTCAGTTTACGAGTTCATCGCTAACACACGCGGTTTGTCATCGAGCAGATTCTCTCCCCATCGGGGATGACCCAGATGCCCAGGCACGCCTACTTTCTCTATCTCTTCTCCCCGTATATCCCCCACTCCCCTTCGGCCTACTGAGGACTGTCGTTTGAGAAGACCCTGCACGCTTAGGCTTCCAGGCCCACTTTACTCCACAGTTTTTAATTTTTTGTACCTTTTTTCCCATGTAAACTTTAATTAATAAATTAATAAACACAGACATTGTCTAATTAAATTTTGTGGCGCACGAATTCAATTTTAACAATTACTAAACCAGATCTAAATTTTGGTGTTTACAAACGATGTTCTTTGGTTAACATTATTAGCATCGATGTTAGAATTTTAAAAACTTTTTTTTCCTGACGCATCACTATTCTCGGGCGGCGCGGGCGGCGGCGGAAATGTAAACACCAACGCAACTTCGACCCATAATCTACTCTTATCGAGAACCTAATCACTTCAATCGCGAATGTTAGAAAGAGGGCAATAAAATTTATCGAAAGACGCACATTTACTCATGAAGAAAGAAACATCACACCTGTCCCTCTCGCCTTATTCAACACAACCACTTTTTTAGCTCTCACACAAACCGTCAATCTTACATCTTCAAAAATAAGGATCCGAGAAAATATTCTCAAAAACTAAATAATTTAAAAAAATTTATTTAACAATCATCTTTTCTCTGGCTACTTCTTTGTCTTCTTATCTCTTCCTACTTCTGAATGCTTTTGCCATAATTTCTGAAGTACTTAATAATTAATTATTTGAGTAAATTAATTTCACCATTTAATCATTGTCCCAGTTTGCATCCCAAATTCCATCAATTCACAAATTTGCATTTCCGGCCTTTAGAATCAAAAAGGTTTTCTTCTCCAACACAATTATTCTCAGAAGTACAACTCAAAGTTAACGTAGTCCACACCCCAAAAACTTAAACATTATAATTATACAGACGGGGCAAGAAGAATAAATCCACACGAAATATGATTTATGAAAGTGTCCGTTTCTGTATAGTTATTTTGAAAGGGATTGGGCAGTAATTAAAAACAATGAACCTCTGTAGGCAAAAATCGTACCCACGAATCACAATTTAGATTGTATAAAGTTTGCATATAAAAAAGTGAACAGATCGAAGTAAAAACACGTTAGTACTCGCTGTACGCACGTTCGTTCTGAACCAAGCATCATCGGACATTTACATACCTAAGCTACGGCTTTTGGAGAAAAAATATTTCTTCGAACTCTACGTTTCTCGTTTTGCTATTTCTCCATTGATGTTTTTGTTTTTTGGTGAATGTGAAAAAGATACTGTTTCTTTAATTGAATCTAAGAAGCTTTGCGGGAATAATTAAAGACAAATATTAAAGACACGTTTTCGATGACTTCAGTGTGGCTGTCCAATTGGCACCAGTCGCCGGTTACCCCCGTTCATGGACATCCTGACGGAGCTAGAGAAACACACCACTTCCACTTACCTGCAACAATAAAAAGGACATGCGTCAACTATGGCTTTTTTCAACATTAATATGGATTAATGTTTTATGAGATGCACAAGTATCTGACACGGACATTTGTTTTAAAAAGTTGCCAAACGAAAAGTTTTCTTCACTTAGTCATATCTACTTCATTACCAGTTATATAACAACAAAAAACAACAAAGTGTTGAATGTAAATTAAGCTAGACACCTCTATTAAATGGTAAATAAGACGATGGTAAATGATAAAATTTTTTTGACAAACATTATTGTTATTGTATAATTCAAATTGAAGGAAAGAAATATCACCTTACTATATTTACATTTTGTTCGCATCCCTAACCACTCGCATTCTCAACGTTTTATGATGAAATTGACTAGGAAACCATCCCTGATGACATGCATCTCCGATTTTAATGATAGCGGCACCTGGGAACGTCTCCTTGAGAGGGATCTGGTTGCACATGCATCGCAAAAACGAAAATATAAAATTCCAATAAGAGAAAACAATAATAAATAGCTGAACTTTCACGGACGTATACGATACGATATACAAAGGTCTTACATGTAACACGTATCATTCTTCCTTGTCACAATTGGCTTCAATAGTCGCAAGTATTTCAATGACAGGAATTTTCATTATTTCTAAAATCGCCTTTGTTACTTTAGTTTTTTTTAAAAAATGAATAATATTCTGGCATTTACGGGCAATTTTGTCAAAATGAACTGAAGGAATCCCATTCGCCCCATGACTCGAAATGGCGAGTGCCGAAGGCGGAGGGGGGCGGTAGGGGGCGAAAGTGTTGGTGACGCGGAGGAGCAGCTATTCGTATCTGGTGAGGCGGCCGGGCGCGGAAGGCGGAGCGGCACCACGGGGGAGCATGTTCCGAGTTCATTCAACCACGAATTACGCAGAAAACTGTTAATTCGACCAACGGCCTTTGCATGTAACACAAAATTGTACCAAACCCCTTCGCGCTGCACAACTGGTGGGCATTGACGCATTATTTTTTTATTTGTATAATTATTTTTTTAATTTATTTTTAATATGTGATTTGAAACAAACTGGCATTAAAAAATATAGATCCTTTTTTTTATTTTGATGATTATTTTTGATTTTGATGATGGCCAATAGGGGCAAAACGGAAATATGGAAAAAGGCAGAGAAACAAATACGCAATGCAAGGAATCACGCGTAGAATGAATCCCTAGGCGGTACGGGATGATGCGAAATGGATCGGAAACGGAAAAACAAAATATTACGTGAAAGACGGGGCCGTGAAAGACGGGGCCGTGAAAGACGGGGCCGTGAAAGACGGGGCCGTGAAAGACGGGGCCGTGAAAGACGGGGCCGTGAAAGACGGGGCCGTGAAAGACGGGGCCGTGAAAGACGGGGCCGTGAAAGACGGGGCCGTGAAAGACGGGGCCGTGAAAGACGGGGCCGTGAAAGACGGGGCCGTGAAAGACGGGGCCGTGAAAGACGGGGCCGTGAAAGACGGGGCCGTGAAAGACGGGGCCGTGAAAGACGGGGCCGTGAAAGACGGGGCCGTGAAAGACGGGGCCGTGAAAGACGGGGCCGTGAAAGACGGGGCCGTGAAAGACGGGGCCGTGAAAGACGGGGCCGTGAAAGACGGGGCCGTGAAAGACGGGGCCGTGAAAGACGGGGCCGTGAAAGACGGGGCCGTGAAAGACGGGGCCGTGAAAGACGGGGCCGTGAAAGACGGGGCCGTGAAAGACGGGGCCGTGAAAGACGGGGCCGTGAAAGACGGGGCCGTGAAAGACGGGGCCGTGAAAGACGGGGCCGTGAAAGACGGGGCCGTGAAAGACGGGGCCGTGAAAGACGGGGCCGTGAAAGACGGGGCCGTGAAAGACGGGGCCGTGAAAGACGGGGCCGTGAAAGACGGGGCCGTGAAAGACGGGGCCGTGAAAGACGGGGCCGTGAAAGACGGGGCCGTGAAAGACGGGGCCGTGAAAGACGGGGCCGTGAAAGACGGGGCCGTGAAAGACGGGGCCGTGAAAGACGGGGCCGTGAAAGACGGGGCCGTGAAAGACGGGGCCGTGAAAGACGGGGCCGTGAAAGACGGGGCCGTGAAAGACGGGGCCGTGAAAGACGGGGCCGTGAAAGACGGGGCCGTGAAAGACGGGGCCGTGAAAGACGGGGCCGTGAAAGACGGGGCCGTGAAAGACGGGGTCGTGAAAGACGGGGCCGTGAAAGACGGGGCCGCGAAAGACGGGGCCGCGAAAGACGGGGCCGCGAAAGACGGGGCCGCGAAAGACGGGGCCGCGAAAGACGGGGCCGCGAAAGACGGGGCCGCGAAAGACGGGGCCGCGAAAGACGGGGCCGCGAAAGACGGGGCCGCGAAAGACGGGGCCGTGAAAGACGGGGCCGTGAAAGACGGGGCCGTGAAAGACGGGGCCGTGAAAGACGGGGCCGTGAAAGACGGGGCCGTGAAAGACGGGGCCGTGAAAGACGGGGCCGTGAAAGACGGGGCCGTGAAAGACGGGGCCGTGAAAGACGGGGCCGTGAAAGACGGGGCCGTGAAAGACGGGGCCGTGAAAGACGGGGCCGTGAAAGACGGGGCCGTGAAAGACGGGGCCGCGAAAGACGGGGCCGTGAAAGACGGGGCCGTGAAAGACGGGGCCGTGAAAGACGGGGCCGTGAAAGACGGAGCCGCGAAAGACGGGGCCGCGAAAGACGGGGCCGTGAAAGACGGGGCCGCGAAAGACGGGGCCGTGAAAGACGGGGCCGTGAAAGACGGGGCCGTGAAAGACGGGAACGAGAAAGGTGGGACAAGGGCGGGACGACGGTGAACCAGGACGGGCCAAGAATTGTCGAGATGTTTGAGAAAAAACAGAACGAGAACGATGAGTCGAGGTGAGCTTGACGAAACAAAGAGAAGGCGAACGCTTGAGGAGGATAGAAAGAGAAGAATATTTCGAGGAGGGTATGAAAAGAAAGGGGTTGAGAGGGAAGTTTGGTGAACGAAGAATGAAGAAAGAAATTGAGGCGGGCCTAGGTGTTCCGGACAGGGTCTGAAGAGGGATGGGTAGAAGCAAGGGAGGTGATGCCTCGGGGAAGAGCATGGGTGGGGGCGGGCCATCATGCTAGGGGCAAGGGGTCGGTGGGCTAGGTTGAGGCTGATTCGCCTGGTTGGAGGAGACGGGTGCGTTGAGGTGCGGCGATGAGCAGTGGCGCGGGATGCCGGAGGCGGGCCGGAGCCGGGGAGCGGGGGCGGGGACGGGGGCGCCTCGCCGCACAGAGGTTGTCGGACGCCGCGCGTCCTTGGCGCCGTTATTCCTGGCGCCGCCGCCTGAGAATAGACGCAGCCTCCGCCGCCTCCGCCGCCGCCGCCCTCTCCGTCGCGTCAAGAGCGGAGGTGACGTCATCGCTGCGCCCGGCAACCCGGAAGGCTCCTCGCTGCGCCGGAGGCGGCCGCAGAGGCTCCCGGCACGGGCTCCGACACGCGCGTCCCCCCACCCCGCCTCAGATTCAGTTGATGAAAAGATTTATTTATGCTACCTTGCATGTCAACTGTAAAGACCATTAGTCCCGTTAGCATAGAGAATAGTTGTGCATCAGGTGGCGGCGGCGTTCCTGCATTGCTAAGAGATAAGATCCAGTGGCAACCAACAGGCCGGATTTCGAAAACTTGCTACCGCCAGGTATCTCCCCATCCGAGCACCGCTCCATCCGGCATCAGCTCTAAACTACCATCTCATCTCCAGACGTGTGGTAGTGTAACACGTGTATGCACGTATGTATGTGTGTGATCGCGCGCGGAAGAAGACGAAGGGTAAATAGAGATTGGTCAAAGATTGCGCGCGGTCCGTGGCCTGCTTGTTAGGGTTGTGCTCCGATATTCGCCTTGTATTCATTTGAGAAACTACGGAACACGGAGATCTGAGCGGCCGACCGTTGGAATTCTCTAGCCAGTGACCGAATGCGAATGCTACCTACATCGCTAACGTCAAAAATCCGCCACACGGGATTTGAACCCTATAACCCCCAAGCCCCAGAGAATGTGCTCTGAGCTAACTCAAGCGGTGTGAAATTCAATGAAACCGTATAATTAGGAATATTAATCCTTTGCATGTTACACAATGATCACTTTATTCAACCACAATATTCTGATTTCCATTTGAAATTGTACTAATTGGTATCTCTTATAGTAAGGTACCAAAATCGATTGGGTCTACATGATGAAGTAATGTAAATTAGTATACATTTATATTCGCATAGCACTAACTGGTTTTTCGATTATTTATTTATATATTTAAGCGCCCTTGTACTATCCGCGGAAAAAAAATTAAAGACAAAATTTTGAGGGGATCTTAATAAAATGTTATTTACAATATCCTATAATTTCATGCCGAAATTAGGCGGATACTATTTTTTTTTCAAAAATTGTGCATGACCTTTTTTAACTTCTATCTTCAAAGTTATTTTTCTGCAATGTTAACTTTTTGCTTTTATCGAAAATAGAGTTCGCCAGAAATTGAAACAATTTTTCTACCGTCACACGCCAGGGGAAGAATTGAAGAAAATATTCAGTCTTTCTCAGAAAATAATTCTTTAAAACATGCCTAATTGTTGGGTATTACGTGTCAATTAACTTTTTCAAAAATGTACATCGCCCTATTTCAAGATCTAAAGAACAGATATCGTTAAGAAAAGACATCTCAATCTTCAATACTGTTGTTGTAGGGAGACGCGGAAACCCAATTTGAACTATTGCAATTTTTCGAAAAATACGGATTTCACTGAAAGAGAGACCTGCGTTATTATTTTATGAAATAATACTATGAAATAACAGAGAAAGTTTAATCAAAAACGTTTGGGCCATTTACAAAAATTGAAAATGTTTAGAGGCTAGTAAAGTACCCCCCAAAATCAAAATACCCATTCCAAATTCACAGGCGCTCGTCTCGACTTATATGGAACGGGGAATATGAATACATGAGAAAACTGTCTCAATGGTTTAGGCACTAACGGTTGACCAGGGACAGGTCGATCAACGGACAGAGTGAACGACCGACCGACCGACCGACGGTCACACAGACGGAGAGACGGTTAGACGGAGAGACGGTTAGACGGAGAGACGGTTAGACGGAGAGACGGTTAGACGGAGAGACGGTTAGACGGAGAGACGGTTAGACGGAGAGACGGTTAGACGGAGAGACGGTTAGACGGAGAGACGGTTAGACGGAGAGACGGTTAGACGGAGAGACGGTTAGACGGAGAGACGGTTAGACGGAGAGACGGTTAGACGGAGAGACGGTTAGACGGAGAGACGGTTAGACGGAGAGACGGTTAGACGGAGAGACGGTTAGACGGAGAGACGGTTAGACGGAGAGACGGTTAGACGGAGAGACGGTTAGACGGAGAGACGGTTAGACGGAGAGACGGTTAGACGGAGAGACGGTTAGACGGAGAGACGGTTAGACGGAGAGACAGTTAGACGGAGAGACAGTTAGACGGAGAGACAGTTAGACGGAGAGACAGTTAGACGGAGAGACAGTTAGACGGAGAGACAGTTAGACGGAGAGACAGTTAGACGGAGAGACAGTTAGACGGAGAGACAGTTAGACGGAGAGACAGTTAGACGGAGAGACGGAGAGGCCATTTGCTTCTAAAACTCGGTGGTCTTTTTGTGTGGAAGATCAGACAAATAACTTTAAGAAGTGAAGAAAAGATGATTGCGATTTACTATTTGTCATAAACCTAGCATCGTTGACAATAAAAGGAAATAATCAAAACAACATAATGAACCTTCTCATTCTGGTCAGTTTTTCTGACTTCAAAGTCGAAATTATTGCTCTCTCAGGTAAATCAGGCGACATTGTTTTAATACGTTCAAGTTCAAAAGGCATGAAGACATCTTTGTTTTTCTTCACGTAATTACGACAATACCACATCAGATTTCCCAAAATAAATCTACTATATAGCGTACCAGAAATATGATGAGCTCAACATGCTAAAGGTTTCCAAACTTGTTGCAGTCAAAAAACTTTATTGTCTTTTCTATTTCTTGTTCTAAGATTGCGTTATTATAGTGCACATGGAATTAAAAAATACTTGCATTACATTACACAAGAACAATTACACAAGAACATTCTGTCTTAAAATAAACATTAATAAATGTTAAGTAATTTGTCACTTCTTTTAAAGAACTAAGAGGGTGTCTTTGAATCCCGATGTCCAGTTCATGTGAACCATTTAGAGATTAACAGTTTTAGGATTAAATAAATTTCTCCACTGTAGCCACATGTCTTATCTCTAATAAAATATTACGTTATTTCTTATCCTGCTTGGCCCAGCCCAAAGATTTATCGTCAGCTCATTGAGACGACAAAACGAGGACAGGACGGGCGCTCAATCGCTCTGTGAACTTGAAAATACGGCGGAGGCCCTCGTTGGACGTGTTTGCGTAGCCAGCGCCTTTGGACGGTTGCCAAACAAATGCTCGGGGGCGGAATTTCTCGAGTGACGTCTTCGAGGGGCGCCCTCACGTCACACCAGCGGCGTATGCCATCAGCGGCAACGCCGCGCACGACGCCAAACGCTTCGTGCAAGCAGGGCAGCGTTGCCACATTTTCTTTCATTTATCAATTGTATTGATTTATTAGAGATTCCGAGCGCGTCAACTGCTAAGGTCATTAGTCCCGTAAGTGTAATGCGTGGTTTTTCATCGGGGTAGAGGCGGTGATCTTCCCCCGCTGGATGGAGAGATCCGGCGCCGACCTACGTCTGCTTCATGGAGTTTTTCCCAACCAGGAATCTCCCAATAGCGCGGCATCGCCCCTGCCAGAAGCTCTAAGCTTCCGACCGGTCTCCCGGCATGAGTGGTAGTGTTGTTCAGTTTATTTTAGGTGTACGTAAGTAAGAGGCAAGGATAGGACAAGGAAGAGGAAAGAAAGATAGCCCGTGGCCCCTTTATTAGGGTACTGCTCCGTCATTCGCCTGGTGTTGATCGAAAAAACCACGGAAAACTTCCAATCAGAGCAACCGACCGCCAGAATTCTCCTCCATACAGCGACTTAACTCAACCTAGCTGATGAGCTAGTCTTGAATATCCTGCCACCGTTGGACTCGAACTCTAGGTCTTCCCGATCAGAGGCACTACAGTGACGTCAGTTGATGCTCAGAGCCACCTGAGCTGGTTTTGTTAATTGGAGTTTAACAGCCAATCTCACTGAGATCTACGAGTCACAGGAAATCTAATGAGATGGAAATCGCAATACTAATGAGGAGAGTGATCCTGAGGAATTGGTGAAATTAGGGACAGGTGAAACGGTAGAATCCCTAGAAAACCTGCCGATAGTTCCTTTTCCTTACCACAAATTTCCCGTGGGTTGCCCGGGGATTGAAAGCGGATCGCATTTCTGGAAAGCTTTACGGCATGAGCCACCGGAATGTAGACTAGTCGCGTGCGCTTCACATTTACTTTTTGCTGTCTAAACGTCGATTGAAATGCAAGTCTGTCACTCGTCGTGACAAACTACGCAAAATTTGAATCGCTAATGCACCAGCTCCGTGAATTCAAAAACTGGTAGATATTGCGTGTACATGTTTGTCGCTTGGAATGTGGTTTGTCTGAGACGTCTTTACAAGCGAATAGGCGCGTGGACGTTACAGTCCCTTATAATCATTTATATTCACTGCAAAATGTTACCTAATTCAGTACTGTAACAAAAAATATTGACAGATAATTGACTTGTAGGGAATACTTTGACGATTTTATTGCTTTTTTAATATTTGCGTCTATTGTAACATAGCGATTAAGTATCTAATGATATCATGCTATTTGATATTTTCTCAGATATTATTTATAAATTATTAAATAGCAGACTCCATATTCATGCTCACTCATTGTGAAGAATTTTACAGCCAGACAGTTTTGTCAAGACTAGAAGCATGCACGGCAATATTAAAACATTTATCTTCAGACGTATTCAACTGTTTATTTTTAATCAATAGTCCCGTTAGTTTAGTGTGTTGTATTTCTAGAGGTAGCTGTGTTTCTACGCAACAGAAAGACGAGATCTAATGCCGAGGGTATATGTTTTAATAAACTTTTCGTTATTTTGATGAAAATTATTCAAAACGCACTTGAGACAAGTATAAATTTCCTTCTCGTCTTGCGAGATGAACAGTGCTTCCGTAAGGCTGTAGCAATTTGCCACCATTGTGGAATCCCATGTCATGCGCGTCAGGTACGCAGATGATATAGCGCCGCTTGGGGGACTGCAGAAGCAAAAAAGTCAGTCGGAAGAAGTGAAGGTGACAGTAAAAGGACGGTCCCTTAGGAATGGAGACGTTTTGCATGTTGCAACTGGGAAGAAGGAGAAAAAGGAGCGAGAACTGAGGGACACGTGACTCGAGACACGTTTGTTTTTCTCAAATTCGCTTCTTAAGTTTCCGCGCCTCTTAAAAAGAAACAGAAGCTGAACAGAACCCACACACCGACGGACTTATCTCAGAGCCAGTACTGCGGTTGACTCTACAGCAACTCGGACGTGGAAATCTTTCGGTTCATTCCCAGACGGTGGAGATTTTCGACACAAGCTTGTTAGCTGGAGAGGTCTAACGGTGTGGAGAAGAGCGCTATCTGGAGTAGTATATCGGTCGGCTGCACCACGTTTACTTGTTTTCGCCGATCAATACGTCGCGAATGCTGGAACAGTACCTTAAAAATCGGGCCACGGATCCTTCCTTCCACTTCCTTGTACTGTATTCTCCCCCTACACACACGTACATGCTCTACATCATCACGCACGTCGAAGGGAGCTAGGCAGGTCTGCCTTGGGGCGATGCACCCTTGAGGAAGGTACCTGGAGGTAGAGAAACTTGGAGGAAGATATTCCTTTAAGGTCGGCGCCGGTTCTCAGCATCCAGTAGAAGGAGGAGATCATGGTCACCTCCCAGTGTAAAAAAAATTCACTTTACTAATGTAACTCACCACCATAACAGTTGACGCACCCAGAAAAAATCAACACCCCTCCCCCCCTCTTATTTTTCGGTTTCTGTATCTGTTTTTCGACCCATAGATTATATGATACGTAACCAAAACGTAAGAAAATTATATTTATGATAGTTAAATAATCAGCGAATTTACGCAAATGAACTTTTGGTAGTTCTTTTCTCTTTCTGAACTCTGTAGAGTAAGAAACTTATCTCTCTTTAATTTTAGACATAATTCTACAACGAAAGATATTAAGTAAAATAGTACTGTAAATTTTACAATATTCATTTTTCTGTTTTTCAATATGCAGGGAGATTAAGACTAGCGCAAGTGACTTTCAGATAGCGATAGGGAACATTAATTTCAAAAATGTTGTAAACTATAATTACTAATTGCACATTTACCATTAAATGTATTTGTGAAAACAGAAATAACTTGAATAACATTTTATATGTCTTGCACTGGTTGTAGTATTTTCATCGGAAAAACTTATTCTGTGTGATCTAGTATATTCAGAAAAGACAGAATAATAGCCAGGTGAAATACACTAAAGGACAAAAAAACTGGTACAGCCATACGTATTGAAAGAAAGAGATCTGGAACCAATCAGAATACGGCGCACCGTTCGGCAACAACTATACACGATATCCAGAGTCTGGTACAGAATACTTGTTACATCGGTTACTGCTGCTACAATGGCAGGTTATCAGATTTACGTTACATTATTAAGAGTAACTGAGATGCCTATGCATGTTTATGGACAGCCTTGCAGGATTCATAGTGTCAATTACCTCCGACACTACTCGATATTAGTCGAATCCATGCCACGGCGTGTTGCGGCACTTCTGCGTGCTCGCGGGAGCCCCTACACAATATTAGGCAGGTATGCCAATTTTTTGGCTCTTCAGTGTATAAACAAGTAATGGAAAAAGGTAGAATAAAACATAATTCCCTGTTCTAAATTTATAATTACAGAAACATTTTTTTAATTCAGAAGCAGTAAAAATTTGTTCTAAAAGTCGTCAAAATATTTGCAATTTATACTCCAGACGTTCACATCTTGGGTCATTCATTTTTCTTCCTAAAGAAATCGTATTATTGGTTTCGTTTAGAATCGTCTGCACCACTTTCGTCTAAACCGTTCAACGTATACATTTCATAACAAATATTTAATATCGCTCAACACTTTTGCTTACCTTAACGCCGTCTTTTGTTTCTAGTAGCTAAATGTTTGCATGTCTGAAAATTCCCTGCAAACACCTAGAAAGAGTGCTTGTGTAAATACTCTTTGTGCCAAGCAATCCGTTCTGGCGATGGACTCACATGACTCGAAATTACATAGGGTGCTTGAGTTCAGTTGATAGGAAAGAAAAGATGCGCTAGATAGAACCAATTATGTTATTTTTAAAAGAAGTTTATATTGTGGCAAAGATGACATTTATAAGTATACTTAAGAAGCGAAAGATTTGTGTGTGGACTCTGAAATATCCTGAGAGCTGTTTTTATTCACAAAGACATCATGAAATTCTTACAGAGATAAGAAAAATATTGATACGCAAGTTTTCATCAATACTGCCAATATATAAATGAAAAGAATTAAAGAAACACTTATTTACAGGCAAAACAAACGTCTTGATAGCGACATCGATGAAAATTTCTTTAAGCGCCTCAAACGTGAAACCTAAAATGACCTCATATTTGATTAGGTAAGTTACTATCAGGCAACAAACGCTACTCATTTAATAATCCATTCGCATTAGCCGATCTCCCAGGTTTTCGTACGGCCTAACGTTGTCCTGCATTAGGTAACCCGGTAAATGATGGTAACGAATTAGTATGTAGATTTCCTCAGATATGGTAATTGATAGAATTTGATAGTAGCCCCTCATGAAGTCGTTACCAAATAAAATAATTTGTGGGAACCCTGAGTATTCAATCGTCTCCCTCAAAACAACCTGCCAAGTCATTCTTGCTTTCGGAAAATCTTATGGGCTGATACGACGCACTTCCTGGTTCCGCAAGGATTGCATACAGAAATGTCTGTTTTTGCAACATACGCTACAAGATTCTCTGTGGAACATCGAAGTAACGACAAATCGCCTCAAGTACCCCTTTCTCCGACTTGAATACGTGCTCCGCCCTGTCACTCTTTCGAAGCCTTGGGACAATTTGTGAAACCATTTCATGACGAAAGGGAAACTTTGTGGTGGCCTAGTTGTATCTCTTGCATTGCAGGTAGCAGTTACATAAATTAAATGTGTGCCTGTTTTATTTCAAACTAAATAGCGTGTGACTGTGGCCTGTTCAAATGTCTAAATGAAGTCGTAGGCTTCCGCGGCCAGAGTCATGTGGCATACCATCACGGCGCATACCATCACTGAGGAAGACCACGACAGGATGGTCGAAACGTCAAGGCAACACAGCCTTCGACGCGGCGTCACCTGGGCAGCCCAGATCACCCACATGTTCAAATGTCTGTCTCCACCAAGATACAAGCCACGATGGGACCGAACACAGAGTAAAGAACAGTGGCATCGACCAGGGGCGACCGGCAGTGACAAGGCAATGAGCACCAATGCACGAAACAGTAGTTTTTCCTCTCTCTTTCTCTTTTGCATCCACACCATAATATTACCCTGCATATTTTGTTGCACCTCGCCAAGTGGCGCATATGGTGACGTCATTTACTCACGGTTAATCACGGACACAGATAGGTCGATTGAGCACTTAGAATTCAAAGAATCCCCAAAGCTTTGGTCAGCCTGCGGCTCCACAAAAGGAACTGGCGAAAGCATATGTTCGAATTGTGCCCTCAGACGTAATTAATAAACTCAATATTTTAATGAGCGAACATTCTAGCTGCAAAACGCTATTATTTTGCGTCAAGATATTAAGGATATAATCAGCAATTAACCATATTTTATCGTATGTGACTACCTGAAGTACAAGAAACTAGTTTTCACTGAAGGTATAGTAAAAATAAAATTTGGGCATTTCAGGAGTTCTTTTTTTAAAATTCCCATAAGGCGGAGTTCATTGTTACGGCCCTGCATACCTTTATAAATTATAACTGTTGATATAATTTATAAAATTCATTTATGTATGTGTAATAGATTGAAAGAATATTACGCATAAAACATTTGATGCTTTTAAAGTACTCTAGTGTACAGCAATGTTGTTCTCACTCAAAAGATTCATCGAAGAGGCGGAGAAACGCCCTATCTCGTTGAGGCACCGTTTTCTATGAAGTGGCAGCCGGTTTGACTTTTGTGCCCGAAAGTAACATTTAAACTCAATTTCCTTTCGGAAAAACGCATCATTTGTCTTCATAAAATTCAACATAGAATCTGGGGTACTTTTTTTACTAGGAGCATTTGGACATTGTTTGTATAATGCGTATGTATGTACATAGCGGATGAATATTTGCTGACAATACAAAATCACGTATTTTAATCGGTTTTATGGATCTTTCTAGGAGCCTCTTATCAGCTTCCATGCAAAATTCACACACATATTTCGATAAAAAAATGGTCACGACCCGTAGTGTAGTCGTTACGGCTGTAATCACAAGCAGCCAGGTTCGAATCCCACCTTGGGCATGGATGTTTGCTTTAGGGAGGTGGCATGATGGAGCTTATCCCAACCACCATGTACAACGCTCAATACCCTATACCTCCCCACGCTCCTCCCTACTTGGAATATTGTATGAATGTGAAGGATGGATGTCACCCCCGGTGTGCCAGGGGTACAAAACTTCGTAGTGGGCTCCTGGTCTACTACCTGAGCGCCACCTGGTTGCCAGCAGGCCTGCTTCCTGAAAGAGGGTTCAAGCGGCTCCAAGTGAGTGGTCACAGCAGCGGGTGACAGTCCACCTCAATGGACTTCCGAGTCACAGTGGTGTTAGGGAGTGAAGACTAGAACAGTGTAACCTAGGATGTAAACAATAAAATTAAACCCCGATGATGTAACGATGATGACGATGGCATTATCTGTGCCTAAACGTCCACTTGTCTGTCCGTGAACAATACCGGGCCGTAAACCTTTTCCTGTATTTTTTAGTATATCTCACATTTATTTGACTCAACTTCACGTCCCATGAATTTTATATGATTGAATGTTTCACACTGCACGATTTTCGGATGTTGCACATTTAAGCTCCCACCCACATAAAAAAGTTAATTTAGTAACATTTTTCAAAAGAATTTTAAATAAATTTGCTAAGTAATAATTACCTAAGCTTTAATGTTCGAGCAAAGAAGGGCAAATCGAATCATGTTCATCCTTTTAATATTTAAATCATCCATCAATTCTTTAGCCAATGGCAGTTATCTGGTACGTAGTCAGGGTCGTTTTAAAAGGAATGTAGAAAAAGACTAAGAAGAAAATGGAAAAGAAGGCGAATAAGAAGGAAGAAATCAGAATAATGATGAGCTGGAGAATCAGATAAAGTTGAAGAAAAGGATTAGAATAATGACATAATTAAGAAAGTAACGAAGAACGTAAAAGATTTACAAAAAGAAAGAGGAGAAGAAGAAAGAAAGAGGAGAAGAAGAAAGAAGAAGAAGAAAGAAAAGAAGAAGAAGAAGAAGAAGAAGAAGAAGAAAGAAAAAAGAAGAAGAAGAAAGAAAAAAGAAGAAGAAAGATCCGAAGAACAAGGAGGAAGAGAAAGGTAGAAAGTGAATAAGATGAGAAGAAGAATGAGGGGAATGAGAAGAAGGAACAGAATGAAGGGGAAGAAAACAAAGAAGGTGAGGAGAGGGAAGGAGGGGGCAAAGGAGGAAGAGAAGTAGGAGTAAAAAGAGAGAAGGAGCGGAAAATGAAAAAATCAGGAAATTGGAGTCTGATGCATTCCGCGTGGGAGCCATCAAGAGAATCTTCCGCGTTGTGGCTCTTTGCCAAACGCGGCTTTGTTTACGATCCTTGGTTGCCTCGAAGAGCAATATGGAATCTTTGAGAATCCTATTGCACATCGTAAAGAACTCAGAATTTCTTTCACCGACACCACAACTGGTGTAAAGTTGTCTATGAATTTGTAGAGAGACTAGCAACACAATTGTATCATCCTCTGAAGTCGTAAATATAACATTTGATATGTGATTTGGAAAGGAAATAGCCCATTCGAATACAGCTCGTTTGATTTGTATGTCACAGTCGTGAGCAACAGGCTGGGAATCTGGAAGATAATAAACGTGGTCCAGAGTGCAATGAGGCTCATAAACTAAAATCCGTAATTCCACGAGCGCTGTGATGTATTCTAAATGGCCCTAATTACGTTTATTGCACTTCAATTAAACAGACTCACAAATGATTGAATCATTAATCATATCATTTCGGTACGGAGCAAGGGTTTATAGATCAGCAGAAATAAGTGATAATCACAGAGGTGAACATTTTAAATGCTCGGCAATAGAAATTTTGGCATTTTAGCAATTTGAAATCGGCATTTTGAAGGTACAAAACATGAGTAAAAAATTATAAAACTGAATGTATCTCTGATATAATATGAGGGACAAAATGCACAATTTTCTTAATTTAGTGTAAACGTCACATATTTTCTTCGTCACGCAGATAAATTCCTAGCACGTTGGATATGCTTCTATGGAAGAATCATATTACGTAAGAATAATATATCAGAGATTGTAAAATGATACCTGGTAGGACAGCTAAGCATTTGTCCTGTAATTGCAATTAGAGATGGAAGAACAGTTCTCTTTGCTGATGATACGAATATTTTTTTTAATTTTATTTAAGGTTGCATCAACAGTTAGGTCGTTAGGGACCACTATAGATTAACGATAGGGTTAACAGTATGATGTGATATGGTGATGGTGACAGGTAAAAGAACGAACACAAATATAACCATGCCGAGGCGGGACTCGAACCCGCGATCCTTCAGTCCGAGATGACTACGGCACTAATACCTTAACGATGGTACGAATATTCTTTGCAATAAAGAAACAGTAACTACTCCAAGATCACATGTTTCAAATTGGTTCCGTAATAACAAATAGTAAACGAAGGGAAAACAGTTTCATTAGAGTTTTCCATTTGAAATAAACGTCTGCCTAGACTACTGATTATGAATGAATTGAACACAAACTTATAGTTCATTAGGCTACGCATGCAGAATTCTTTCAAATTCAGTTAACCTTCATATTCTTCGTTGTGTATACTTCGCATATGTTTATTCCCGCCTGATATACGGCATAATATTCTGGACAAAAACCATTATATATAGTTTCCAGTCTAATAGGTTATAGAAAAGAATTGTACGAATAATAAGTAAATCCTAACCACGTGGTTCTTGTACGGAAGTCTATCTTCAGTAATCTAGGATTTCTACCGTTGCCGTGTGTTTTGCCGTACCATTGCTGTTGAAGTACCAAGTAACTGCACAACTGTTTCTATACATTTAAAGACTATATTGAACAATAAATATCAATCAAAAAATTAAATTATATTCGTTTTAAGAATGATATCTAATGTATTACTTACTATTTAGACTGTATAATTCTAAAAGACTAAATAAGCCTCTATTAAGAATTGTACCTCAGCTTCTGGGTCTATGACATCCATCTCGATCAGGTTATCGTTTCCTTGATCCTTGAGCAAATCCTAAGATGGTCACTTGTTTTTTTTTCTCGGGAGGTCTTTGGGGAACTCTAGAAATTCAAATCATCGTTTTCCATTTCATCGTAGCAATGGCCGATTCCAACTCAGTATGAATAATAGCCTACAACTGTAACCGATTTGCCTTTGTAAATAGTTTTATTATACGAGAGCGAATATTTTCACATCAATTCTTGACAAAAACGCCCGTTGCTACATGAATTCGTAATTCAAATTAATATGTTTATGAGCTATAACAGTCATCCCAGAGCCCAAAAAAACATATTGCACTTGTCTCCATGGTACGACACACAGTTTTTAATGTTTTTTTACGTTAAATAAATAAATACATAAAGATTTTAAACGCGTACTGGAACTATCTAGAAATTCAATGAGGCGCATTTTAAAATAATGAAATATATTTTTCTGCACCTCAAATTGCGTACTTTCTAATAGTAAAGAATATTAAAGTATTCATTAAAATTAATGTACAAAATAGTTTCCAGTATCCACAGACCTGTATTTCACTCCAAAGGAAACAAATAGTTAAAAGGTATCGATAAGTTAAGTATAAAAATAGGATACAGGAATCTTGATTCAAAATCAAAACTGCAACCTAACACGAAACTCTTGTTAACACTGAATGGTCATATTCCGTTCCCGCTCAGTTTACTTTTCATTCTCCTCACCGTTTCTTAAACCAGCAACATTATTCAGCCCCTTTTCCTTTGTCTCAAGAGACGTTGCAAGTGCGATACAAAAAAGAGATCACGCAAGAAGACCCCTTTCCGGCAGCTTATCAGCAAATACAATCGAAAGTCAATATGTTCATAACTAGACATTCCAAAGAAGAAGAAAATTCGAACAGAGTCCAAGAGATTGCCTTTCACCAGTATTATTTCCTCTCGGCCCCTCCCAGCCAACAACGCAAACGAGCTCAGACGCACAAAATAACCGCGAAAATGGAACGGGGGCGCGCGAACGGGCTGTGGGTGCGGGACTTCCCCTCAAAAACAAAAGGCTTCGTCAAAGGGCCGCGGCAGCGGAGGGCTTCCCTCTCCCCTCCACCCAGCGACGCCGGCAGCGCGCCTCGCGGAGACGCGTTGAAACAGGCGCCGCTCAGAGGAGTCGCACGACAATCGAATAACGCCCGGCGCACGCCGCCCCCGCGCGGAACGGACCTCCGCGATTAAATACTGAGCAAAACAGAAAGGTTGGATTCCGCTGACCTGCTGATTTTGCGAAAAGAGATTCAACTCGTGCTTTAACCAAAACGGTCGCGGGCTGAATTGAAAGTCGGGAGGAAGGGAATGCCCCTGCAGGATCAACCAAATCTCTGAATTACTTCTAGGCTGTCCGGGTGACGCCGGGTCAGGGTAGTGTCACTACCCTGAAGAAGCCTGCGACATGACAGGCGAAACGTCGGCCTATCTGCCAACGACGCGGTGTCACCCGGACAGCCTAGAAGTAATGGACTCGAGCCGCGGAAGCCTACGTGTACAAATCTCTGAATGTAAAACTTCTGTTAGCAGGGCCAGAGCTCGAAATTGAGAAGCATTTCGGCCACGGAAGAAGGCAGAATTGCAAGGAGTCGGAAATACAACTATTTGCCACAATTACTATGCGGTAAACAAATACTTTCTTTTCCTAATAACAGTGTAAGAACTTATTATTTCCTACGAACTTTAAAAATCATATGATAGCATGGGCTTTAATGAAAAAGTATTTTGGTACATGTTCTTGAATGAGAATGCGTTAAAAGCATACACTGTAGTGTATGACAACAATGAAGTATATCATATTTAAAACTGCAGGAACTTTTTTCATGATTTGCTACATAATTTTTTATGTTTGTGGAGCTGGAACGAACTATAATAATAATACCCCTGCAGGGCTTTCGAATTTTTTGCATACCTTTGCGGATCTTGTTAATTATTTAATTTGAACCCGGATATCTCAAACCTCACTTTCTCGCACCTCGCCTCTTCTGTCCATTCTACTCCTATCTTGAAAGAGACACTAATAATTAGGGACATTATGCTTTGTATATCAGACGCCGTTTTTCCAACTGTAGAAAACCAAGCGCAGATGTACGTTTCCTGCATGATGAATTTAATGATTTTTGGAAATTTCTTTTGCAGGCGACATCCAAAACTTCGGGCCAGATGTACCTACTTTTCAACTAAATAACTGTGAAAGAGATTTTGAGCAAATGGATTTGGCTCGTCCGAGAGGTTATGGTTCAAGAGGGATTTCAAAAACCGATTAATTGAAAATAAGAATGTATTCAAGAAAGAACATAGTTGATAGGTTATAATGATGTACTATGTAATTTTCATCTCCTTCGTTTTCTATCTCGACATTCCTACTGTATTTGAAATATCCAGATTAATATATAAATTACATTTTTTAAGCGCGCGGGGTGGCAGGGTGGTGGAGAAAACAAATCTCATTTTTCTTATTACTATCTTTCCTACCAATCAATATCATTTTCCCTCACTTTATTTACATTAATTCAAAAAACCTAAAATAATCCTAAAATGGGTAGTGATGATTTCAAATAAGTAATTTTTTTTAATAATTGACTTGAATCAACGAAATATTTTTTTCCCGTTCATTAAAAAAGTATCAAAAAAGTGTGTGCTTTAAGACCCAGCATATTATAATCTACAAAATGTATTCAAAACGCAGTATATGTTTCTAACATTTATTAAACAAGTGAAAATTAAAGTGAGTAGCTGAATTCACAACCAGACAAAATAAGATAAGCAAGTTTGCTTAATACTTTCGGTGAATTTATTTATTAGAATTACTTCTTAATACCTTGACCTACAAATGTGTAATATTCATTAATATAAAAATACACATATTCGGATATTAATGAGTAATTTTTAATTTACTACAATTTTATAACATTTCTAATTTTTTGAATCAAGGTAGCAGTGAATAAATCAATTCACATCGCCGGTCAATTATTTGGACATCCCCAAGGTATAAAAATAAAGTTTCTAGTTATTAACGTATCATTTAGCGCTATTTTAGCAAGGGATACATCTGATAAAATAAAACGGTTATATAAAGAAAGCGGCGAAAAAGGACAAAAAAAGCTTATAAGCTACAGAACTAACAAAAGGATTACAAGCACACCTCAATTTCAATCTAAGTTTCTTATCGTAATACCGACACGTTTGTGTTGATCACTGTTTCTATCAAGTTTCGTTCATTGTAGGTTTAAGTGGCTTATCTTTTTATGCATTCTCGTAAAACAATGTTTTAAGGTTTTCTTGAAACGTTTGTTTAATTTTCTACAAGTTCTCTTTATTCATCTCGTGCACATATTTTTAACCATTGGAGGCTCCAACTCTCGCCCTCTTGTGAACGCTGTTTTGTTTTTTTGACAATGGTCTGTATTGCGTCCTTGACACGTATCCCAAATATCTACCCCTTCTTTTCCGAGTGTAGTCAGAAAAAGAATAATTATCTGGCATGACATACAGAGAAATTCCTTTTCTATAGCTTCCATTTGTATTTCGATAAAAATTTTAAAATTTTAAATTTACTTTATTTGAAATAATTTTCAAATGAACATGTCTGAGAATATTTCCTTCCATTTTTCTTCCGCATTTTGTGACCAGTGGCCCAATGTGCCTCACATCCCGAGCGCAAAGCGCAGAATCCGAGAGAAGCGAGGGGTCGCTGCTTCCAAAAGTCGGTGTCGAAACCTAAATAAGGAAGGCAGGATGTAGCCCAGACCTTGCGTGCGGGTCTTTCAAACGGAATATCCGGTTGCTTCAATCAAGCATCAGGTGCAATCAGAGAGGAAGGTTCAAGTTTCCGGTAAATCTAGGCGATAGAGACTCTTAAGAAGGTAAGTACCAGATTTTTTCTTTCTTCTGCAAATCAAGTGTAGAAACAAGTAAACATAAGAGGACCTTCAGTCATTAATATATAATATTCATGTATAAATATGTATTTCTACTACAGGGGATGATCGATTATACATTAAAGTTTTAGGATGACGCTTCAATGAACATAAAGTCAAACAAGCTTACATATTATTTTCTACTTGACTTCAGTCATTATTTACGCATAGCCTTTCTTCTTAATTTGATCTTAAGATTTTAACCTACTACGTACAAAACTTAATGGACCAAATCAATAAGCAACATCTAAACATGTTACGGAATCCTATAACACGCGATTACAATGTAGATTCACGTACAGTAAGGAAAAACAGAGATGCCACATTCGATCAATAAAAACAGAATGTTACGTAATTGAGGCCATTGAAAGCTTCGTGTCTTCTTCGTTTCGTCGAGGAACGTTCTGTTAAACTGGAACGTAAGGGGCTCCACATCCATATCGAGAAAGAAATCTGTAATTCACGAGATCATGGTTGATTCATACGAGGAACGAATGTCTTCCCCTTGAAGATGAAGCGGTAACCTGACCCGAAAAGGATGAAATAGTGACTCTTGAGTGGGATATGACAAAAGTGCAGAGAGCATCGCTCGCTAGGCAATATCGGCCACAAATCTAAAGGTCAATGAATCGAAATATGCTTTGAAGGGTATGATTCGGTATTCTGGTTACGTTTTCCTCAAAATCAAAAACGTATAATCATGTTTAATTAAACAATACAAATATTATATTATCATTTCAAAATTATATTACTTTAAAATAACATACTTTTCAATTTTAAAATGATACTAGTACTCGCAAATGCTAACAAATGCTAGTAATTTGGTATTGTCGATATTAATTGTACTTTGCTTAATGATTTTATTAGGCATAGTTTACTAGACTGTACCACTGCATTCGTCTTCAAAATAAAAACCGACTTTACTTTTCCTTATGTTGTTTACACTAGTTCGATAAGAATTAATTATCAGAAAGATAACGTATGTTGATAAATTCAACAGAATATGTCCGAGAAGTTTTTTCAAGTATCCCGTCTTCTATTTGAAAATCATTTAGTTGACAAATATGATATTTATCATAGCTAATTATAATTAGTTAATCACAATATCGTCGTTAATAATAAGAATGAAATTTACAATACCTATATATAATCAATAGCTAATCACAATTATCGAGCTAATTATAATGAGATTCTCTTAAAATAGTCTTCTTCGTTTGTTTTATCCGTGATGAGTAGAGAAAAGAGGCGCTGTGATTTTGATAAGAAAATTATTAATGAATTCGGATACAAATCGTGATTGTCCAACATCTTTACAATATACCATTACAATCAATTATAATATGTCATTACAATATAGAGAGTGTGGTTGTAACAGGATCTTTTCTTGAACATGAGACCCAAGTAATTCTGCTTCTCTCCATGAATATTTAGATCTCTTACAAGATCGTTCAATTCTGCTTCCACCAATGGCTGGGATAGTAGCTGCAGATGGCGTCTAATCAAGATCTTCATGATCCTCGTCATCTGTTAGTTCGTCACCATTGTTTCATCTTTGCAGTGTCCATTCTGTAGGTGGTTTTGGGACTGGGAGAGAATTAGAATGCCGAACTGGGCGCATTACAGATTCCAACTATGGATAAGAAACTGTGTGCTCTGATTTACTTGATATTCCTTGTACATTCGTTAAACAAATTTATCAATCTTGAATGTGTTATCTGGTTTCCCTACACAATTGTGGTACGGCAAATGGCATAGATGGGTGGTTCCACGCAACAGACCTCCCTAAAAAACAGGGGTTAACGTGAGCATCAGTTCTGTTTTGTCCAAAACTTACCCTAATCTACCTTCGATTCAAAATAAACGCTTACACCTTTTTGACGATCGGAAAAATGGGATTCTTTGAGCCCTAGTCGTAATCTCGCCAGACACATAACAGAATGAATTAACACACTTCTTAGACACAGCTGAATATAAAAAACACGCGAATTGCAGAAACAAAATTCTTCAAGTTGGCGGATTTACTCTCTTCAAGATTAGATACTGTCTGTTCTAACTCTCCACTGACTGATGCAGCTGCAAGTTTTCTTTACCTACCCCTAGTCACTGTATCCCTTCCCCCCCTCCCTCGCTCCCTCTACTCCAACCACTAGGCAATAATGTTCCTAAAATAAAATTGACAGGGCGATGAAGAGAAAACGATTCTAGCGCAGGGAATATATTCCGTGCATAGGATGATAGGGCGTGCCGGAATCTATAAAGATGAAATCGCAACGGGATGTGGAAGCAGCAATTCTGTTTTAAGCTTCGAGCGATCGCGCGGGCGGTATAAATGCCGCCTTTGAAAATAAAATTGCGCTGCGCGTTGTTGTTTGAACTGAGCATGCCGGGAAGCCAGGTATTCTCTAGGTATTCATTGAGACACGAAATAGATGTAACGATTTCTCCAAGACCCACTCACATTTGCGCCAAATTCTCGCAAAAGTGACCAACGTTATCCGTCTCCTCTCTAAGCGGCATAAACGCCGCCACGCGATCGCGCCTGTTCCAGTTTTTTTCACGAGAGTGATGAATATGAAAGAATATTTTTCACATACTTTTGTAATAAATGTGTCATAATTAGATTCTTATGCTAATTATTGTGTATCTTAAATGAACTGGTTATTCATTATGAGTAATTAGTAGGTGATTTCAATGGATTTTAGAAATCTAGATATCTAATACATATTATTTACTTTTATTACAACATATTTAGCTTCCTACACATTCTCTCACCCCCTCTTAACCATTTTTATCTTACTTATTTGACTTTTACCTTATAATTCATTAGGATTTAATTTTTTTCTTATGTCATTATTTTATTGTATCTATTTGTCATCAGTGATTTGTGAAGCCCAAGTAGATGACTGTTTTCGCAGATTATGTACGTTTCACAGATTATGTATTATTCCTGAAATGTATTTATCTCCTGGAATTTAAAATTATTTCAATAAATGTTTAATCTACTACAATGTCCAGTAGACGTTATTTCATAAATTACCCGTAACTGACAAACAAAAGAAGCTGTAATATTAAGAACCGAGAAGCATGTTCGTCGT